>JAAEAF010001033.1:0-201847 GCA_011037195.1 Triatoma infestans | reverse complement strand
ATGAATATCCGAAACCGGTCAGGAACAAAATCAATATGCATTCTACGATGGATAAAATACCGGATGTAATTTTAAGGCCTGACGATTTGAATACCATTTTAATAGTAACATAACCTCCCTGCATAAATATATACAACCAACAAACCAACAAGTGTGAGTGTAACAGAAGCTTACGTTGAAGTGAACTATCTACACGAACTTGGTAAATTTGCTCTGACGATAGATGGAAATCCGAAACCGGTCAGGAAGAAAATGAATACGCATGCTACGACCGATAAAATACCAGATTTGATATGAATACATTATTTCCTCATACTTAGAGATAAGAAAATATAAAAAGCTAAGAATGATGGTAGTAATACATGTTTTGGCGGTTCTCAGAACTTATACCAAATTGTTTTCAATTTTAGCACTTTCACGTGTGACAATCACGAAGATGGATGCCCAGCAAGGCATGGAAATGTGGAAAATAATGCCACCCAATATTTGTACGTGGGAAATGAAGTTTTTTTATACAACTGTCATTGTAATCACGCAGGGCTTAGCAAAAATGGCAAGTTTTTGTTACAAACATTAAATGGAGAGGATGCTATTCCTGAAGGAATGATTAGAAATTATGTAAAACCAGCGGCTATGTCATTAACACCTGATATGGGACCATCAAATAACGTTGTCTGCCCATGCTTCAGATGCCACCAGGTAAATAAAATTTCTTTTTCAATTAATTTTTTAATATCATTTAATTTTGTTTTTTTGGGGGACAAGGAATCGTATTAAGATATCGTGCTTTTGCACATCCAATAAATCTTTGTAGTATAGTTATAGAATTACAGTGTCAATATGATTTTTTTTTTGAAGCGGGGGCCAATGCACTGCGACCTTTTCCGGTCTATTGTCCTAGGCCCCCTGGGTGCCGCAGGCTTGCCCACAGCACCCGAACAGATGTCCCAGCTGAACATCCTTCTACCTTCATCCTTTCAGGGATCTCCTCACTTGGTAGCTACCCTTGGCAGTTCTTGAACCTTCTCTGAGTGGCAGCCTCGCAGTCTGTTAGGAGATGTAATGGAGTTTCCTCCAACTCCCCACAGAATCTGCATGAGCTATCACTTTCCAAATCCAGCTTTATCAGGTGTCCTCTAAGTCGGCAATGCCCCCTGAGGAAACCCGTAAGAACGCGGAGCTTGTTCTTGCTCAATTCAATGCGGGCCTCCGATCTCCGTCGGTTATAATTTCCCAAGCAGATCTTGGCCTGCCGCAAACCGGGGAGGGAGTACCAGAGTTGAGATCTCCTTGTCTCCTCTTCTTCCTAAGTTACTCCAACAGAAACTGGTCGCTAACCCCACAAAAAGGTTCCGGCCCTAGAAGTGGATATGTAGCGCCTATCTTGGCCAGGACGTCGGCCATCTCATTCCCTTCAATGCCAACATGCCCCGGCACCCACCAAAGCACAACTTTGTTCCTCCTGTCTAGATTATTAAGTTTATCTAGGCATTCCCAGACCATTTTAGAGTTGATAACTGATGCACTCAATGCTCTAATGGCTGCTTGACTATCGGATAGGATAACAATCTCCTGGTTCCTATATCCCCTATCGAGGTTAAATTGTACACATCTTCCAATAGCGTATATCTCCGCATGGAAGATGCTGGGAAATTTACCCGTGGGTTCCGAGTGCTTGATCCTTTGACCGACCACCCCCGCCTCAGTCCCCTCGAGGTCTTAGACCCATCAGTATACCATTTAATGGCATGTTCCTTAATGCCCAACAGAGCGGATCTTTCGCTCCACCCACTTTTGGTGCCCAGCTTCAACGAAAAATTTTTAGTGAAGCTGTATTTTTTAATCATGCCATCTCTAGGGAGGTGCCCGATAAGGAAGCCCAAAGGTGAGGATAACCACTCCCTGACCCCAGCCTCCCCTCTCCTCCTGCGCCACCCCTAGAGATCCTAAAAAGAGCTCCCCTTCGCCGCCCTTATCACCACTAGATGCAGAGGTGACAGATTGAGGATAACCTCCATCCCGGCGGTGGGACAAGTCCGCATAGCCCCCGTCATGCATAAGCATGCGAGCTTGTCAAGAGTCCTCTTCCTAAACCATGCCACTGCGCCGTAGGTGATGATCGGTCTCACTATCATGGTTTACATCCACCGTAGGATACTTGGAGGATTTGCCCGCCAACCTCCTACATATCATGAGGGCGCCAGTGGCCTTACTAACAATTGATTCAATGTGTTTCTTCCATAGGAGTTTACTATCAAATGTTACCTCTAGGTACTTAACCTCCTTTTCCCACCCCAATTCTTTTCCGGCTAGCCGGATACTTTTCAGGCGTGGAAGCGTTCTTTTCCTAGTGAAGGGTATCGCAGTGGTTTTCGTTGGATTAACTTCAACTAGTAATATCTAACCCCCTCTGTATTATGTCACAGAGGGTTTCTTCAAACTTCCCTCTAGCAATAATGACGACATCGTCGGCATATCCCTGACAGGAAATGCCGACGTCCGTCAGTATGCAGAGGAGCTCATCCACCACCAGGCTCCACATTAGGGGTGACAAAACCCCCCCTTGCGGACAGCCACGAGTAGTGCGGGAGCAGCGGATGGTCCGTGACCCACCTCTGTCTCTGCCGTTCTTGGGACAGCATTTCCACCATCCATCTGGCGGTTGTGCTGTCCACCCCCCTTCTAATAAGGGCTCTGCCAACCGCCTCATGGGATGTATTATCAAACGCGCCTTCTATGTCCAGAAAGGCACAGATGGCCGTTTCCTTAGCGTCTAGAGTCCTCTGGATTACATCTGTCAGCTGATACAGAGCAGTATCCGTCGACCTTCCCGCTCGCTATGCATGCTGACAGGGGTGCAAAGGCACCCTCTCCAGAACCTCTGTCCTGATATAATTGTCCATGGCCTTCTCCATTGTCTTTAGAAGAAAAGACGTAAGGCAGATAGGCCTAAAGGACTTGGGCATGGTGGCGTCCCTTTTCCCAACCTTGGGGATAAAGACCACCCTAGCCCTTCTCCACGGCCTCGGTATATACCCGAGTGCCAAACTGCTCCGAAAGATCTTAACCAAGTGTGGAAGAACCTCCCTTAGGCCCTTTTGTAGGAGGGCCGGGAAAACCTCATCCACACCAGGCGACTTGAAGGGCTGAAACTTATTTATTGCCCATTCTATTCTTAGTGACGTGCAGATGGTTCTGGCCACCTCCCAGTCATCCCTTACCGGTCTGCTGGGCCCTATCGTGTCAGTACCATCCTCTGGTGGCAGACTCCCCGGAAAATGGGTCTCCAGCAGGAGAAGAGCACGTTGCTCCTCATCCTGCTATAGCTGCCATCAGGTCTTTTGAGCGACATCGTTGCTCCAAAACCATGCTTGGCCATTGCCTTATGCAATCTGGCCGCCACGGGTAAGAAGCTAATGTCCTCACAGAATTTCCTATAACTGGTTCTTTTAGCCTTCCCAATCTCCTTGTTGTAGGTAGTAAGCGCCCGCATGTAGCTCTGCCAATCTCCAGTGCGCTTTGCCCTATTGAAGAGCTTGCGCACTTTGGATCTTAGATTGGACAGATCTCTGCTTCACCAGGGGGCATCCCTACAGCAATGGAGTCTACTCACGGGGCAGCTGTCTTCAAAGGCGCCTACCATCGCCCCATTCATCTCCTCTACCCTATGCTCCAGCTCCAAACGACACTGCGGCGCCCCCACAGTGTCGATGCGATTTAGAGCGCAGCCAATTGGTAACAAATTCTTCCCAATTGTACGTCTGGGGTTTCTCCACTCCACTCCCCCATCGCCTAGACCCTCCAGATTGAATGTAATAATTCGATGATCTGAAAGGGAAGGCTCGTCCGAGACTTCTCAGCTCCCAACAAACTGCCCGATGCTAGGTCTGCCGAAAGTAATATCCAAAACCTCCTGCCTTACGCTAGTCAAAAACGTAGGTGACGCCCCAACATTAAAAATGCCCTGGCTATATTACAGGATAAACTCGAAAAGGTACTCACCTCTTCTGTTATCTCTTCTACTCCCCCACACTCTGTTGTGGGCGTTCGCATCGCCCCCACAGAGGAACAACCTCGCAATGGTGGCTGATGCCCCCTTTGCATGGTGCAAGTTCACTTGGGCTACCCCGGTGCTCAGTCCCGAGGGGTGCTTGCTCAAGGGTGGGGGGAGCACTCCTCCTCTCCCAGGAGCTTCTCCTCTTCTTCGACCGAGACACTTGCCCGGAGAGCTGAGAGATCCATTGCTCCCATATTTCCCAGGCTCTCTCGTCGCTGAGTGTCATACTCAAGCCCTGGGGATAAACTCTCCCTCGGTGGCTCTTCCGCTGGAGTAGAGGTCAAAGAAGCTTGCTGCTCCTTAACGTCCCCTTTGCCCTCCAGCTTCTTCCAGCCTCTAATGGGGAGCTTCCCAAACCGAAATCGGATGTTGCCTCCTCCCACCTTGACTGCCTCGAACGACTGATCGTCGTTCGCGGCAGTCATCAAGAGGCCTCCGTTCTCCTCTTTACAGACGAGGATTTTCCAAGCCATCATGTTAACTCCTAAGTTCTGGGCATCCACTAAGGCTCTGCACTCCTTGGAAAGAAGGTAGTGACGGTGTGCATCTTCGGGATACCTTCTCACGAGCACGCCATCAGTTCCACTCCCGTCCAAGTACTCAGGGTCGGCACCCTGCTTTGCAGCCAGTCCGCTGTGTGCTGGTCAAAACAATCCAACCTGAGCATCCACGGACGAAAATGTATGCCCTCGCTATGTAAGCTTATGCTCCCATCCAAGGGCTATCTCCTCTACTGTAGCATCCTCCAGTGCTGATAGCTCCTCAGCACTGAGTATTATATCCGGAAAGGCTCGAGGCATCACCCTAACTCTCACCACTTATGCTGCACCTAGCTGGTGCCAGGTTGCCGAAGGCCTGCGTTCGCCACCGAGGAGGTCCCGGGATTCACAGTACCAGAAGGTGCCATTCTTCTTCTTTTAACATCTTTCTTTCGGGAGGTGTTATGTACCGCTCCCGCTTACCATGAGCACGCCGAGGTGGGCTACTGCCCACCCGCTATGCCCTGTGCTTTTCGGCCTCCGCTCTCGCTTCCTGGGGGCTCATGCCCCGCGCAAGCGCGCGGAGATACCACCGAACTCCTGCACCGCTGAGGCCTCTCCTCAGAGAGTCATCTATCGCCCCGGTTGCCCTGGGGGCGGTGGCGGTAACGTCCTCTTCCTCCCGCTCCTTTTCCTAACCGGTGCCTCCTCCTTCCTTCCCATACCAGGAGGATGAACGGGAGCCTCCCAATCACCGCTAGTACTGGGCCTGTTGACCTAAACATATGATTGTTTACTTTAGTTTACAATGATTGGCATTTACAATCAATCATCCGTATATCAACAACTTTAAAATTGTAACGAAAATCATGTATTTTGTAGTAAAATCGCACTTGAAGGTTCAACTGAAATATTCTAAAAATTCTATCCAAAATATATGAGTTTTTCAAGAATATCCAGTTAAAAAGTAGAGGTTCTATTTGGAGGTTGTACTACTATAGTGATTTACTAGTTACCATAATGCAATGTACTTAGTAAACTAATGGATATGTAGATTCTCTGCTTCCTAATATTCACCAAGAACTCTTACATTGGCAGTTGGATTGGAATCGGTAAACGTGACTATCATTCCCACTTCATGTTCTACTTCTATGATAATTGTTAAAATATTTGAATAGGTGAAAAATATGTATTTCATTGTAGTAATGTTAATGGAATTATGAAGGTAGTGGCAACTGCGCGACATTCTCATTCACAAATGTTATAACATTTGACTCAGACTTGTACTTTGGTAGAGCTATAAGGTAGTGTTGATTTCTTGATCTTTGGCTGGCATAAGTAGATCAAAATTTCTTGAACTTCGGCCACCGAACGAACTATAGCCAATTTTGATCGAAAGAATACGAAAGTCATTGCGGTTCAAAATGTTATATAATAGTGTTGTGAGGTTACATAGGAAAGTACTTGGAGAAATTTTAATGTTTACATTTACAAAGGACATTTTTACTTTCTCTTATTTTCTTTAAAAAGGCTTTTAATTCACAAGCCTTAAGATAAATTTAACCAAGCGGTAAAAAATGTAACACTGCGCGACAAAATAGTTAATTAAATAAGCAACCTTCCCAACCTTATCTCATGTAATGGTCCTTTTGCTCTGACTACACAACGCTTCTAGCTCCTTCATTTCATGTTCAAAATATTTTGATCGACCTTAAGAAATTTTGTTCATTCTAACTGTAGATATCATTGTAAAGTTGTTGCTTGTTAGCTAGATGATTGAGAATTTCTTGGATAGACTTCTTGAAAGTTGATTTAAGCTCCGAATTTGGCGCTTATTGTTACAAAGTGATAGCCTGGATGGAGCTTGTTACTTTTTAATCACGCAGACCATTCGACTATTTCGTACAGAGGACGTGACAGATACGGAAATGTGCTGTGTCGGCCAGTTATGGATTGATACATATCACATGGAGTCGTTGCGTTAAATTCTCATTACGTAATTATTTCCTTTCAGAAAGATTTCTGACCTTTCTTTCTAAAGTCATGAAATTAACCTGTTATCATAAAACAATGAAATTATATTAAATTATTGGGGGGAGAGTAAAGACTGCTAATTACACGATCTATTGTGCTCGCCCTTCGGGTGCCGTAGGCTAGCGTACCACCTGGGCTAACCAGAATGAGCCCCGATGGACCCCGATGCTTGTCCCTGAATGTGCTTACTCATGAGGGTGGGGGAATAAAGCCCTCCTTCTCCAGAAGCATTCACTCCTACTCCTCTTCTTCTTCCGTCGAAAGTCTTACTCTCAGAGATCCACTACTCCCACATCTCCCAGGCCGAGGATCCTGCTCCTCCTCCGAGGATGATCCCATCTCCGGGAGATGATCCTCTCTCGGTGGCACTCCTTCTGGGATGGAGATCATAGAAGCCTGCTGCTCCTTGATATCCTCTTCACCCTTCAGCTTCTTCAAGCTTTTAACGGGAGCTTTCGAAATTAATACCGAAAGATGCCTCCTTCCCTTTTGACCGCCTCGAACGAATGTTGTCGATTCCGGCGATCCTCACGAGGCCTGCGTTCTCTTCTTTACAACTGAAGACCTTTCACGCCTCGTATTCACTCCCTCATTTTGGGCATCGACTAGGGCTGATTTAATTGTTAATCCCCTTCCTCGCATTCCTTGGGAAGAAAGTCGTGATGGTGTGCATCTTCGGGATGTTTTCTCCCAAGCATGCCACTAGTTCTCCCCCGCCATAGTACTTAGGTCGATGCTCTTTTTTGCAGCCAGTCTTCTGCCTACAACATTCCTGGACAGAAGTGTAAGTCCTCGAATTGGAGCATATAATCTCACCTGAGGGCTATCTCCTCTACTATTGCTTCTTCTAGTGCTGATAACTCCTCAGCACTAAGCATCCTCTCTGGAAAACTCCTTGGCATCACGCCTAACCTCACCGCCTGTGCTGCACCAGGATTGGGTCACCCGCCGAAAAGGTCCGCCGATAGGATTCGCTGTACCAGAAGTTGATACCTTTCTTCTTTTAATATCTATCTCCTCGGGAGGTGTTATAACCTCTCCTGCTTTTCCTGGGCGTGATGGTGGTCTGCTGCCGGCCCGGTGTATCTTATGCTTCTCGGCCTCCGCTCTTGCTTCCTGGGGAATCATGCCCTCGGCAAGCTCACCACTTAGGCCTCTCCTCACTGGATCATTTATCGGCCCCGGTTGCTCTGGAGGCAGTGGCTGCAGCTTCCTCCCCTTCTTTCTTGTCCGCACCAGGAAGGTGAGAACATTCCCGCCCTTATTCATTCTTCTTGCTAATCTGGGCTTATTCTGCTTGGATAGATGGGCTCGCCACGCTGGTACCCGCATGCCCGTTCCCCTGGGAGCTTGCTCATTTCTGGCCTGGCCTGCAAGTTGTGCTGTTGTGGTAATTGCCAGCCCAATCATCATTTTCTTTTTTTTTTAATTTTTTAATTCTTTTCATGCTTGGTCCTTCGGGCAGCTAGGGTTCTTCGACTGTATCTGAGTCCCGCGTGACATAGCAAAACCATTTACTGCTTTTTGATGCACCCAGTTTCAGAAAGGCTCCGTTATAACTGAGCCTGTGTTACCCCATGCCTGCAAACCTCCATGGGCACGGTACCCTGTTTTAGGGGGTGTATTTGCCTTAGTGGGTCCGTAGTGGGGTCACATAGCCAGCGGGTTCACCCATTCTACTGGAGTCTTTCATCGACGTCCAGGTCTAGAGCCGGCGGGTTTGGTGACAACACGGCTAGCTCGTGAAGGATGCAGCGCTCGGGCGGTCTTGAATACGAGGTGAAGCCTGCTATTGACCCTTGGCTTCCCCACTAAGCTGGAGAAACCTCTTGGCCCCACTTTATATTATATTAAAAAAAAAATATTTCCTCTTATATTAAAAACTGAGTTTATTATTGTTAAAACCTAAAAATTATAAGTGAAACGTTTTTCAATAGAAATGATGGTGTCAATTTCTTCCTTTGAATCAGTTACCTTGAACGCAAAACTGTAACTTTTTTTATTTCTTCTATTTCCTATCAAGATAAAATTGCAAGACGATCTTCTTCTTTTAATTGTCATATACTACAATGCGTTACTGCATACGAATATAATTTTATTTGGGAAAAATTAGAAAAGACAGCGAGTTTACAAACATTAAATGGTTAAAATCTAAATATCTTATATAGTGACCAGAAATTATTTAAAATTAGAAGTGGGGTCGATAAAGGACTTTAAAAAAAAATGATGTTGATGTTGAGTTGCACTCAGCACTTCAGGCTCAGTTCATACAAGACAATGAACTAAAAGTAACAAAAACAAATTCGTAGATAAAGGTTTTTCACTTTTTATAAATAAAAAATATAAATAAATAAATAAATAAATTACAAAATAAATCATCAGAAAACAAAAATCCTGACATTTGATGATGTTGAATGTTTGGAAGTTTGAAGAGGGACTATAAAACTAAATCTACGGCTACCTGAACAATTTATAGTAGTACTATATGTAATTTATTGTTAGTATGTCTCAAGGTGAGTTGGAGTTTGTTTGTGATTTCCTAAACTCAAATGGTTGCACCATCATACTATACATCTGCATGCCCCATGTGTGTTCTGTGAATGTAAGTATTGTTCGTGTTGTTAGGCTGGGATAATCGCAGAGACACCAAGTTACCAGGGAATAGCTTAATCATAGTCCATCAGTTAGTTGGAGCCAAGTATCAAAATAATCTCTGCTTAATAATATAAGTAAAAAAAGAAAAAAGAAAAAAAAGAATAAGCGAATATCACAAAATTATATAATTATATTTATTTAGAATATTCTAAATTATTATATAATATATAATGTTCGAACCAACTTTGTAAAGTCGCAGGGAGCCCAATCTTTATATTCCATTCTTACTACCACCGCAACTGACAAGAACATTTCGAGAAAAATCCTTCAATGGAATGAAGAATGGATTCAGTGCAACTTCACTGAATGTTTTTTTTTTAGTTTTTCGTGATTTTGTCAAAATCGGATCAACGATTTTCTTTAAACTTCGTATACTAATTACACATACAAAAACATAGCACTTCTATTTAAACATTTTCCCAAGAAAAATGATTTCTGGGGGAACACTAGCTTTAAGCTTACCTCTAACTTACGACTTGAGTAAAATATATGGTTTTACCATCTACATAATATTAATATACATTAGACACATTGATGGAATTCCAAATTTAAAGAAAATTAGTTAACCGGATTTCACTGGATAGGTTTTTTTGAGATTTTGGAATTTTCTCATAAACTGTCACAACGATTTTCTTTTATTTCAAACATTTTTCTGGAAAAAATTATTTTAGCGGAATATTGGGGGGCCTGTCAGCTAGATTAAATTTAAATTTTTACAAGCTTTGTTGGTTTTGACATAAAATGCTCCACCTAAGGTCGCTTAGGTATACAGGTAAAAATCACCACCACCATTCTTATGGCCAATCCAACTAAACATTGTAACGATTCAGTGTCAAACAAAATGTCTTGATTAAATTGTATTAATTAGAATGGTGTGAGTGTTTCACATCAGATTTTATTTTTTTTATTTTTCAAGACTTGACAGACGGAAGATTATTGTATGACTATATATATTTTCTTTCTTAAAATTACATTATTTGTACATTACTTTTTGCAAAAACATTATTATTATATTCCTGCTCTCAACTGATGGCTGACTGGCTGGGTATGTAAAGTACCAAGGAAGATCATACAGACCAACCCCAAAACACTTAGCTTTCAAAAATAAAAATTGCACAAACTTCCTCGCAATTTGCGCAGTATCCAAGTGAACTATTTTTGGGGTTGGTCCTCCTGGATCCGGTTAGCCAATTCAAGCTACTCTATATTTTTTAATGTCTCATTGGGCATTAATGATAGGTAGATAAATTAGGTTAATGATACATTCACGGAGATCACTAGAGGGATAATCCTCACAGTTTCTGAGCCAAACATCTTTTTCATTTCTACTGCCAGTTCCTAATACTTCATATTTTCATCTAAGGAACAGCTATATTTCTTATTAGTATTACTGTTATTAATTTAAAGCGCATCATCTATGGTCATTGGCTCCCAGAGCGTTCTCAGTGCACTCCCCCGCCTCCCTTGTTTATTATTATCAAAAGAGAAATGGTGCATTGTGCCCTAAAAGGTTTATTGTGCCCCTGGAGCTTTCTTAGTGCACTGCCGGCCTCCGAGTCTCTAAGAAACACTGCTCATCTTAGACTGTACTGCAGCTGCTCCTGGGAAGAGAAGATGTAAGGGCAGCCCATGGTACATCCGGAGACCCACCATGCGCGCTCCCACTGTTAATAAATTAATAATACTTTATAATATATTATTAGAAGAAAAATCTGGTTCAGCTTTTCCTTGTTTTTTTGTTTTTTTTATTGAAGTTCAGTATTTCTTTGTCACCTGGCTTTACTTTTTCTATTGATGCTTCTCACTATTTATATTTTATATACGAGGCATGTCCAGTAAGTAAGTAAGTGCACTGAATTTTTGTAAGTTACAAAAATTTTTATTTGAACAAAAAAATTACCTGGTTACATTAGTACATATGTAAGCTATTTTTCGACATAGTCACCATTCCTCCCAATGCAGGTGGTGAACCGGGGTATTAATTGTTTGATGCCTTCCTCGAAGTAGTTTCCCGCCAACCCCTTGTCCACTTCTCCACCTCCCCCTTCACCTCCTCGTCGATTGAAAACCTTTTTCCACCCATGTGCAGCTTCAGGGAGGTAAAGAGATAGTAATCTGAAGGTGCTAGGTCAGGGGAATGCGCAGGATGGTTCAGGACATCCCATTTAAACGAGGCAAGCAGTATGTGGTCTGGCATTGTCGTGCAGCAGGCAGACTCCCTTTGTCAGCATGCCTCCCCTTTTGTTCTGAATCGCCCTCCGCAATTTTTTTAGGATCTCACAGTATCTTGCAAAGTTGATGGTCTCCCCTTGAGGCATATATTCAATTAAAATTATGCCTTGACAGTCCCAAAACACGGATGCCATGATTTTCTTGGCTGAAATTGTGGTTTTGAACTTTTTGGTGGAGGGTGAAGAGGTGTGACGCCACTGTTGAGACTGCCTTTTGGTTTCAGGTGTTTAGTGTGCAACCCAAGTTTCATCTCCAGTAATGATGGAGCGGAGAAATTCATCTCCATGGAGTTTGTAGCGTCTCAAAAACTCTTGCCCGGCCTCCACTCGATTCAACTTGTGTTGGTCTGTCAGCTGTTTTGGGACCCACCTCGCAGACAGTTTCCGATATCCGAGGATTTCTGTGATGGTTTCGTGAAGCAGAGATCTGGAGATTTGCGGAAACATCGCAGAAAGTTCATCCACAGTCAATCTGCGATCGTCGCGGAGCGCATTTTCGATTTTTTCCACAATTTCGTCAGTCAGAATTGAAGGTCTTCCGCTCCTCTGATCATAATGTACAGACGTACGACCGTTTTTAAACTCGCGACACCACTTGAACACACTCGTTCGATTCATAACTTCATCACCATATGCAGTTTTTACCTCATTATAAACATCAACCGGAGTTTTCCCCTTTCAAACGAGATAACGGATGACGCGTCGACAGTTCTCAACGTACTGGCCTCGAACCGGTCTCGTTGCGGAGGGGAGGAATCAGGCTACACGATAGTGTAGCCAACATGTCGACAAAATCCCTCCGGCCGTGAGTCTCAGTACACTTACTTACTGGACATGCCTGGTACTTGAAGTTTATTTTTTTCTACTTATTGTATTGCCAGTTTGCTTTATTGCTTTACAAGGAGTTACTTTCTTTATTATTAAATTAGTAACAATATTTAGATAATTATCTTTATGTTCGAAACTGTACCCATTAGATTGTACTGTGGATCTCGTAAATTGTAGAATTTATTGCTATATGTTTTTGAATTATTATCAATTGGGGCTGAGGCTATTTCAGACAGAAAGAGTTCAACTTTATTTATATTTATTTATTAATTATTTATTTCCAGTTTATTTTATTCATTACCTATATCAGACAAATTGTATTTGATTGCTTAATATTTAGGTGTCCTCGATAGGCTGCTGTTGTAAGGGATGTATGGCGGAAGACGATTATTTAGCCTGCAGCGCAGAAAGATATTATCAAAGCGAGGGATTATCTGTGAAGATTTCAAATGCTTCATGTTGCTTTTGTAATAGGGGTAAACAAACAAAAGAGGAAAATGCTTTAATAGAGGGAAGAAAAGCTGACAATGGCCAAGCTTCGGATTTAATTTCAAAACTGAATAATATAGAAAAGCAAATAAAGTTGACTAATGAGAATGTTGGAAATATCACAAACGACATTGATTATTTCTCTTCTTTATTAAATGAATTATCTCAGTTGGTTTATTCATTTAAAGAAGGTGACAGGAATGTAATAAATACAATTGAAGCATTGAAACTTAAATTAATGTCATTGGAGAAAGGATTGAAATGCGTTTTTAAAGATAGCGAATGTTTCCAAGAAGTTTATCAGGAAGAGCAAATCTCACCTTCTGCTTTATCATTACATGATGAAATCGACTTAAAACCAAAGGCAGTAATTCAAAAAGAAATTGAAGAAGATAGTTCTATGGCAGATACTCCGTCGGAAATTAGTCGGAAATTTGATGAAGAACCGGAAACTATTACTGAGGCGGAAAAAGCAGCTGATATTGTTCGCCAGTATGATGTACAGACAGAGAGTACTAGTGAGACAGTAACTCCAGCTGAAAGTAGTCAAGAATTGTCTGCACGGATAGAAGGTATTAGTGAGGCAGCAACCCCACCTAAAATAAGTCAGAGCTCGACTAAATTCAAGCCCCCAACTGAATTTGACAGAGTTCGGACAGATACTATTAGTTACACAAAAAAACCAGCCCCTATTATCCCTCATTATGATGCACAGGCAAAGAAAATTAGAAAGACTGTAACCCCAGCTGAAATTAGACAGCAATTTAATGCACGGACAGAGAGTTTTAATGAGGCAGAAACCCCACCTGAAATTACAAGTCAATTTGATGAACGGTTAGGGAGTATAAGGGGGACAATGAAACCTCCTGTACATGAGTTTGGTACGCAGACTGAGAGAATTATAGGAGCAGGCAGAGAGGCAGTAACACCATCAGGATTTAGTGAACGATTTGATGCACAGTTAGAGAATGGTTTTGAATCTGTCACACCATCAGAGAGTATTAAAAAAGATGCACAGATCAAGAGTACTGATAAAGTTTCAGAAAGAAATAATCTCCAAGCTGATAGAGACACAATAAATAAAATCACTAAAAAGCCTAAGAGAGATAAATCAGTAGGACATTTTCAGCCAATTACTGAGCACATAAGGGATGGTTTAAAGACAGGTACATCTAGAAAGTTAAAGGCAGAACATCCAAAGCCTATGGCAACAACAACAGTCGATGAAACCCAAACTAATCAATTTGTAGAAATTAAGGAAGATGCACCAGACGAAAATGTTGATCAAATTTCTGAAAAAAGGGAGAAAGTTTTTAAAAGAGATAAACCATCAGATGGTATACCCCAAACTGATATAGATTCATCTGGGACAGATACATCGGCAGAAAAGAAGTATAAATTTGATATAGAGGCAGAAAGTTGTAGTCAGGATGACTATCAAAATTTGACAGATAAGCAAATTAATGGAGAGAAAGAATGTTGTTTTAAAGTTAAAATAAAAAAAGTTAAAATTGTAGGTGAATCTTACAATTTTCAAGAAAATAATAAAATTAAACGCAAATCAGTTGATACTGAGGAAAGTTTAAATGGTCTCAATAAAACAAAGACATCAACAGAAGAAACACCTATTCCTTTATTAAATAAAGTTTCACAAGAGCCTGGTATATTTCCAAAAATTTCAGAACTTACTGAAGCAGAAAAATCGACAGCAGAAAAACCGAAAGCAGAAAAATCGAAAGCAAAAAAATCGAAAGCAGAAAAATCTGTGTCTTTTGCTGATTCAAAAGGCATCGAGAGGCACAAAATAACAAGCCATCAAAAAAGTCATAAGAACAGTGAGTCATCAAAAAAAAAGATGGCACAAAGCTTGGGCAGACCAAAAGAAAGTGGTAAAGAATTTCATTCAAAACAGAAATTCGATATTGCAAGCTTGGGCAGACCAAAAGAAAATGGTAAAGAATTTCATTCAAAACAGAAATTTGAAACTGCAAAAAAAAAGAAACAATTTAGTACCAACGAAGGTAAGTATGATTTTCAAAAAAGAGGTTCACTTGATGCAAAACAAAACGAATTATTCACAAATGCAAAAGGCAACAACGAAAATGGCGTAAAAATAAATGTGCAGAAACTCTCACCTTTTCATTTTAGAAAAACAAAATTAGCAAAACGTGATGGAGAAAAAAATCTCACTAAAACAACAATTGAAAAAAAGGGTTCTAAGGTTCAATCTCTTAAAAAAGGGCGTTTAGATTCAGCAGATCCAAAAGATTATGTCCAACAGAATTCAAAAGCTAATGTCAGAAAAAAATCAACCTTAAATTTAGATGCTGCAAGAGAAACTCAACAAAATGACTTACTAAACAGACGAATTTATTGGGAAAATAAACATTTTAAGAGAACAAATGTACCAAATTATTATGACTCCTGTAATCGAGACTGCAATCAATATGAGTTTATTAATCAACAGGATTATTGTGAAATTAAAAATACTGACGGACAAAAAATACCCACCTACTGTGATCAAATCAATAACCAAGAAAATAGGTTAATGAATAAACAAGCTTCTTGTGAAATAAAAAATGTTAGGGAAACAAGTACACTTTGTGATAGAGTGTGTTTTAATCAAGACTCAGAAACAAAAGAGTGCAAGCTTTCTCCGGGTGGAGTAACATTCTGGAGAAAGGTGGAGACAACAGTCACATCTGGAATGTGCCCTAAAAGTTAGATCCCTATGAATTCGGTTAATGAATTTATAAAACGAGGTTCCTATTAAGGCAGTTGTTAGAAAAATAAACTGTTACTGCTCTATGGAACAAGATAGTTTAACATTTGATATTCCTATAACTTTAATTTTTCCTTCTTGAAGATGTCACTCTCAGTCTTTTTCAACTCACCTCTTTTTCTTTTTTGTTTGTAATAATTACTTGAGTAAATTTTTAACGGAAGATTTAAGAAAAGTAAGAGCGCAAATTATTTTTCAAAAAACATTCGAAAATATCCTACAATGAAAAAAGTAACTTCATTCAGACTGAACAGAAGATTATCTGGATTCAATTAGAATGATGAGTATCAGATAATTTCACGGTAAAATAAGTTCAACAACTATGGGTGGACATTTCAAGTAATATAAATACTTGGACATTTCTGTAATATAAATAAAAGAATAATAAAGCATTATTTATTTACTATGCAATTTCTTTATGCTTTATTATCAAAATACTGAAAGGCGCTGAGAGAATCATGAAACTTCTCAATATAATGGAGAGAGAGATAAATAATAAATGCATTAATGCCATGCTAATCACATAATAATTTCTGCCCGATGAGCATGAATATACATACATAACAGAACGAATTGTTAACTTAGTGAGCGAGCCTTTCGCCATTGCTTTGATAAATGGAACTATCTTTTAGAAGCAATCAGGAATCGAATAAGAGATGTCCATAATTTTTCAGTCATACATCAGATGATACTGATTTCTCTATCTTTCTCCAGAATGTTGTTTTAACAGAGAAAAAGCTTGCATTCATTTGTTTTTAATTCACAAGAGCTAGATTTACTTGTTACGTTTACATTTTGTGTTTCAAAACAAGTTGTCTGTACATTAAATATTTTGCTGGTTTAGTCTCCTTATTAAAAGAATTACAATTGTTAGGTTTACAGCAATTGAATTATTTGCTTTCCGAATAAGCCTGTCTGGTTATTAAATTGTGCTGTTAATTTTCTCTTGCAGCATTTGTATTTAAGACTGGTTTTATTCTAATTACAGTTTTTTAAATAGATACCTTCATTAGGTTCTGTACGCATTTATATAAATTTCACTTTAATCATTATTCATTTAATAAGATAGTGGCTATCCAGCAACTGGAAGAAAATTTGTTATAGCTGCTTGCAAACAGAACTGTCACTATATATATTATAGTAGTCGTCCGTAATAATCAGATGGAAGTAAATTTGCCTAAATAAGGCATATCATATTGTCTGGGGCAGCAGCGACACCATAGTAGGAGTCGCGCTGTCACAGACTTCTTGCTGGGTATGGAGTTGGGAGGTTGGAGTTAGGGATTTTGAACCCAATTTTATAACCAGGATTGGAAGACAAGTTATTGATAATACTCTTGCTTCCAGAAATACTAGTAAACTGATCAGAGACTGGAAGGTAAGCTCTGAGACTTCCATTTCTGATCGCAGGATTATTAGGTTTAGTTTGGTTAGTCAGTTTATTAGGTTTACCTTGCTACCAATAGGAATCCCAAAAGGGCGGACTGGAATTCTTATTCTAGACAGAACATAGAATGTTTATCCAATCAAGTGCTCTAGGTGATATTATGGAAAGGGTATTTATTCTTCATGATCACATTAGTCTTCATTCGAGAAGACGTCCTCCCGAGTAATTAGTTGTAGTAGAACCCCTAGTTGTCATCTTAGGTGTTCTGTTCTAACTGATTCTTCGGAATAATGGAGTAGATAGAATAGCCTAAAAACCTGTATAAGTACGCTTATCGGAAAGCCAAGAGAAACCCTTGGAGATCCTTTTGAGAGACATAGGGTGGTACGGTTTCTTCGTAAGGATAAGGATTGTCATAAGTATTTTAAAATATCCTGGTGGATCCTTTATAGGAGGAAAAATGGAGACAGTACAGCTTCTGCTTGATACCCATTTCACGGATGATATATATATATATATATATAACTGGATATAATAGTTACTGGATAGAATAGTTTGGGCCCTACAAAATTCCTTACCATTTAAGTCACGTGGACCTGATATAGTTTATCCCTGTCTGTTATAGAATGGGGGGATGTAATCATAAGGATTTTTAAAGGTTGTTTAATATTTGGTTAGATACCAACATTATGGAGGGAAGTTAAGGTGGTCTTTATTCCTAAACCAAGAAGGAGCGACTACTTTGACCCTAAGGCATTTATTTGTGCCTGCAAGTCTTATGTCATTTCTTCTAAAAACTTTGGAAAAGTTGGTGGATAGGTATATCACTAATGGTCCTTTGAAGGATCATATTCCATCCAAACCAACATGCTTGCATTATAAAAAAATCGACCGGGACTACTTCGCATTGTCAGGTTGGTAGAATAGAATCTGCTCTAGAGACAAAGGAATATGCTTTAGGGTGTCTGTATACAACCAGTTTTAATTAACTGGATAGGTATTACTTAGGGGAAGAGTTATACAGGCTTCTCTAGACATGCACAATGTGGGACACACTGGGAGAGGATTCCTCAAGTGGTTGTTTCTTACAAAGCTATATTGTGCTGTCATGGATGAAGTGTTAACCAGGTTGAATTCATGGGATTCTATGTATAAGCGTTTGCCGTGGATGGTGTTATTTTATTGTTGGGGCGATGTTTGACTATTATCTCAGACTTAATGCAAAGTGCCCTCAACTTGTTATATGATTGAACTCAGGAAAAGATGCTTTCAATTTATCGCTGTAAGACCTAGGTGATTTATTTACCCATAGGAGGAAGATCGTAGGAACTAGGGTATTAGGAACTTCTGTTTAGATTTGCAAATCGGTGAAGTTTCTTGGAGTAGTTCTCGACAGTAAATTAAATTGGTCGGAACATATTAAGACACAGCACCAAAAGGCAATTACTTCCTTGTTTAATTTTTTGCTGTTTTATGATTTTACTTATACTGGTTAATTTTAATTGATTTGAACCATTTACACAGCCAATAGTATTTATTTCATTAATTGAATACCAACGTTTCGTGCACTTAACGTGCCATTATCAAGGAGTACATTTCTCTTACATTCTTGTAGATTATTGTATTGGTCGAGAGGCTTCGTCCATGATTAAAATTATTTTTATTTTTAAATTTTTATCCATATATCCTTATTTTATGCTGAAATTTTTTAACTCAAAGAGTCTTGTCCGTATTGAATATTTATTTAAATATGCTGTCGATTTGTAATTAGCCTCAGTATGTAGGAGCACCACGTGGTTACTTTATGGAAAATTAGTTCTGTCTGTATTATTTATGATTAGGAAATTACCATGGCTGAGAATAGTACTACACCATGCTACGATCGGCTCTCGTCCACCACGTAGCATGGGTATTCAATTTTGGATTTAAGACGAACATCTTCATCCAAATGGAGAGGTTCGTCCACCACGAGAGCCGATCGTAGCATGGTGTAGTACTATTCTCAGCCATGGTAAACTCCAATCATAATTAATACAGGCATAACTATTTTTTCCATAAAGTAACCACGTGGTGCTCTCATATACTGAGGCTAACATACAATCGACATCATATTTAAATAAATAATTCAATACTGACAAGACTCTTTGAGTTACATTTTCAGCATAAAATAAGGATATATGGATAAAAATTTAAAAATAATTTTAATCATGGACGAAGCCTCTCGACCAATACAATAATCTACAAGAATGTAAGAGAAATGTACTCCTTGAGTACACGAAACGTTGGTATTCAATTAATGAAATAAATACTATTGGCTGTGTAAATGGTTCAAATCAATTAAAATTAACCAGCAATTACTTCCTTTTAGTAATGTCAAAGAATTGAGGAATTAGTGCCAAAATGATGTTTGGGATTCATGGTATGATTTTGTAGGGGTAGTGAACCCCCACCACTCATCCACTCTAGCGGAGAGAAACAGCCTCTCTCGCACAGAGAGGAGAGGTTCGGCCAGTGGATATATATATGAGAGAGAGAGACAGTCAAGGGGCATTCTATTGAATTCAGTTTTACACATCAGATATCATTCTGTTGATTTACACATCAGCTTAACATAGCTCCGTTCATATCATTTTAGCCACGTCACTCTGTCAGTTCAGTCCAGTTCAGTTCTAAATTCCAAACTGTAAAGTCCTTAGCAGTCAGTCATATACATATATATCAATTATATATTATCTTAAACCAAATCTTAAGGTGTTATTTATCACTCATCAAGCAACAACCTACATCACCTCACAACACCCTTACAATTTTTAATCCTAGGTTGTTCTATGCGGCTCGTGTGGCAGCGTTGCTTTAAGATAAGATTCGCAAGAATGGTTGTCTCGCGGGTACCGCTACAATGTGCACCACACCAACGGCACGATGGACTTTGTTGGGAATCCCTTCGTTTCAAGTAAAAGGAGTTACACTACAAAAAATAAAAATCTATCGAACTTTTTTTTCGAAACAACAGCGCATGTGCCTCACAACATGCTTCTTGTAACTAGACGCCACCATAGGGTAAAGCACGGCTTGATGGAAATTATAG
Source organism: Triatoma infestans (assembly GCA_011037195.1). Lineage (NCBI taxonomy): Eukaryota > Metazoa > Arthropoda > Insecta > Hemiptera > Reduviidae > Triatoma > Triatoma infestans. The sequence goes on along the minus strand of JAAEAF010001033.1, from coordinate 181,817 downwards.
AAAATTAAGGTTATGTGACTCTGAAGAGGTATACGCTGTAGATACAGATGGATCTACAAGATACGCTGATATTATAGCATTTTACAAAGCCAGCAATGCAGCGTATATTTTAGATCCGACCATCCGTTTTGAGAGTAAGGATCCGAAACAGGGCGAGAGGAGAAAAGGGCCATCTATGAAAAATGTATTCTCTTGTATAAGGAAATATGCTAGGTCCGTTCGGGGCTGTACAAGGTGTATGGTTTGTGGTTTGGTGCCAGATGTGTGGTGCCTAAGACAACCTTGGACTTTTTCGACAAGATAAATATTAGCCTTAAAGACATAGATCCTTTAGTGGAGAATATTTTAGTTGACTCCTTGGGCATTATTTCCCAGCATATCTATAGATAAACTTAATGTATATATTTAGACTTAGATGCACTTTATGCTATCTATAGATATTAGTTTTTTTTTTTGTTTTTTTTTAGATATTGGACGTTAGGACATCCTTATATTTTAATTAATTTTTATGGCTAGGTATTATCGCTTTATTGCTATGTCTACGGATTGATGAGTACGCTGTGTGTTGGAGCACCTCAATTTAACTGAGCAGCCCCACTTGATTTTGATTGTTTTCTCTTCTTAAGAAGGGCACACTTATAAAGCGGGACATGTTCTGTATATCCAAGTTTACTATTTAGGGATTGCATAAAATTACATATTTAAGTTCAATCAATGCCTTCCACAAGATTTTAGCCACAGAAATAATAAAAATCTTATTTAGGGTCAAAGAGCATTAGGATTTGTTTAACAGATATGGAATAATTATTCAGTTTATAAACGCAACATGATTGTTTGGGGAAATTATTAGAAAAGATTTACTCGGAAATTAAGCTAAAATTATACTGTAACAAAAGAATTAATTTCTTGGTCCTTACGAAAGTCATTGCATTAATAATGCAATTCTGTAATTCTTAAACGTATTATAATGAAATTGAGAGGTGAGCTATTCAATCGTACCTATAGTGTTGGCAGATACGTAAATGGTATTTTTAATCGCTCTATGAAATACCATTGAAAATGTTGTACTCTTTGTTGGAATTGTGTCCAGTGATGCAGGAGTTTAAAGTTAGGTGGCATCGTAAGTACGAATTCCATAACTAAGGGAAAGTTAATTTAATTATCTATACGGTGTACATAGCTGGCAGAATATATATATATGGGTAGACTACACTGGCTTGAGATTCGGACAGGTATTTCTTAGAGAATTCAGTTTTAATTTCATAACATTTAATTTATTTCAAGGACATCTATTACAAGAAGGGCATTTTAGAATCATTCTGGTAACGAACCAGTTTATCAATAAATTGAAATAAGAGCAAACTGGAACTCCTCCTTTTTTTTTAAAAAAAAAAGAAGGAATATTTCAAAAACATATTTTCTCTTTACTTTAACAGACGTTTTGTTTTGCATTCAATCATGGTGTTGAATAAAATAGTATTTACTATTGGACATGAAACATAGCCTTTAACATAGTTTATAAAAACCATTTTCTATCCCTACACTTTCAACTTTATCTTACTGCTATAAGAGAAAGTTTTGCGATACTGCCAAATTTCCGAAATTGAATTTTTCACAAGAAATACATATTTTGAAGTCCATTGATTTCGGAAGAAATGTTTTTGGAGTATGTGTTATAAACAAAAGTCTCAGAAACTATAAATTGCAGGTAGTTCAAACTTAATATTCCTGTTTGGGTACCTCATATCTAACACAAAGGTTGCTATCAAAATCCTTCATTAGGAATTGTGACATCACTGAATGTATTATATTTTTCGCGATTTCTTTAAGATATTCTTTGATATTTTCTTTAAATTTCGAATACTATCAACACATATAAATCTCAGTTTCATTTGTCACATTTTTCAGAAAAAGTGATTTAGCAGCAGGCTGGTTCTGGGGGAATTGCAGTTTATGCGTTCGAGTACTATTGGAATCCTCCTCCTGTATATAATATTAAGTTACAATAAAAGTATTGCAGAATTCCTAATTGAAGAAAATTGGTTAACCGGAAATAAATCCAAGAGATCCATAAATTTTCTTTAAACTTGGAATACTTTATAAATGGAACTTACTGATTTCATTAACTTTCTCCAGAATGTTATTTTAATGGAAAAAAGCTTGCATTCATGCGATTCCGTATCACTTTTTTCGGCAATAAGAGGGATTCATTTATATCTATGCACTGAGTTTTCCAAGTTTAAAGCAAACGTTGCAACCGTTTTCGAGAAAATTCCACAAAAACTCTAAAATTTATTCATAGTTGCACTTTCGGTTAATAGATATTATTCAAATTTGGAATTCTACCAATGCTTACATTTGAAGTGGAGGAAAGCATAACGCTACTGTTGCCTCAGAACCAAAAATCAAATTTCCCGGGCATATGGTTCAAATAAAAGTTATAGGATTCATGGTATTCATAGTTTTAAGAAAATCGTTTACGAAAAATCATTCAATAAAGCCGCACTTCCAATTGATGGATTTTGCTCGAAATCTTCGTCCCTGATGCGGTGGTTACTCGAACCAAGTTTGAGGTTTCAGCGATTTTTTCGTTTTTGAGGTATTTGGTTAGCACTCACAGATCATTCGCTAAAAGTTTTTATCGTAGAATACCATTTTTGGGAGGCACATATTTGGTAAAAAGCGAACGTTTCTTATATTGAAAAACAAACGTTTCTCACATGAAAAAGCGAACGATCGTTTTCCTGTTCAGGGTGTGAAGAGGGTACTGGGTAATTACTAGTGGCTTTTCTTTTCTAACTAATGCAACCAAAACCGTAGAAAAAATCTTTAGTAGATTTTCGCAACATGATGAAACAAACAGAAATTTCAAAATCAATGTATCATATTGTGTACTCAAATTTATATAATGGCTGTTTATTAACAAATCATAAAAATTTTGGATCCATGTAAATTAAAAATGGTTCAAAAGTGAGACTCCTTCCTTTGAAACCTCTATACTTTCAAATTATCTAAATGATTCTGTTTGATCAGATAAATATGAAAGATTCAACAAAGCTTGAATAATAGGCCTTGCATAACAGAATTACGTTAAAAATTTGAAGTAAAATAAAAAAATCAATAATAATATAGGGTAAACACCAAAGAATCCACATCTGAAATTCTTTGGCCGTTATAAATAAAACAAGCAAAATGTTGGTTGACTGGGACCAAAGGAAAAACTTTTAAACTTTTTTATCGATTTTCCGTACGCCTTTGGTGTCATTGCTCAGGATCTGTTAATGAGCGGTTATATTAACATCTAATTCTCTACCTCCCTGACCAAATCCAAGGGTGTTCAAAACGAGGATAAGTAAAATTAAGGTAAAAAGTTTTTCTTCTTTGGCTCTAGCCAACCAACATGTTTTTTTATTATTATTTGTGTGGAGCCACCAAACTCTATGCTATCCAAAGCCCTTCTGGGCCCATATAGCTACCCCAAAAGTTCGGAGCCTTCTCAGTGCACTACCGGCCTCCGGACAGTGAGCTGTAAGAGGCTCCTAGGGAGTAAAAAAATGTAAGGACAACACTGCTAGACTCGAACCTGGGACCTCCGCGTTGCTAGTCCAGCGCGCTAACACTCATCTAATCCCTTCCCTAACCAACATTTTGCTTTCTAAATTGTTTAGAAGGTACAAAAATAGAGCCTGTTTTATTTGAAAATCTCCCTGAATTTATGTTAGTTCCAAAGTAAAATTTAATATATGAAGTTGTTTGGTACAATTATTTGTTACGTGAAAAAATTGTTGAAACTATTTTATTGTACAGCATAACAAGGAAAGAAATGGACTATCTGTCAGCTCTGAAGCTCACCCATGTTGTGACTGCTCCCTAGGAGAAGGCCTTCATTGTCATATTAGCAAAGAGAAAATATTTGAAAACGAAATGGATGATGATTTAAAGGCTGAACTTGAGAAATTGCCAGCGTGGTGCCGCAATAATTATATACCAGACATATGCACTCAAACGGATGTTACGAAAGAAACCTTTGTAGGAATCGTAAGTAATTGGCACATAACCGAATACTAATTTAGTAAGAAAAATCATCATAATTTCATTACTGAAATATTATTTTTAACAACTTAGTGGATTATAAGCAAACTAAAATTAATTAATAAATAAATCGAAAGTAATCGAGAGAACTAAAAATAATTACTAAATAAATCGAAAACTGGTTTCATTAAATAATATTGTATTCACAGAGTAAAAAGAAATGCTGCTATCCAGCACCTTGTCCTGCATCCTGTTTTAATCATCTTCCAAAGGAAGAGTGGCTCGACGTGATGCCACCAAGATTATATGCTATGCAGCCAAGAAAGAAATATCCTTGCTAATAATAAGCAGTATTGAGGTTTTTTTAAACATTACATTTTAAAATAAATAATGCGTACGGAAAAAATGTGTGCTTAATTACCCAGAATTAGTTTTATTATTGGAGCAGAGAATTTCTGTTTCAGCAATAAGTGAAATAAGTTTTAATGTCCTAGTATTTAAGTCACAATAATTCCGTTAAATATCAAAATAAAATATAAATAAAATGAATTAGATTCAAAAATTGAATATACACATGAAACTAAACGAAAAATATATTAATGGAAGATCGCCTATCTCTTTTTGTGTTTTAAAGTTTGTAGGTTAAAGTTAATGAACAGCTTCAGAGCAATAATTCTTGGCTCTTTGAAACTATACCTACATTAACTTTCTTACCTACCTTTAACAATGCTTATAGTATCAATGAGTATGAATACATAAAATATGTTAGTGGGTGAAATAAAATAGTTGGGTTTAGATAAAATTATTTATTTTTTTTTTTAAAAAAAGGGTTCCATCAACCTGAAAGTAAAAACTAAATATTATAAAAAGGAAGTAATTCACACTTACAATTCAGTAATAACATCCTTATAAACTTCATTGTTTTTTATTGAGGTTGCCTCCTCAGTGGCTTATTTCCCGCACTACCCCCTTTTTTCTGTTGGTTAGGAAAAGTGGGAGCTGTGCAGTGGATGGGATGCCAGCCCCTACCAACTGTTAAGACATGATTCCGTTTAAAAGAACTTGTTTTTTCAGCAAAATACTGCACATGTCTGCAGCATTATTATTATTATTATATTTTTTAGAGAAAGAAAACTTGTAATTATCAATCCAAGGCACATTCATGAATGAATCTTAACTTTTTTTCTCCATTAAGATATAAGAACATTAATTAAATAAAAGTTTTTTTTTTTGTTAAGTTCTTTACCAAAAAGAGCCATGTCCCAACAGAAATACTTACGAATTGTTTGGGAGATGTTCTATTCATCAGGAACTTCTATTTCGCCATCATTAATCTGGCTGATGACATCAGCTGGAATCTTTCCCTCTATTGTGCACCCTACTGACTGTAAAATAAAAATGTCTTATTATTATTATTATTATTTGTTTCAATATAATAAAATCAATATAATAAAAATACTCAATAATATAGAATTCAACAAAGAGAGTTATCTATTCTTTTTATCAATGCGTTTATTATTGTTAAATTTTTTAATAAAATCTGCTCTTTACGGTTTTTTATCCAAAATATTCAACTACTTAAGATTTTAGCAGTTTTTGTAAAACTAGTTATTGAGATGATAGTATTAGCTTATTATAACAGCCCACTCCATTTTATAGTCATCAATATCGCTCACCTGGTGGAACAATGGAGTAACTGCAAATTTTGTGAAATAAAGATAATCATGTCATAATTGTCAGTAAAACCTTATTTATGGACAGAATAACGACCCAATTGTAGTTCGCCATTGGTTTCGCCAGAGGAAAGTTGCGTCGTTTTCGAATTATCGTGCAATCATGGCTTCTTATGAGAAGAACAATGACGCTTCAGTTGTTTGAGAGTTTTTGATACGTTTATATCTGTGGTTTTCATCAGAACATCGACGTAACTGCTATTGTGTCGGTGTGAAGAGATCTACTAAGTGCCTTTTGCTGAGGGACAGTGACGTAATTGTATTTTATGTCAATCTTTGTCAAATATTCATGCGAAGATAATAGTGTCATATCTGTAGTTTGTGTCATTGTTCAACACTAAGATTCTGCAATTTCGTGATACATCTGTTTTTATGATATTGCTTCTTAAAAAGGTAATGGATAAACATTGTTTCAAGTTCACTGAATGTACCAAATACAAAAAATTAATTTTGTAAAGTCAACAGAATAACTCACGCTTTTTCCACTCAATAACTTTGTTGGCCTTATAATAAAAACAAAATAATAATAATAATAATAAATTTCTAGTACATTTTCCTTTCGTATTCTTCTTGAGTATGAAGGACCCCCGAAGAACAAAGTCGAAAACTCGTGAGGCTAGCCCTTAGCATTGTTAATGGTGAGGACCGTAAGTGTAACGCTAGTCCTGATCCTAAACCTACGCCTGTTCTGGTGTCTGAAAATATTGTTAATGGCGAAGAAGTCAACATTTCAACCGAATACATCGTTCAGGAATCCAGTGGATGCAAGATCTCTTTGAGAAAAGTGGATAGAAAGCCGCAACAACATGACTTCAGTTCGTGTAGCTCAGATTTTTCTTCTGGCTCTGGCGAAGAATATGAACCGTCATGTGATAGTTCCAGTGATTCTCCTGATCCAAGAAAAAAAAGTTGCTGCAAAAACCAAACAGCAGAGACCTTGGAAGAAAACCAGGACACTGGTAATTCAACTCCTGATAAGAAAAAAGGCAAAAAAAGGGTTTCTGCACCTGAAAACTGGAAAAAAGCAAAACAAAGCGGTTGAAAAATTCTGGTCTAAGCTATATTTCTAGAACAGGGAAACAAGTTGCGGCTAGAGAGATGGGACTCCCTTGTTCTGATAAATGTAAATTATTATGTTCAAAAACAATTTGCGAAAATGGCAGAGTCCAGTTATGCAATGACTTCTGGAAATCGGGTGAGTTGCAACGGCAGAGAGATTATTTGAGCTCTTGTGTTGAACAAATCGTTCTTCCGTACGGCCGAATATATGCCAAGGAACCCCGAAGACCAAACTGCTCATTTCATGTCAATTTGAATGGCCAGAAATTCCGGGTTTGCAAAACTTTCTTAATTAACACTTTTGGAATTACTGAAAGAGCGATTCGTTCTATTATAGTGTCAAAAGCAAGTGGTTCAGGAATAGCACCCGTAGACAACAGAGGAAAACATGGTCATCAAAGAAAAGTTGATCGAGAAATAGTACAATCAGTCCATGATCACATTAATTCGATACCCCGGATCGAAAGCATTACACAAGACAACATACCATTAGAGAATTCATAGATGGTGGTCTAACTATAGCACAAATGCAGACATTATTTACAAGAAAAGTCTGCAGAAAATAAGACACCAGCTACTTATAATTTATATGCACGTATATTCAACAAAGAATTAAACATTGGTTTCTCTGTCCCCAAAAAAGATCAGTGTGATCTTTGCGAAAGCTACAAGAATGTAAACGTGGAGGAAAAGAGGAAACTTGAAAATGAATATCAGCAACACTTGGAGGAAAAAAGTTTCGAGTCGAATTGAAAAAGAAAACGACAAAGAAAAAGCAAAAAAAGAAGATATAAGTCTAGCTGTGTATGATCTTCAGGCCGTGGTGCCTGTGCCGGGACAAAGCTCAGCATTCTTTTATAAATCAAGATTAAACTGCTACAATTTCACTAAGTAAGTATCCCAATGATTTTGAACAAATCTGATTGTTATTTGTATTAATTTTATCATTTCTTTAATTTTCAAATACAATTTTTGCAGGTTTCTGAAATCTGGGGACAATCATATTGCTATTTTTGACACGAAGCACTTGGCGGCAAGGTGCAATAGAAATTGGTTCATGTGTTTTGCTTTACCTTCAGCAATTTTCAATCAGTAAACTAGGCATGGATGTAGTTCTTTATTCAGGCAACTGCGGAGGACAACAAAAGAACAGGTGACTATAATTTTAGTCAACTAACGAAAGCAAAGTTGAGTTAGAAAAAATTGATAATACGAATTCCCTAATTTGATTAATGATGAATTATAATTATTTTTATATTATATATATTATAATTATATGATTAATATATTATAATTATATTTTCTTTCCAGATTTTTCGCGCTATACTTCTATGCAGTGAACTGTTATAATATCAAGACAATAACCCATAAATATCTAGTAAGAGGGCATACTCAAAATGAGGGAGACACTATTCGCAGCATTATAGAACAAGCAGTAATGAAAGCGAAGAAATCTGGGCCAATCTATGTTCCTGACCAATATGTTACATTACTTCGAAATGCAAAGAAAAGAGGAGATCCTCTACATCTAAAAGAATTGAGTTTTGGGGACTTTGTGGATTTGAAACAATTGTATGATGAACTTGGTATAAATATATCAAAAAAGACGGATGGGAATCCATTTAAGATCAGTGATGTGAAGCTCTTACGTTTTGAGAAGGATAGTGACTGTTTTTCTTGCAAAAATAGTTTTAAACAGGTGGAATGGTAAACTGTCAATTTTAAACCCAAAAAAGGCGTTCTGGGGATAATAAGTGGACAGAGATTACTTTAAAACCTGCATATACAAAGCAGCTAACACTTTCACAAACCAAAATAAATGATTTGAAGATCTTAGTCTCTAGTAATATCATTCCTGGTATAGCAATTTTTTTTAATAATCTGTATTAGTTTAGTTTGCATATTAGTGACTAACAGATAACTTCTGATATTCAAGTCTTGTACATTTTTTGAAATTTATGTATTTAGATTTTTATTTTACATTTTCATTCGTTACTGTAATTTTTTAAAACGACATGATTCTCTATTGCATTAATTTAGAATTAACAAACAAATAGCATTACTCTTTCTGTAATTTAGACCTTTCTACTTATCATTTCTGACGGAAATTAAATACTAGTTCTGGTTTAATTTTTGAAGGAAAAATGACGCAATTGCTTTGAAGGGGCTTAACTGCCCGGAAATCAAATCATGATTATTAAGTAAGTATTCTGCTGGCAAGATCTAAATGTGCAAGACCAATTTGCAGTTACTTAAATAAATTTGAAAATTTATAACTTCTGTGCATTAATTCCAGTTTTTTCCTTCTCCTGTAAAATTGTAGAATTTGGCTTACGCCATTGTTCCACCGGATGGGCGATATGCAGTTCACATAATTAGTTTAAAGAAAATCATTGGAGCCGTTTTAGAGAAAATAGTAGAACACTTTTCAGTAAAAAAAAAAAAAAAAAAAAACGCACTTCCCGCGGTCATCCAATTTTCTTCAAACTCAGAATTTAGGAAACATATTTAGTTCTAGTTAATATTATTTAATTTAGATGATAAAATTGTGTAATAAACTGAAATAGCACTTTAAAGGAAAATGTACCCCCCCCCCCCAAGTGCCCTTAAATAAATTTCTCCGGAGAATGTAAATAGTAGCCAATACAAATAAAAGGAGGAGCTCTTTGTATGTGCAGCTGATATACCAAGTTTAAAGAAAAACGCAAAAATGTGAAAAAAAAATTCAAAGTGATAATTCCGGTAATTTTGACAGATAACTTACTGTCGGATCGCATGGTGATACCTAAACGTAATATTGAAAATTGGACACGATTACAGTACTTCCTCTTACTAGGAGTAAAAGAATGTAAAAATACTGCAGTTTTCCAGCACAGCGGAACCCAACTACACATTTTTTCGGCTGTTTAAACATTTGCTATCGACGTTAGCGGCTATTTTTATTGTATAAAACTGCGATTTGACTTTGGGAAAATAATTTTTATTTTTAGTTTTATTAATTAGAAAAAATAAAAAAGCATTAGAATAAATCATTTTGATGAAGAAAAAAATTTGTATGTTAAAAAAAAAAAGACCAAATTTTTTTTCTTTATTAATATTATGTACTTATTAGTTTTGTTGTTTAAAGAGGGAAAATAAAGCGAACTTTTGGAAACTGAACTATCAGAAGGATGAAGTGCAGTAGAGTTTTGCTAACTTTTCAGGCGGGCTTTAGCTCCAACTGCCGATCAAATGTCGTACACGAATTGGAAGGTGATTAAAATAAAAAATTGGTGAATTTTTTTGTAATATAATTCAGGGACTTATAACAATATGAAGAATCCGCACATCACAAATGCTGGAAGATCAATTACATGCTTAGGAGGATTCTAGCCTCCGTTGTATTTTTACATTAATAAATAAGAACTGTAATTACTGATTTAAACAGGTATCCATAAAGAGCGAGTAAAAGGTCTTTCTTACCTGGCAAGTACCAAGTATTTCCTTAACAGTGCCCTCTAGCTTTCTTGACATAGAACGTGGTCTCATTGCTCTTGCAATTGAAAGTATTTCATCAAATGATAAATTACCATTATGTTTCACTAAAAACACAGACTAGTTAATCTCAGTACTTAAAAAATTATATTTCAGTGCAAGAGTTAAAATCTTTATGAATTAGAAGCTACTCTAAGAATTGCTCATATTCCTGAGCATCTTCTACTCGAGCTGATGAACTAATGAAACTAATGAACTATGCAACTCTGTGATATCACATTTTTATCAAGATAATCTGAAGATAAACGAAGGCCGTCGAAAAATTACAAATATAACAATTGTACTTTGAAAAAATAACAAATTTCACTAACCATTTTTTACTTTCTTCCTATCTCTAGGAGGTTCCTTAAGTGCCTTGATTATAAGCGAAGCTGCAGAAGGAACTACCGAAATTGCTGCTTGTCTATTTTGGATGGTAAGACACACAGTTATTTTAAGACCTTTCCAGTCCGATGTAGCTTTAGCAATGTCATCTCCAACTTTTTTTGGTGACTGCAAACGATAACAAGCATAGTACACTGCTTGAAAATAAAAACTTAGATGCTAAACTGAAAATATGTTTTTATTCTTATATCTTTAATTTAGTACAGTCAATGATCTACGTTACGAGTGATCGACACATGTGTCCATATAACTGGAATTTCAAAGACTCACCAATCCAAGCGGACCAATTTTAGGTGCAAGTGATGATGTTGCTCCTACTTCACCGCCAACACATCTAAGGTATACTAGAAATGATATACTTTTAATAAAATTGGTTAAGCTTAATACACTACCAATAATATTGACACAATTTGGTAATCAAGATAAAAAAATACAAATGTGAAATTACCAGTCTTAATTTCATTAGGATCAAACTTTGGGGGCATTTTCTAGCACAAATTAATAAACTTGTTTAAGATTAAAAATAATCAAGTTTACAACTACAGTACCAAATTGACTTAGAGCCAAGGAAACAAAAGAGTTCCAACACGTGCTCCACTAAACTTGCTTATTGTGCAGGTTGTGCAACTTACCAAAATGGAGATTAATATATATCGCCAAACATTTATACAATTGTTTGAAATGACACAATTATATCAATGAATCAGCTAAAAAAAATGTTTATTATTAAATTAAAAATTAGATTATAAGCTTTGCGATTTAAAAAGCTATCGGTTGTGCACATACTCATACTTTTATTTTAAAAAAGTATGAATAATTACATTAAAATTTTTGCAAATAGAAATAAAACAAAGTTTTCCTACATGATATATTTCTTTGTTATTGATATCTTTGTGACAGTAACGTAGCAAGGGTAAAGGTGCTCGGGGACAGTATTTTTTGCCTCCTCCCGTCAGATTTGTGGACTAAAAGAATTTGCCAGAAAACAAAGCACGCTTACCTAACGCCTACCACTCGACCCAACAAAAATCATCGTCTAGCCAAGCTTTGGCCCTTCATGGGCTGTTGCGACATAGGTTTAAAATGTCTTTAATATATAAAAATAATAGGCAATGAATTTGTCTAATAACGCTTTAAAACATCAGACATTTTCTGTGGATAGCCTTCTTCATTTTGTGGTCATCGACCGGTTTCGGGCGTTCGCCCATCTTCAGGATGCGTTTGTCAGACAGTGTGATAGATAACACATATTTGCACAGAGCAAACTCAGTTTACATACTTAAACATGTAGCACCTACACTTGTGACTCATCTGTCAACAGTATAAATAACAACAAACAATAAACTATTAACAATAATATACCTTCTCGATAGATAAATGTAAACGGCAGAAATAGTCAGTCACACAGCTTTTTTCCCCCATCTTCCGTAACCGTTGCGCTTTGCAAACTGGTGTAACCCTTTCCAACTGTCCGTTTTTTTAACGGCGTGTTAATGAACATATTTGCATTTTTCAGAAAAATTGAAAAATCAACATCTCGATCAAATGTTGGTAACTTGTTTCCCATATCGGTAGCAGCTTTGCGATTTCAACTCACTGGTAAATTTTAATTAAGAGTTTAACGCTTATCATTTTCAATAATGCTTAATAATTCTTAACATAGCAGTAATATAAGCTAAATTTCTAAAGGATCAGTGACAATATTAGGGAAATATTGTCGTGCTGGGTATTTTTCTCCAATTTCATTACACATCTCTCTGTATATCCATTCATCTATATTGCCATTAGGGTGTCCACTTAAGTGCTACATGTTTCTGTAGTGCATTAATTCATTTTAAAAGATACTCTGACGCATATCAGTCTTTTTTTCTAAGAACTGCAGGAAGTAGAAGAGTAGTGTAAAATCTAAAGAAAACAAAGTTAGGAAACAAATAAATATATTTATTTACATTAAGTTCATCACAAATAATAGAAATATAGAGTCTCATACATTTGTTTAATTATTATTATGCATAAGAAGGTAAAAAGTTAATAGAACATAAAGATCATTCTTCTCCAGACTTTTTTCATAATTATTATTTTACACATAATAAGTTGTTTTTTATAGTATTTCTTTCGTATTTTACAGATGTATAACATAAATGTATGTACAATTGCCCATGCACTGTTCAAAAAATATGTTCAGATTTGTACTTTCATAGAAATTATTAGTTTTTTTATTTTTTATGATAGCACAACTTTAATATGAGTAGGGGTGTTGAAAAGATTTTATACTGAATATCACTATTATTAAAGTGTTTTTATTTTTTAGAATTCATTCATATTCAAGTACTATGAAGTCAGAGCTTCATCATTATAATTTTTGTTTATTTATTATATCTTACTTGGATTTCTTAAATTAAAACAATGAAATTGTTACAGTGCTTGCTTCAAGGATTAAAAATACTCTCTGAACAATCCACCTACTCATTTGTATTAATAATTTATTCTGAGGATAATGAACATTTTATTTAGTTTTTTTAAGAACAATAGAAACTTTTCAACGGAGGTCATTTTTCATAAAGCAGAAGCTGAGGGTTGCATTATTAGAAAGGATTGAGAATATAAATATATTTTATTTTACAAATTGAATTATCTAATTATAATATATTTTATATGCTACTACTGGAACGGATTTAAACTTTATAAGGAAATCTCAGGTTGTTTATAGGAAAGTTTTTGCTATAATTTTACTGCGCGTTTCAATATGCTAAGTTATAATACATATTTATAAATAGTTTTTTATTTTTTTAAACAAAAAAGATTTTATGAATCCACTTCATAGTGTTATTTAAATTTTTATGAAATTGATGTTTTTCCTACTCTGAATATGACCTTAGGGGCAATGCCAATAATCAATATTTGATATATTTCAGTTCTTGAAGTGTTAACATATAAAATATTCAAAATTAATGAAAAATAATAACTGTTCATATATTTCTTTTTTTTAAAAAAAAGGTACCAATATTAAAATCTAGTACTCTGTAACCTTAAATTTAAATGAAATATATGCATATTTACTTATTTATTTTTCTAATGGGTATAAATACAATTTTATCCAAGAATACGCTTTTACAATAACATAAATAATGTTTATTTTTGTCTTAGTTAGGTTTAATTTAATTAGGGAACCCATTAAAGTTTTCACTATTATAAAATAATAAAAAAATAATAATCCTTATGTACGAATAAATGATTAAAACAAAATTTTGTTGTTGAATATAACATTTATAATATTTTAATATAAACAACTAATTTATAGTTAAGAGTTTATTTTTATTTATATTTCAAGTTTCCATATAAATTATTATTATTATTATTTTTGTTAATAATATATATTATACAATTAACGAAATATGTATGCCCTACAAAAACACAATATTCAAATACACAGACACAACATCAATTTAACAGTTTTAAGAGGAATAATTCATTGAATATCAAATAATAATAAAAAAAAAATTGTTACATGTCAGAGTACATTATTTAGGCACACTTACTTTATTTTTATTAATTCAATTAAAAAAATTTACTTAAAACTTTTTTTACTCCCCACTTTCATAATCATTTTAAAACTTATCTGTTCTTTTGGAAAGAAATACATTACCAGACACCCAAATTCTTGAATCTCGAGTAGTAGGGTATTCTGAATTATTAAAAAATAGAAATTCAATGGTGAATGTAGATGTAATTATCTTTTTATACTTAATAACGAAGGAACAACTTCTTTGTTGGATAAAACAGTTACGAATTTCCAAAAATCAATACTACGGAAGGAAAGTGGAAACAGAAAAATGGAATCTCCTTCAGGGATTTCGGTTATTCCTAAGGAACAGTATGTATACGATCTGACCCATCGCTATACACATCAACAAATCAACCAACATTAAATCTAACCAAGCTTAAGTTTGTAACCATACTGTTAATATCTTATATCAACTAGATTATACCATACCAATACCATTATTAACTAGATTATATCATAACAATACCTTAATATTAACAAGACTACGTTTTATTTTTGCAAGCTATATCCTGAAAAACAAAAATAAAACAGGTTTTTAGTACACATCTGCTTTAACAGTGCAAGGCAACACGTAGAAATTGCGATGATGGTATGCTGGGGCATTCAAATTTCAACTACAGTTATTTATTATGATGAAGTATTCGATATTTCTGACCATAAGATTGTTAAGTGAAAAGACAATTTTTTCAGTTACATTAGGTTCGCTTTATTAAAAAGCATCTTCAGGTACCCTATTACACTACTTTTAATATACCTATAAAAAAAATGTGTAAAATTAATATCATTTGTGATTAAGGAATAAGTATTGTAGATACTTCACAGTATCTATTTATGTAACAATTTTTACGTTTAATAACTAGTGTTCTGCTAAATAAAGTTAGTTAAGTTAAACATTAAATTCTACTAACGGGCACTACTTACCGACTGAACATGATGTTGAATTTGTTATTATTTTTAGCTATTTATTTATAAGCATTTATATAATATATTATTGTTAAAAGGAGTTACCTGAATCTTTCAAAACAGCAAAGCGGGTCATAACTGGAAAAAACTGTCTTTTCATTTAAAATCCTAGTGGTCAGAAATATCGAATAAACAACTTCAATTCTAAATACCTGGCCACAATATAAGAAAACCATTCTTAGTTATACATTTGTTACCAAGACAGAAAATAACATTTTTTCATACTCGAGTTATCCATACGAGCAACAAGAAGAACTGATTGGAGCAATGAACAATTCTAGCTTAAAAATATTTTTTTTCTACAACAGTTAAAATTTATTTTAAAACAGGATTAAAGAGAAGTAATAGATGTAAAATTTTTTTATGTAATAACCATTTATTTTTTTTCTAAAGTAATAAGTAAATGTACATTTACATCCATAGTTGTGTAGAATGATGGTTCAGAGTGAAACAATATTGAATTTATTTTTATTCAATGTTAAAATGAATGATTTTGAAAACGTTAAAAAAAAAACACTATTTAATTGAAATATCAATTTAATTAAAAATCACTTTAATGTTAATTAAAATATTGTAGCAATTTCATTCAAACTTTGAAATTGTTTAAGTGGAAGACAATATTGCGACTAATTTTACTCCTTAGGGAGTGAAAAAGATTTAGATTATGAGGGGTTAAAACAACTTTATTCATTGATTTTACTTATATTGCTCAAATTATTTAACCGCTGTAGAAAAAAAAAATCTACTTCGTTCCAAGCAATGTTTAATAATATTTGGGCCTTTCATAAGGAATAGAAGATATTTTTTTTTTTGGATTCCTAGAGAAATTTACGCCTAAGTAACTTTATTCCAATTTTCGTTCATAAAAAAACGAATATAATTTTATGCATACTATTATTTAAGTAATTTTTTTTTATAGAAATAATCATTCTAAAAGGTTGTGCCTGCAAAGAATATAAAACAATAACTTAAAACGTGAGCAGTTAATAAATTTTAACAGCTTTTACAACTCTAATTAGTTTTTAATTTTTTGAAAAGAGAAACAGCCTTAGGATTCAGGAAGAGATTGGTATTTTGCTCATACTGTAAAACGCAATACATCTTAATGTAATGAGATAAAATCTGTAATTTAGATCCATGGTTTATTAATATTTTATTTATGGTTGTAAATAAAGTAACTTTTTATAACCTCTGGAATTATTAGTCTACTAAGAATTATGCTGATTCTTAGGCTTAGTAAATAAATTTATACCAACTTTCAAGAATCATAAAATCTAGAACAATTCTGAAAAAATTCTATTGCTACTCAGCGACGGACGGTCAGACAAAGATTCATTCCCATTGCTCTTTTAAAATTTTTGTCTTAATTTATTCAATAATAAATTCTCACTTTTCCAAAGGAAACAAACCAAGACAATTTCATCTAAAATATCTCATGGAATCCCATTAATATTTTATAATCATATATTCCAATGGGAATGTATATCTACTATTCGAGAACAGTGAATATGGGGTCTCTGTTTAATTTTGTAGTGAATATGTAAAATAAAAGATTTGCTTTCTTTGTCTCACAATAAATAATAATAATAATAATAAAATCTAATATCTAACACGAACTATTAAGATGAACACAGTCTTGATATTTGCCACTTCTTTTCTATTTATGGCTCACAGAAAAAAAGGCTCTTTATAAATTGTTTTATATATATATATAAATAAAGTCAATAAAGTCTGACAAGAATTAACATCATCAGATTTATGGTATATGGAATTTGTTATGCTCTTAAAAAAAAAGATACCATCATATCTTACAAATTCAGTATTTACAATGATATACAGCTTTTTATTCTATTTTATTTTTTTAAATATAGGTCAAAAATAAAATAACTGTATTATATATAAATGATTAGAAAAAAATGCATATATATATGTACAATAAATAAACTTTTGTATCTATAAGTTTAAAATTTCTTAGAACTTTATTAAAAGTTGAAAAAAAAAAAAAATCTCTACTTATTGTTTTCAAATAAAATAAGTTAGCTGATGACGACAGACAGTCGAATTTAACTAGTCTTTGTGTCTAGACTTAGACGGTCTTATTATGTTTATTAGAAACGGAATTATGTCAAATCCTACGACAGCCAATAGTTGCAATTTAGTTTCTCTTACACCTTATGACAAATAAAAAAACAGCTTATAATGCGCTACTATTTATAAGTGCGTACACTTTACACCATTTTTTTTTTAGTTGTCTTTGTATATAATTCTTTCTTCTAGCTGATGAAAGGTTGTTTACCCCTGAGTCGTAAAGTTATTATATATTGAGAAAAGTGCTCGATAATTAAGCTGCAGACAAATGGCAGGAATCCTGAAGTCGCAGACCTTATAATGAATTCTCAAATTACTAAATCTTTCCGCTACTAAGTATTTTAGCCCGGTAATGGATCCCTCTACTTTGTCAACTAGATTGGAACCAGCCAAGACAAAGATCCACTTTTTGAACACCACCCACTATTCTTCCCGGTCGCCTCAAGCACGAATGAATAATTTGGAATTTCCTCTTCTGAACAAAAAAGAAATCGAGATACATGCGACAATCCAAGCAGAAGAGATCATGCAATTTTCTGCCATTTATTCTGTCCAGATTAGAAATGAAAACTATGCAGCAAGTCATATCCCAAAAGAACCACGCATATAGTTTTTATGAGTTAATGGAATTAAACAATTTTTTGAAATTAACTATCTTCTAAAATAAACTTAAACAAACCATGCCCATATAAATATTTGTTCATAGATTGAGTCTAGATCTACTAAGACTTAGAACCATGTTTTCTTAATTTCTTATACAACAAATGTTAACAGGGACAAACAGCCAACAATTGTTGATATCGATATGAAGATATGTTTTCATATTAATAAACTTATAGATACAATAAAGTGAACATTGTATTATTTCACACCTCTTTTATATTTGTATATACATATATATCAAAATTACGGACAAATTTTGAAAACTAATTGCAATACCTATAAATACGACAATATCACAGTTTTAACCATTTCTGGTAATCTAAGAAAACAAAAAAATAAAAAAAATTCAATAAGTACTCAATTTTTGTAAAATTCATAATATAAGCGATCCTACGAGGCATTTCAAACTGAAGAATTTAGGAGGCTTTAACAATAATTTAATTTAGGCTTTCAAAAGAAAAGAAGAAAGAAAAAAGATCTTGTTTAAATTACTTTTTATCATATTTAACCACCAGCTTAAAAGAGACATCTCTAATTTTGTGTATAATTAATAATTCTTTAATTTTCATCAGAATCAGTACTTTTTAGACCCACCCCATAATAAGTACAACATAAAATATGCCTTATCACCGAGCTACATGGTTCTTAAATTCTATTAATTTGATGTTAGCTATTTATACAAAATATTTTATATTCTCTATAATTTTCTTCCGTAATATCTTTATTAATTTAGGTTGTAATTTTGTTAAAAAGAATCTGTTCAACTTTATTAATAAAGCATGATAAAAACTGTTACCCTGAAACAAATACTGTCAATCCTGCACTTCTAAAAGAAACCGTTTCTAAGTCTGAGCTACTCTTATAGGTCTCCAATGCTTTTTCCATTTTGAGCTCCATTACAGATTATTTCTGCGGTTCAATGCAGTTTTCCTATTTGTTACAAGTTTATTTGATGCCTATTAAAGTGTGGTCTGAAAATCAGCAACAGCTTTTACATATCGCTTCTAATTTTGCAATTTCCATGGCTTGTAATTCATCACGGGCAAATTTTGATAGAGCTTTTATTAAAATTCTAATTCATATACCTTGGGCTCATAATTTTAAGACGTATGATCAACAGAGATGAGGACTCGAATATCAACCAATGAAAAGCCTTGATCGATGTATGCTCAACTCCTATTGTGGAATAAATCGATATTCTCGATGATAAAAAAAAGAAGAATTTTATTCCCTCTATGTTAGCGAACTATGTTCACTATAGGATTTATTTAAGGAATTTTCTAGCACTGAGAAGGATTTTTTGAGGGCTCCTTACCATAATACAGCTTCGCTGAATACCGAAATAAGGCTTAATGTTTAAACATAAAGCAATACTTATACCTTATATATATATCATAGAATGAAAAAGTTTCTACAGTTTAGCCATGTTAAAAAAATGGGTACTAAGCGTTGGCCTACCAGGAAATAAGAAAATTTGGGCTTTTTGTTCAGCTGGACTGAAAGTATCCCGAAATGTTCGGCGGCTTTGGTCTGGGAAAACGCAAAGTGGAAAATTTCACGCGAGTCTTAAACTGGTCAAATATAAGTTAGAAATAATTACTGTAAGTTGCAAATTATAATAAATTTATTACAGATAAGATTTTAATTAGAAGTGTTTCTATATATAAAATAAAAAAAAGATTATTTTCAAGAAAAATTGTTTTCAATAGGCTATTTTAAAGTTCAGCAATATAAGTAAAGGAAAAAAGCATGCAGACAGAATCTTGTTTAAAGGAAATGAATCTTTAAATATTAAATTATTATATGTAAAAGATATTATAATGATTAAAGCTGAACTCAACAATGTTCTAAGAAATTATGAAAAATCCATTATAAAGATCCGCTGCAAAGTTAAGGTGAGCTTTCACTACTTCATTTTAATGTCTTAAATTATAGAATGTTTAATTTGTTTTAAATTGAATGTACAAACAAAATGTAACCTCCTATTTACAAGTAATATTTATTTATTTTTGAAATAGAAAATAAAGTCTTATACGATGCCTCTTAAGAATAAATCGGCACTGGTAAGATCGTTTTATATTATTTTCTTACGAAATCACTGGAATTGAATGAATTAACAAATTTATTACTTAGAGGTTTGTATGGCATTTCTTTAAACCAATAAAAAAAATATATATCTACAATAAATAATAATAGTAATCCATACTGCGTTATATATTACCAACTATGAGTATTTCTTGAATATAATTAATTATTTATAAGTACGTTTCTTCAATTTATTTAGTTTTCATTTATTAATAGAGAGAGCCACTTAGGATCTAATCAAATGCTGATTCGTAAAGTGATGCTGGATATTGTAACTCAGGATGACAATAAACAAAAACTGCAATTAATTAGGCGAGATTATCTGCAGTGGCTGCGGCTCCTAAACAAAAGGTTGGATCAAACATGATTTTCTTATTAACTCGATTGAAAAATACTTTATTTCTTATACAATAATGACTATTTCAGACCTCAAACAAGATCAATAATAACGGTAACAACGGATAATTGTAAAAAATATATATAAAAAAAAAATCTTTATGAGAAGAGGTGTCTCAGATTAAAATCTTTACTGCACCTTGAATGCTATATGAATCGATGGGGAGGAGGAGGCGGTGGTGGATGTCTTGAACCATCTCCAAGATCCAATCCTAGTTGGTCAGATCCATCCGAATCACTACTGTCCCCGGCAAGTGTAGACCCTCCAGTAGCCATAGCAACATCTGGCATTACTTCGGATAATTGGGTTTCACTTCGTCTTTCTCCAACCACCCACTGTAAAAAAACAAAAAAGGAATTACAAGTTTGATATCAATTTGCTTCCCAGATTTCCACATATGTTCAAATAGTGATAAATCTCTTGGGTGACAAATTAGCTAGCAAATCTCTCCAATGGTAATAAATATTAGGAGCAGCAAGGATATTTGTGACATGAATGTTAATTATAGAAATTATGTGGTGTTCATATAACAAAAGGACCAAATTTCGGATTCAGTTCCAAATTGATGTTTTTTGGAATTACCGCACCGGGAACTAACAAAAAAATTCGGTCAAAACCTGTCAATTGATGTTTCACTCAAAAGATATGCGAAGATTTCAAGAATATTCAAGATTCGTTCTATGTATATTTCGAATTGTGAATATATATTTTAAATTTATATATTTTAGTTCTGCCACATAACTTTTAGACCAATAAAATTGCTTTCAAAAAATTCAGAGTTTGAACTAGCTCTAGCTAATAAAAAAAAGTGATGTCTATATTTTCCAGGCGGCTTTATGTCCAACTTCAGATAAGGGTTGGGGAGCTATATATATATTACTCGTATTCATAAAATAAATTAAATCTTAGGCCAAGTCCGAGAATCAAGGCCAATACTGCACAACAAACCTTTGCTTGCTGGTTCACGCCACTAACAGCTCAGTTATCGTGGCACTTTAGCCCAGGTATTTAAATTATCAGAGATATTTTCCGTGACAGCCTGTTTCATTTTGTGGTCATCGATCGGTTAAGGGCATTCGCCCATCATTAGGATTTTTTTTTATAAAACAGTGCGATAATACAACTTGCACAGAGGAAAATCAATTTGTACACTGTTAGAAAAATGTTTTGTTAAAACCTAACTACGTTCATACTTGACTAAGCCTCATATTGTTTTTCTTTTTTAAATGATGTTGTATTTATTGTTCCTTTTAAAAATGGAAACATCAACAAGTGGAGATATGATACTTAAATTACGATTTTGGAGGAAATTTATATTATTAAATTACTCATATACTATCTTATTATTTTACTTATAATTATACTATTTATGTTGCTGTTCTTTGAGTATAGGAGTAATATTTAATCCCGAAAGACCACTGCATTATTTGTTGATTACTGTGGAATAATAAATCAATAGTAAAACTGAAGTGAATCATAAAATAGTATAAGTAAATAAACATACTGCTAAACAATTAAATTATATAAGCACGCTATTTCACAATCACGTAATATACATTCAAATTCACATGTAACTTTCAAGCAAGTGAACTATAAACTTAATATAAAATTGTATATGCGTGCTATTTGACGTTCACGTAACATTCAATTCATATATCTCAATTCACATTTCACTTACAACCTTCAAGCACGTACAAACTTAAAAGATGTTTGATTTAGGTGCACTGTGTATTGCGTCTTTTTGATGTTGTGGGTGGGTGGTGTTGAATAGTGGTTTACTAGCGAATTTCTATATTTGCATACTAAGCACGAATAAGTACCTGGTGCAAAAATGGTCTCAACAATCTATCTCCCTCGGTTACTACAGCAGGCAGCACATGATGTTGGTGTCTAGGAAATGTCATAGCTCTCACACCTGCATGATGACCTCCACCATTTCCACCTCGCATCACTACATTACCTGTATTCTTTCTATCTTCTTCATCTTCATCAACTCGATAACAGGAAGCACTCTACAATAATTTTAAATTCAAATAATAAGTACGTCCTAAAAATTAATGTATATTAAAAAAAAAAAAAAATTGGTTTTACATTAAGACTGAATCAACATAAATTGCTAAAAATCGTAAAAATTAAAATAATGAAACCGTTCTATATCATTAAAATTTGTTTAAAGGTACTTTCATACCTCTAGCAGATGAGCGACAGGATCCGGTAAATTGAATTCTCGGACCACTCTAAGTCGTAATTGCCTATTAATCTCATGTCTAGATGACAAAGGTAACGCCATTGCTCTCTGACAACTAGGTGACTGTCTTAGCTTTTGTTCCCTCTTTAACATAGCACTCATTGTCGCACAATCAGGAACTGTAATGGTAATAATCATTTGTTATAATCAAGACTAACCGGAACCAATGCTTTAATAACCATAATCAATGCTTTCAAATGACTAATTAATATAATTTCTATTGGTATCTAACATTTTATCGATGATTTAAGGTTGACTTTCCTCTCATGATGATACTTATAACTCCACTTATAAAACGAGTACGAACTTTTTGAATCAAAATGAAGGCAATCTGCTTGGAGTTACCCAAATCTTATAGTCAAATGTTCACATAAATAATAATTGCCTTTCCTATTTTGTTACTGTCTATTCTGCTGTACGAGCTTCTTGCGATTTTTCCTTTTTGAGATATTTTGTAGTGTATTTGTGTGTGTGTGTGAGAGAGAAAGAAAGAAAGAAATCTTTTTTTTATTCTGGGAGTAACTTCTTTAAGAATAAATGCAATATAAATAAAGTATAATACAAAGCAAAAGTATCAATCTAGCTTATATAAAAAAAAAAGGAATAATTAAAAAATTAAATTCAACCTTTAAATAATTAAATAAATAAATGAAAATATGATTTTATACATTGAAATAGAATAAAATATTTGGTATCAGAGACATTTTCCGTGGTAGCCTGCTTCATTTTGTGGTCATCGACCGGTTTCGGACGTTCGCCCATCTTCAGGACGCGTTTTTCAGACAGTGTGACAACACAGACTTGCACAGAGCAAATTTAGTTTACTTGTCCTGTGCATGTCTGTGTTGTCACACTAAACGCATCCTAAAGATGATGGGCGAACGCCCGAAACCGGTCGATAACCACGACATGAAGCAGGCTACCTCGGAAAATGTCTCTGATGCTTTCCAGCTGTGCGGAACCAACCACCACAACAAATAAAATATTTATTTGAAATATTTGTTAAAATAAAATATTTAATAATGTTTTCTATGAGGCAATGTTGAAGACTGTTGTACTTGGAGGAGATAAGAGAAAGCGGAATATTCAAAAGAATTTAAGGTTTTACTTTTTTTAATAGCTAAAGGTAACGAATTCCAGAGGGAAGCTGCTTGAACAAGGTGGGATTTATGGGATAGGGAGGTACGATGTGGAGGTATAAATATATCATACTGGAAGGATCTGGTAGATTTAGTGTGCGATTTGAAATGGAATAAGGAATATAGGTAGGAAGCTTGTTGTGAGAAAGGACTTCAAAGGTGAATATAATGCTTTAAAGATAAGGTAACCTTGTAAGTGCGACACTCCCCCACAATCCGTTATTTTTGTCAAAAAAATTTTTTTTAATGAGAGTAGATGGAAAGGCAGATTCTGGCACAAATTTGAAGATGTATTGTCTGCGGAAGGATGGCTTTAGCCAGGATAATTTATTGTAGATGGGGGTTATATGATAGTCAATTGGAACATCATAAATAAATCTAATGCATGCATTCATAGTGCGATATAATTTTACATTAAGTTCCTTCGAGATGCCATCGTAAACTGCATTGCAACAGTCGAAATGAGGAAAGATAAAAGAGGAAACAAGTGGCTGTCGAACTGATAATGGGAATAAATGGAAGATTCTTCTCGACCGTTCTTATATGAAGGAAAGATTGTGAGATTAGGTCTTTTTAAAAAATAAAACTTAAATTCTTGCCAACGTTTCAACAAATATGTTGTTTAATAGTGAACTATTCTCTATGGTGTTGAGGTGTTCTCAACTTTTTATTTTCCAAATATATACATAAGTTTTAAATTTGTTATGTTTTGAAGATTATGTAACAGTTTTTTTTTTTTATTATTCCTTGAAAAAGACAATATATTTGTTGAAACGCTGGCAAGAATTTAAGTTTTATTTTTTAAAAAGACCGAATCTCACAATTCTTTTCCTTAATGGGAATAAATCTAGCATCTAGCATATGAATGAGAGAGAGAGAGAGAGAGAGAGAGAGAGAATGAGAGAGTTACAATATTAACATACACAATTTTTTCGTAATCCGCGGTTCTCAAAATGGTTTTTCTCAATTGGGAAACTCCATTTCTTCAAAAAACTCAATATTTTCTCGTACTGCAATAAGGGAAAGTGAAAAAAATGTTTTTAGATAATGGGTTAATATGGGCATGATGTGTGTTTTTTGTTGGAAGCCTACCTCGAAAACGTAATATCGCCTGAAAAGATAAAATTAGCGAAATTATACAGTACCGATTGATGGGTTTATAAAAATTTTTCTTTATGTCGTATCCCTATTAGGATTCCTAATAGAAATATTAAGTTTAGGATCCTGTGTTTTTTTTATTTGGCTCCCTCTCCCTCTCTTTCTCTCTCTCACACCAGGACATTCGTTAAAAGCATGTTTTCTTACTCAGGGGACGGAATTCTAATGAAATTCAATTTCAGAAAGTTGACGATTACAATATTTTCCCTTAAACTATTAAAAAATAAAACAAAATTATTGGTGAGATGGATTCCTTTTTAGTTATTTCTTAGTTTTTGTATACAATGCAAAGATAGCAATAAGCTTTCAATATAATTCAACTAGGAAAGAACAATTAATAAATGCTTGCAGTTTCACAGTTCATGATTAGACGAAGTTTGTAAAAATGAATTTTATAACTAGTGGCTAATTTTAATTAGTAGATATAAAAACGAGGTAAAACAAATCTTTCTTTCCTTATTACCTGGGATTGCTTGAGCAATGATGTCAATAGCGTGCCTTGGTTTCTCATCCACCATGTAGAGGGTATCAGGAATATCCGGGATATATCTAAAAATCATAGATAAATTAGGAAGGATTGCAGGAAGGAAAAGTAACATTACTAAAATGGTAAAAATAGCAGATACCTAGGCCTTCTTATCCTAAGTAAATCACCATCACCAGATTCTTCCACTTGGGCTTTTATCTCTTCATAGTAAGGCATGAACAATCTAGGTCGAACAAAGAGTCCAGCTGTGCTGCCTGCTCCAGGACCTACTGCTCTTACCCAAGCATTGAGTCGGTCTCCTCCTCCCCCACCTCCAAGCATGTGGGATGGAGGACGACTAACCAAGCCTCTTCTAATAGCTTGGCCTAAAACTTCGGAACATGCAGGAATAACATGATCCATTCTTACTAATGGAAGGAGTTCCGATAAAATTTCACGAAGTTCTACATCACTCAGATCCCGTTTCTTTACTCCTTTTCGTGTTACAGAATGTGCAGTTTGACTGACCACATTCGGTTCTACAACAATGAAAACTAAATTTGCTTCCGAACTCCACAAATTATGGTCTCAGGTATTTCACAATCAAAAATTATATTAATAATAGGCACATGACATACAAACCTCTGTCTTCCATTCTCCTGACGAGCTGATGTTCTCCCCATTTTAGTACGGCTTGGAGTACTTCAAGCTCTGAGGCCTGCAAAAAGTCTGAAGCAAGGGCATCAGCTAAATCTGCTTTATCAAGCTGATGAAGAACCGGTGTATGTGCTATCGTAGCGAATTCTTCTCTCAGCAAATGTCTAGCCTGACGAAGTACCCAAGCAGAACCATGACCCTCACATCCCCAGCGTAGCACAGCTGAGAAATGAATACACAAATTATCTTAGACTATGCATCTCATATTTCAGAAAAATGTATAAAAAAATTAAATAAATTACCAGGTAAATTTTCAATAGTGAGTGATTCAATTATTGCATCTTCACAACCCTGTGACACTATGTCAAGTTCAAGGAATCTACCAATTTGATAGAGTTCCATTGCCTCTTCTAAAGCAGTTGGCCTAGCACGACCAGTACCTGTCAGTGCCTCTACCTGTAATTACCAAAGATCGTTCTAAAAATCACGTTAATAATTCTAAATAATAAATATTCAAGAAAAAAAAAAAAAAAAACATTTGTTTTATAAGCCTTCGCTGCATATGTGGAAAACAAAATCGAATTCGCTTATTTTGTTTTCCTTTATAATAACATTATAAAAAGTTACGAAAAGAAGCGAAAGGAATCATTATGACATCGTATTAATATCCCTCTCAAAAGATCCAGTAGCTTCGACAAGAAACCTTTAACCTACATCTATAAAAGTATGGATTAAAAAGGCTAAATGAAAGAAATGGAGAAGTAACACTAAGACATGTACATAACTTATTCTCACTACATACTATTAGAAATTCTTTCTATTTACTTATAGAATGCCTCTTCCTAAACTGAAACTTCAAAAATTAAATAATTGCTGAAGTCCATACAAAATTCTTCTTGAAAAAATCTAATGTGGCACTGTAAATATATTACTCATATGTACTTCAATCTTAGGAAAAGCATATAAAGGGGGCAGCCAAGCATTCTAGTTAACAAAAATGCAATACTTGAATCCTCTATATTTCGTCTCTTATTCGTAATGACCATGATTTGGTGCTTCTAGGGAGTAGTTTCTCTTCTCGATTTATTTGTATTTTATTCCATTTTTGTTTTGTAATAGTTCGTACATATTAACAAACAAAAAATATTCATAAGATAGAGATGCTTACTTCACCAAGACTTCCCGCACTATTACCGCATCCACTACCTCTAAGTATTAGTGATAAATCAACAGTATCCAAATATATTGCATTCAAAAGAACTCTTGCATATCGTTTTGGAATTACACTTTCGTCCAGAACAATTCTGAAATAAAACAGTTTTTACTTAAATGTATTATAATAAATTAAATAAAAAACTATTTTTAAACAAGAACCAAGATAAAATAAAGCGTAATCTTAAGAAAAGGAAAGTCAAGAACCTAGTAGGTATATGTAAAGCTCGTTCTGTATGCTCTTCACCAGATCTGCTGCGGCGTTGTATGAGATTCCTAAAAAATGGAGATCTAGCACTAAGTATGGCCTTATGACAAGCTAGCTCTAGCTTTGGTCTAAAACCATATTCTGAACTACCCGAATCAGGACGTTGATATTCAGATGAAGAATCAGAGGTAAATACTAGAGCTGCGTCTGCATAATCTCCTGTAAAAAAAAAAAAATACATTCATTCATTTCAGCGAGCAAAAGTTACAAATTAGTTTATATATATATATAAAACAAAAACATTTCGCACCAACGATACAACTTCAAATATTGAAAAAAAAAATAATAAGAAAGCCTATCTCTTCAAACTTACCCGTCTCTAGCAAATATCTAAGATCATGTTCTAGAGGACTTGGGTGACCGAATTCCTCACCAAGGCGGTGAAGAAGAGCCATATCAACACCCGCCGTACCACTGCTACCGCCCAAATCTCCTGTATATAAATATCTAAGGAGAGCAGAAAACATTTCGACATCTACCCCAGAGGTGCGCAGCTCCAGACATATACGTGCTCCGTAACTGAAATATAAAAGTTTTAAATAAATTTTAATGATTTAATAAGAACATATCGCCAAACATAAAATAAACCAAGAAGAGAAAGAAATTTATTAAAACTGAAAAAAACAAAAACACTTGATGGGAATGAACTTGAAGGACTCAGTGCAGTTGTCATTCATTTATCAGTAGCATTATTCTTAACACAGATTTATAAAAAAAAAGTTGTGTGAAACACTCTGTTACTGCAGTTCTTATAATTTGCACTACAATTATACTAAGTTAGAAAAATGCCTAATACTGCAGTGCCTCCAAAAGCCACCTAAAATCAATTTCCTGGAAAAACTTGCAAATAAAAGGAAAGGTAAATAATCTAGTATATATATATATATATATATATATATATATATTATGGAAATATATGTAGGCGTGTGTGACACACCACACACACACACACACACACACACACACAAAATCGAAAAACCCAATGATTCTCCATGATTGAGAGATTGAAGGAGTATACTAGAAATTGAATTTCCCACTCCCTTTCTCGCTGGTATCTGGAACTCCTCAGTATGGCAGCACTTTAAACAACGCCAATTAAAAAGTTCTGTCTACAAAGTGAGTTTGTCCGTACAAGAACTGAAGATGTGTGCTCTTGAAACCAATGAAAGCTGTATTCTGTATCCCATTGGATGCAAGTCTGTATTGACCGTTCTGCGGAGAATGCTTGAAGGAAGATCGGTGCAGGATTTATTCGGTATTCTTAAACTGTCAGAGCCATCTGGGCACACAGCTTTAAACTTTGATGGAGAAGTAAAGACTATACTGCTAAAGTTTAAGGGTTCTGTCTCAAGGTGACGAGAAGATAGAAGCACTCGGGCAGCCATCACTGCAATTACAGATCCGGACAACGATACATCTGGAGAGATTAGAATTAAAAAGGCTATTCGAAAGGATGAACTCCATGATGTTATCTTTTTTCCAGTGGATATCCGCGAATTCTTGACTATATGGTAACGACCAAGGCCCCAGAATTGCAAAGCTAGGGCTGCAGAAGAAGAAAACTCCACTGAATTACTTCAGTCGCAAAAGGTGGTGAAAATGTGTACCGCCGAACGCCTAAGAGAAGAATATACAAAGAGAGCCGCAGGTAAAAGATGAGTTACTCTGCTGGAAGCTGATAACTGATTCTTGCGACCATGACCGAGAAAGAAGAGTGCTGTGGCACAGTTTGGATGACTACAGATCATGACCATTAATAATTGGCATTATGACTTTTCCAATGTTTCCAATCGACAAACGACAAAGTCTTTCTGTACCAGGCTGAAAGAGATCGAATGAAGGGGTCATGATCGTGGCGTAGGGTAGAAAATAATAAAATAATAATAATAATAATAATAAAAAGGTCAGAAGAGTGAAATACAATACCGTCCCTCTTTGTACAGCTGCCTGTTTAATGACAGACTACAGCCCCTACCACCAACTACAAGCAAAGCCTTACATTCCAGAAACATTTTGCATCAAATTTCTCTCGTTTGTCTTACCAACTACGGGAAGGGATTAGTGCTCAGTGGGTGCGCGCTGGACTAGCAATGCGGCGGTCCCGGGTTCGAGTCCAGCTACTGCCCTTAGATTTTTTGTTCCTAGGAGCCTCTTGCAGCTCCTATGGACAGTGATGGACATCACCTTATCCGGTGATGGACAGTGTTGTCTATAACGAGTGAACACTGTCCGGAGGCCGGCAGTTCACTCAAAAGGCTCCGAACTTTGGGATAGCTATATGGGTCCAGAAGGGCTTTGGATAGCATAGGGCTTGACCCCTCCCCACAGACAATTAAAAAAAAAAGAATTACAATGGTTACACCCTGGTCCCTCAAACTTTTCAATAAATTTATAGAAAAATTATAAAATTAGAACAAAATTTTTAAGACATAAGATTTTAATTATATATATCTTATAAATACAAAAATTAAAAAATATTAAATATATGTATTATACTGTTCATATATTCATACACATATATGTATACATAGCTATATTTTTTTTAGTTGTTCCTAAAATGTCTGTTTAGTTGACACTGTCCTTGTACTAATGTATTTTTATAACAATAAAGAGCAGTTATTTGTTAACTATCGAATAACGATTGCAAATTCACAATTGGAACAATATACAATTCTTAGAACTATGGCACAGATAAAACTAAATCTATTTATATATACCCTGGGCATCCCGCAAGCAGGTCCCTGAAATATGTACATCTTGCTGAAAGAATGGCCCTGTGTACCGGAAAGCAAGCCCCTCTAAATACCAAATCCACATCTGTGCAATATTTAAAATCATATAAGGTGGAGAGATCCTGTTTGAACGTGGCAGCAGGCGGACGTGCCAGACCAGCCTGAAATTTTCAAAGATATCTCCATTGTAGGATATGTGTAAAAAAGCTAATAATATATATATTTTATAAGAACTTAAATAACCTGCACTGATAGATCCTTAAGTGCTGCTAAAGCTTCATACTCATCAAGTAGCGCTGCTACTTCAATACTACTCCAATCGGCTACTGCTTCACGAATTACCCGACCATGATCACAAGCTTTTGAAGATCTTCGTCTCCTCATGAGCTTCTTCCGCAACGTTGCCAGCCCACCAACCTTTAGCTTTTTTCTTTCCCTATAACATTTTATATTATTTCCTGTTAAAAATGACAGTACGCGTCAGTTGCAATCAAAGTTAAAGAAATAGATTAAAATCAATAATTTTTTGAAATCCTGATGAAGATTAGAAAGAATAAGCTAACCACCCCCTCACAATAAATAAACAAAAAGTATTTCTATTAACCAGATGAGACGAAAAAGTTAATATAGAGGTCGGAGTCTTTACTAGAAGATTTTGAATATGCAAATCGGCCTATTTGACAAAAAAAATTACAGCTTGTATTTTTAGTTAGAAAAATAACAAAAAATATGGCATAAAGAGTTCTTAAAGTACTAACTGACAAATTCTCTTCAAACTAACAAATCTTTGTAAAACTTTAGTGGCCCATTATTGTTGAGAAGTAATGTAAACTGTACGTTATTCTAAAACTGCATTACTGAGGAAACCAAAGCTCCTCAAATAATCCCCTAAATCAAGTGTTTGGAAAATTCAATAACGTAATTTATATAAATGTGCGTTTAAATGTGTATACTAAGTAAAAAAAAAAAAGAAAGTAAAGGTCACAATTGATCGAAAGATTTCTGTCGGATCACTTGTTGAAACTTAAACGGGAGAGTTCAAGCTAGTAGTTGAACTGTTCTCTCATTCTCTCTTCCCTCCGCTCTACAGCTTCTGTCATAATAAGCATATACTTCCACAGTGAGTGGTATTCACGATTTCAATTTCGGCTCCAGAAATGCGCCAAATTTGGAAATCCCCGGAGTTCCTTAATATAGGAATCGAATCCGGACCGCTTGGCTAAAGGCAAAAGTGTCAGCACTAAGCGAGGCAGAGTACCACAAAATGTTTTTGAGCAGGTGTAGTGAAAAATGATGATGCGTAGTAATAAACATTTTCCATTAAAACTACCCTCATTACCTGTATTCTATTTTTAAGATTTTTTTTTTTTAAACGTGACATTCATACTATTTACTTCGAACAATGACATGTAGGGAAGGGATTAGCTCACTTGTAGCGCGCTGGACTATCAAGCGGACAGGGGGTTTCGAGTCCGGTAGTGACTATATTTTCTCTTCCTAGGAGCATCTATAGAACAGTGGTTCGGTGATGGACAGTGTTGTCTGTAACGAGAGAAAACTGTCCGGAGGCTGGAAGTGCACTGAGAAGGATCCGGGCTCAAATGACCATAGATGTTGACGCGCCTTAAATTTAAACAAAAAAGTAATAATAATGACTTAGAGTCGTGCTAAGATTTTTAGTAGAACATGAAACTTGAAAGTATTCCAAAATAGGATTTTAGGCGAGACTTTTTTAATTAAGAAGCGTAAATGATAACCTGATAACAGGAAAATTGTGTTGCGGGGCGGTGAGCTGGTCGGTTGTATTGCTTGGCGAAGGGCTATTTGCAACATCGCCAGGCGTGGACGCTCCAGCTCCCATAGCGTGCGTCATGCGACCATCCCAACATCCAGTAGTCACGCACGGCAAAAGTGCCCCAACAACGTTCATAACACTACTGCTACATCTGAAATACACGTGAACATTGTAACTCTGTCTTGTTGATCAATCTCAACAGTTTTTTTTAAATTTGACATTGAGTGCTTAAAAGAAGCAGTTACCCAAAAAGACATATCTAGAATTTATAACTTCAACATAAAAAGTGATAAAAATATCTGGATTAAACTGAAAAAGGTATGTAGCATAATTCCTGAAAAATAATAATCAAAGTTTATGCAATCATGTATGTAGTAAAAATAAATAAAAGTCTGAATTGATAATCCTCTACAAATAAAAAATAATGTACTAAAGATTGCTAATTACATTATAATCCAATGTGAAGATGTAAGCAGAAGCAATTAGCACCTTCATGATTACATTCATAGAAAAATGCTTTTGCAAGTTTAACAATGTGCAACTTTTATACAAAAAAAACTTTCACTTCTATAAAAATGGAGTGGATTCTATATGTTTCAAGTTATCAGTAGAACATTAAAATTGTCCCCAAAGATAATTAATCATATTATCAAGTGTAAAAATTAACACACGTTTGACAATAAAATTATCTGACTGTTTTGTCAATTGAGGGCACCTCTATATATGCATATAGGCAGATTGTGATTATAACAATAAAAATTCTGGAAACAGATTTACCCACAAATGAAATTTTCAAATAGTTATGAATGGTCTGAATCTAAGTTGGTATCATCTTTTTGGTAATGGATTGTCATAAAACTAAGTTTTGTACTTAGTACGAAATGATAACCAATGCTTTGTTTCAGTTCAGATCTATAATAAAGATTTCCACCAATCTTTCTGTTTTTAAGTTCCTTATCAGCTTTCATTAATTTTCTATTTTTGATCTGGTCTCACTTACTTTATCCTAAGATTATGATCAATCCTTCACAGTGATAACATTATGATATTCCCATAAATTTACTTCATAGTAGGGCGAACTCATTTCTTCGACTTAATCTTTAGTCACTATTTTTGAGTCAATTGTTAGTAACTGTAATTTATTCTTAGATAACTGAAAAGTAACGCATTGCACGATTCGGAAGGTCCAACTTCTTAATATCATTAATTGTTAGCCTTTACGAACTTTAGGCTTAAAATTCTTAATAAATCTGCGAACGCTATTCTGTAATAAGCCGTACATTATAAATTTGCTGAGCACTGAATACTATAAATAATATGAATACAATCGGTTTTCCAATGAAATGACTGCCTGGTCCATTATATCGACCTTTTTCACATAAATATTAAACTAAATATCAGTAACTAAAAGAAAATCATAAGTGTTATCTGATGCCCTATAATTTCTTTTTATACGGTTTTTTTTTTTTTCTAAGTTATTAAACTCTCTTCTGCAATATTTCAGAAAAATACTGTTATTTTTACATTCAAAATAAATTTCTTTTTGAGATATTGTTAAATATTTTGAATTAATTTTTCTCAAATAAAAAAATAACTGATAAAAAAGGGGGCATTTTAGGAAAGAATTATTGTTAACAGATTCCGTCAAAACTTTCATTTGGAACTACAGTATTACTTGTTCCTTAATAGAATTCTTATAACTCTGTAACTATCACCTTTAATATACATTTCTACCTCTTCTAATGACAGTCACAACAATATTGGGTAAGGTTCATTCATCCGAAATAAGCTTTGAAATGTATATTAATAATAAAATATCTTAAGATATAATAAAAAAAAAGTAGCGGCCAGCTGAATATCATTTAAACGAATTTTTCACCTTAGTAAAACAATGAATAAGTAATTTTAGGAATACTAGTTTAAATATCATCTGAAGCAAATTTATTATAATAGTAAAAGGAAAAACATGAGAAGTCTCAGTCAGTTTTACTAGGCCTGGTTATCACTACCTTTTAAAAGATTCATTTCAGTCATTTTTGCAATCAAAAAAGCTCGACTTCACATAATATACAATATTTCATGCAACAATGCTTTATTGCAAGGTAAGGATATATGATGTTTTACATTTCCTTCAATTAAGTCTAGACCAAACATTAACAAAAATGAAAAAACTCTATTTTTTAATGCAGGTTAAATATACATATATTTTTAAGTGCAGATTTAACGTTTCAATGTTTAAAATGAAAGCCTTCCATAAACTTCGATAAGATTAACACAGTAAATTAATAATGAAGTACATAACGTTTTACAAACAGATGTTGTGTGTGACAGGTTGATGAATAGCAAACAACTAAGTAATTAATGTTGCTTGTACAAAACAAAATCATATTTCGAGAAATTAAAATTACCAACCAAAGCCTGTTAAGAAAAGAACTTAAAATTAATAAGGCGGTTAAACTGAAATAAAAGAAAAACTGTATCGTTTCATCTTTATATCCGTGATGTTCTAACTTATTTTGTAAATGTTTCAGAATAAAAATAAATACAAGTGATTTATTAAGGCACATTTCTTATGACTTCATCTTATTGCGTACTTTGTCCCTAGCATTTATCAGCAGAATCAAATGGAATTTAAGAACTTCTACCGCTAACTTAGTACGGGAAACTACTACAATTTAAATGTGACATAACACTGAAAATATTTTTATTTAAGCGAATGATAATAAAGTTCAAAGAAATTCAAGAAAGAATAAATGAAGGAGAAGGCAGTAGAGTTTGTAGACACTAATAAATAATAAAGCTTATAAAGTCAGAATAAATACGAACAAAAAAGGTAAATAACTGGTATTAATACAATTTTGCAACTATACGAAGTTATTATTTTAGGTAACTAGTATTACTGTTTCTATTATATTTACTACTACTACTAATAATAATAATAAAATATATTACCTAGTTTAAAGTTTTCCGAGGACATTTTAAACTTTATTTCACTGATATCCAATATAAATGTTCTGTAAACACCCATTAAAGTAGACGGCCATGTTTATATTTGCAGAATCCATGCAATTCAATTCATCTGTCAGCTCATCATTAATTTTAAAGTAAATTAAGTTAAAACTTACGCATTTCAAAACTTATACATATTACAGACAATTTAATATCATTAACAACGCTGTGTATTTCAATCAACTAGTAAAAGTACCCTTCCAAATGCTCCCATTTTGATTCAAAACCACAGCCTGGTGAATTGTACAAACTAGTGTTAAAAATTTGTATATGTGTGGGTATGTGGGCCAAGTGCAAGCTAGTATGTATGCGATGGGAACGCTTTCTGTTTTCAGTTTGCCGGTGAGATTTGAAGTGTATAACTCAACCTTGTTAAGAATTGATTGTACTAAGCTGACAGTTGGCACACCAACATGAAAGTCAGCTGTTGTTTTGATTGATATTAGTTTATGTTCTTTGTCCAATATTTAAGTAATGGAATTAGTATATTCTTTATTGCGATGTTAAGATCAGGAAATAATCGCTAAGCAGTAATGGATGTTGAAAGCTTCGCTGCAGAAGTAAGATTATTATATTTTTTTTATTCTCTTCTTGGCTTGAATGTTTTGATTTTAACAAAACCATATTGCCAGGTAGTGCCTCAGTCATAACTTATATTGATATTAGTACTTATTATTTATTAATAATAATCTCTAACAATAACAACCATTATATAATATAGTTAAATACCTAATGGTTCTTTCACAATTACTAAAATAATAAATATCTAGCAATAACAAAATAGAAGGTATAACATAATACTATTATAACCTTATCTTTATATACATATCTGTAACTTAGTATACATTACGAATTTGTGTGGCAGATTAATGTCAGTCAGTGTGGAAGATATTACATTTTTGCAGTGTGCAATATATTTAGAATTATAAAAGTTTACTTTTCTTTCCTAAAATATTTTACTTTCTTTTTTTATTACTTTTATTTTTTTTTACCTTAACAACTGGTATAAAAAAATAAGAGGAAGTATTTGGTACAGTTTATGCACAATATTCTCTTACTGCTTACTGAATTTTCCCATTCCAACCTTCGCCGCATACATTTTGTAATACTTCATTGTTCTTGAGTAATAGGGGAGCAATTAAAAGTTCTGCCATACATTCTGCTGTAACATATTTTTTACATTCTATGTAAATATATCATAACCATTCTGAACTTATTTCCTTTTAAATTTGTCAGAAATGGAATAATTTATTTTCTGTAAGTAATAAAACTTAATTTTATAGAACACTGCATTAAAAATGAAACTACAGAGCAAAGCTGAAGCATTAAAGATATTGAATCACGAATTAGCTGAATGTAAGAAAGAAAGGGATCGCCTTATAATGATGTTGGAAAGTAAGGCACTTCTTGAACAAGAATGCGATAGTCCTAAGGTATTTATGATATTATATGCTGTAGTGCAGAATATACATTAGAAATAAATGAATGTTATGATCTGAAGCTGTCTACTACTTCATTATTTCTTAAGCCAAGTGTCGTCTAATACATATAAAATTTACCTTAAGGATTCTTTATATTAGAAAGCCAAGAAGTTCTAATATTTCTAAGACAGTGTGATTAGGAGAGGGAGAAGTAAGTGAATTGCCTATTTTTATTAATGAACTTTCCAGTTGCTCAGTACCTATTAGAAAACACTTGCCTGCTGCAGTGTTCTAATGTCTAATATATAGTCTAATTATAATATGAAACATCGCTATTATCATGTCATAATTATATTTGCTAATCAGTGTTGTGATAACTATAAAATTTCTGATATATTTTATAAAGCTTCTGATATATTGCAGCTGTGTGGCCTTAACATTGATGAATTAAACTATTCGGAAAGTAGAGAAGTACAAATTTTAAAAGACAAGAATAAATTATTACATTTAGAAATTGAAGATTTAAAACAAAGATTAAATTCTGCCCAAGGTGACATGAAGGTGAGTAGAAGTACTTATAATCTTTTAGATTAGTAAATTATATTGTCCTTATAAATATGCCAGAAAAAATTTTGCCCACAATTAGGTCACTCAATTTAGTGAACACCATAAACTGGCATCTTTAAGCTGTTGTATAAATTTTTAAATCCAAGTTCTTTATAATCTACTTAATGATTACTCATTCTAAATATTGAATTAAATTACATTTAAAATTATCATTAAAGGTCTTAAGGAGAGATCGTATTGGAGCAAGAGAATCTTTACCAGCGGAAAATAATGTTATTTGGCATCAAAGAGAAGAATTAATACAAGAACTTGAGCACACTAAAGCTAGAGTGCGTCACTTATCAACAGACTTACAGGCTCTTCTTGATGAGAAAGAAGAACTGGTTACAGAAAGAGATGCATATCGATGTAAAGTCCACAGGCTTAACCATGAATTAGCTGTACTTCTTAAAAGCAAAAGTCAAGTTGATATTGATTCTCTGATTATGGAAAACAAGTACTGAAATTATTTAATCTTATTAAAAACATTTTGAAAATAATTCAATTATTGTTTCAGATTCACCATTGTTCGATACAAATATCTCGCCGTTAATTTTTTGATACATTTTTTCTTTTTGATTTCGAGTATTATTTCAATTTCCATTGTTAGTTTGATGCAAATTCCAGTCTCTTTATCATAGACTTGAGACTGGCACGTGATTAGGGTGTAGTAAATTATTATTGGCTTCGTTTCCTGATCTTTCTTAGGTTCGTTAATATGAATCAATGTGAAAATACAAGTTCTCTCTATTTGTAGAAGGAAATATTGGAATATAGATGAAATATTTTACGATATTGAAAACTTAATAACTAATAAAATCTGTAATCGCTGTGTGAACATGAAACGAGAATTAAAAAATTTGATGTGCAACACTCTCACACTTTCTCTTTTTACAATTATCACAATTTTATTGAAAAATTTTTTTTACACTTGCAGTGTCTACTAAAAATTGGGCTTGCGTTCCATATAATAATGGTGTTCAAAAATTGTAATGGCACTAAAAATTTAAGCCTAACTCACAGGACCCATCTAAAATCATTTTTTTTAAATCCGTTTTTGCAAATGAAAGTATAGGTTTATATCTGCAATAAGTATTACAAGGAAAACTGATTGAGTATTTTCCAGAAAAATCAGAAACCAGCAACTTATTATGTAAAGTTGCAAATCAGGATTTCTTCAAATTTACACTTCTAGCAAATGCTTTCAATATACCTTAATAATTACCTAGTGGTAGAACTATATATTAAATCAAGTGGCCCTTTAGAGGAATGGATAACGTTACAACCCTCCAGAGTCATCTAAATAATAATTTTCCAACAAAGATATTTCAGATAAAATTGTTAGGCATTTATGTAAGTATTGATGTAAAAAGATGAAAGAAAATCATGATGGCCCTTTTCGAGAAACTCGCAAAAACTTAAAACCTATTCATTAATTATTGATGTTGTTGGAATTGTTCTAAAGCTTTGTACCTGAGGCAATGGTTGGTATCTATCCAATCCTAGGTGTGACATCTAGGTCACCTAGTCACAATTTTTCAGACAGAGCTAGTTCAGTAATTACCTAAGCTACTGAGATAAAAAGACGAGGAGTAAAAACTCGAGTCATTTATTTAGTCACCAGGCGGCTTGACGAGCAATTAGGTCGTATCAGATCAGCTCGAGGATGGTGTGGAATTGCGTCATATAATCATGAAAATTAGAAGCCAAAATAAGGTTCTTCTAGCTTGGGCATCCGGGCATTCAAGCTATAAGTGCAATAAGGCGGCAGATCGCCTGGCCCGCGAGAGCTCTATTGGAACCTTGCATTGGACCTGAAGCTTTCTTTGGCGTTGCAAAGTGCCTCAGG
Organism: Triatoma infestans; assembly: GCA_011037195.1. Lineage (NCBI taxonomy): Eukaryota > Metazoa > Arthropoda > Insecta > Hemiptera > Reduviidae > Triatoma > Triatoma infestans. The sequence continues at coordinate 142,754 of JAAEAF010001033.1, read as the reverse complement.
AGTGTAGCCGTCAGACCATGGGGGCACGATTGATCACAAGAATGGTGGGCTAAAGACCAGGCCAGGGGCAGGCGAAAAAGTTTTTTAATAGCTTCTCGCCCAGGCTTACTGTAGAATTACTCCGACAAGGCCGCGCGGCTGTAATGATGTCTGTGGGCAGACTTGACAAGCACTTTGGAGAGGAGAATCTGACACATGCAAGCTTCACTCAAGAGTCTCTCTCTCTCTCTCAGGACTCGTGTATCATAAAACAGACAGGGCTTGAGAGAGTGCTCTGATTAGTGGGTGCTTGCAAGGATCGATCACCCAGGTATCTCCCTCCAGAATCCAAGGACTTGTGGTGTCACCATAGATCTATTGGCTGGATAGCCAACCCCCTCAGAAACTACTGGTGGTACCTAAATGGAATTTGAAGTTTATGCTTGCTGCGATTTTTCGTTGTTGAGTTTATTTTCTTCTCTCACTCTCCCGCTTTCCCAACCCCATTCGCTAAAAAGATTTTTTTATATTCAGAGGACCTCAAAACATGTATTTCTAGTCATGAGAGAAAACACAATTTCGAAAATTTGACATTAACTCAGTTCTTCTCGTAGGAAGAGAAAGTAATAAAAAAGTGCAGTTTGCAATTCCTTGCATTTTGTTTGAGAATTTTTTTTGTTAGATGTTATATTTTATTTTCTGGATCATTTCTTAATGTTTATAAAAATGTTTTTGCGTATGTTATGAGAATTCAAATTATCTAAAAGATATTTTAATGAAAAGAACTGGAACTCAACAAAAAGAATATATTTTATCATCTTTGCAATTTTGTATATATTTCTTTTCAGATATCTTAAAGAAAGATGTGATCAGATAATAGCAGAAAAGGAGCTGGTTTTGCATTCTTTGAGTAAATATAAAGTAAGAATATTTTTTAAGAGTACATACCCGAAATTAACAATGTGATAAAGTGAATATTCATTTTCAGGCAATGTTAGACAAAAAAAAAATGAAAGGAAACGTACGGCTGGGAACAAACACAACCTCTGGCATGGTGGTTACACATAAACAAGGTTAATATTTATGAAATTTTATTTAAATAAATTAAAATTATATATATAAACTGCTGGACAAAATTAACGCACCACTTACATTTATGCTATTAATATTGCAGGAATAAAGTGTAACAACATTTCGTTTTTTTTCCTGCATTAAGTGGACCCTTGGGCTAATTGAAAAAAGTTGTTAAAATTAATAAAAACTCTTTATTGAATTATAAAAAAAACAACATAAAAATAGCTTTTTTAAAAAAATAAAACTTTGTTAATCACAGTTTTTTCAACACTAGTATCTTGTGTTACCACCTATACTTCGAATTATGGTCTCTAATCGACTAGGTATGCCTTCAATTAGATTTTGAATTAGTGCCAGAGAAATATTTTCCCATTCATTGAATACTACCATTTCCAGCTGATTCAGGTTAACAGGTGCAGGAGAATGTGATCTGACACGTCGTTTAAGTACGTCCCATACATTCTCCATAGGGTTCAAGTTTGGGCTTCTTGGTGGCCAGTAAATTCGTCGTATCCCTACCATGTCAAGGTAATCGTCTACCTGTCTGGTCCTAAGAGGTTTTGCATTGTCATGCATTAAAACAAATTCAGCTCCAATAAACGGAGCAAAAGGCACTACATGCTCCTCCAGAATCTCTTCAACATATCTGACAGCATTCATTGAGCGCCCACGGATTGACACTAGTTCCGTACGTGCTTCAAAACTTATGCCTCCCCAGAACATTATTGAACCTCCGTTGTTTGTTGTACAATTTGCATGGGGCATACCTTTCCCCTCGCCTTCTCCAGATTCTCACAAGTCCATCTGCTGAATTTAGACTAACTCTGGTTTCGTTTGAGAATAATACTCGTTTCCTATCATCAACTGTCTCACTTAGGTCAACTTGAGTAAAATGTAATCTCGCTACCCGGTGGGCTGTGGTAAGAGACGGCCCTACGGCAGGCCTTCTGTTGGCCAATTCTGTCTCCGCGAGTCTCCTTCTTAATGGTAAGAGATGATATTGTTAAATTTTGTACCTCAAAAATTAAATTTCTTAGCTCTTCACTTGTTGTGGTCCGATGGCGCAGTGTCCAAAGTGTGAGAAATCGGTAATCCCTGTTAGAAGATGATCTAGGACGGCCCTGCATAGGCCTTCTAGAGAGTGATCCTGTCTCCCTGAAACGTCTCAGAAGATGCCCAATTTTACTCAACTTGAACGAACTTGATGCATGCCCAATCTTCTTGCCACCTCACGGTGAGTATACCCTTCTTCAATCAAGGTTAATGCCCTGGGAGCATCAAGTTCGTTCAAATTTACTATAATCAACAAAAAATGACCAGTTTTGAATAAAGTAAAAACACAGAAAGAATAGAGGAGAAAAAGTTGTTGAGCCTTGCTAAGAAAGCACAAGACTGTACAAATGTTAGGTACATAAAAATTCGAAATAAATAAACAAATGTGTAAACATGAGGGTTTATCTTTCTTAATACTAGTAAATAGACTAATACTCAATAGCAAAATCAGTAATAACCAAAATAGTCCAATATTTTCATATTTGTACGGTAATAGAGTGTAAAGATGTAGTGCGTTAATTTTGTCGAGCAGTGTATATAAAACTCAAAAACGTCTGATAAGAATCATTTCTAGAACTTTGTCTTACCGCAGATGTACGTATATTCAATAAAACAATTTTTTTTCGTATTCATGGAACCTCTAAACATGATTTCCTGTGGAAATTTATTTTCTAAAATTTGACTCTTAACTATATATCCTCTTACTGTAGCAAGAGAAAGTAATTAGAAAAAAAAGAGCACTGTTTTATTTAATACTTGTTACTTTCTCTTTTTGCTGTTAGAAGAATAAATATTGCGTCTGTCAAATGGTCGAAAATGAGTTTCACGGAAATACATTTTTGTGTTTCCTAAATAAGAAAAAAAATATAGTTTTTAGCGAATACTATCTATGCATGTGTGAGAACAAAATATGAAACGAAATAACGCAGACAGCATAAATTTGACATTTCCATCACTCACTTATGGCACGAGGGTTTTAATCAAAATCTATCAACCGGTAGTGTGGCGTTGGTGAAGATTTACAGTTTTAATGATTTTCTGTAAACTTATATACTATATGCATACATAAATTCCTATCAGTTTAAATGAAAAATCTTCCCAGGAATATTGATACTTAGAGGGCTCTAAGGAATCAGCGCCAAACTTTCCTTCAAAGAGCCACTTGAAATGTAATATATTTCAGCCACCTGTATAGTATTAAGGGATATTAAAAGTATTGCTAGAAGCTCAGATTTGAAAATCGTTAACCACTTACAATTGTCGTAATTTTCTGGTTTGCACGTGGAAGTTCTGGGTTTGAGTCCAGCAGTTCTGCCCTTAGATTTTCTTGCCCTAATAGCCTCCAAAGCCTACTTTCAGATTATGAGCATTGTTGTCTGGTAATGCACTGAGAATGACATTATCCTTCGTTTTCGAAAAGTATAGAATCCATTTTTTGTTACAGTGCACGAACTTTTGGAAGGCAATGGAACGTGTTGGAATTCTCCATATAATACGGAAGCAACCCTTGCAGACCTTCGCAGTTTATCATTAGCTCTTTTAGACGCCCTGCAGGATAAAACTTTAGCTTTAACACATCAACGCAAGGCCAACAAGTCAAGTATTTTGTCAAGTTTATTGATATTTTTTTAATTTTATTGTGATTATTTTCATAGTCTAATCATTTTACCTTTTATAACGAAAGCCTGCGTTGACTGTTTGGTATACGTCAAAGCTTTGAGCAAAGAAGCGCCAAACTTTTATGTTACAAATTTATTAAAATTGACGAATGCGTATTAAAATTATAACATGTTAAATACAGGATCCTTGCTGATAGAGTGTCGAATTTAGAAAGTCGTCTGTCAAAAGAAGAACCAATTTATCCTTCTCAACTTCTATTGGAAGGTTATACAAGTTCTGAAGTTGATAAAGATTTAAATACTTCAATAAAAACGTGTTTAAACGGTACGTACATGAAATTTATTATTTATTTACAATTATAATTTTTGTGGTCATCTGATGACCACAAAATGAAGCAGGCTACCACGGAAAATGTCTCTGATGCTTTCCAGCTCTGCAGAACCAACCACCACAACATATAATTTTTGTCATTGTATCATTTGGCTTATATTTTTCAGATACCGCACTCCTTGAAGAGAAAATTGAAGAAACGGAATGCAAATCACAAAGCAATGACAATAATGGTTAATAAATTATTATTTTTAATTGTTACTTTTAAATACATATTAAATATTTATATTTATAAACAAATGTCAAAAAATATAGAAACATTATATGTTGGTAATATTTCAAGTTGTAGCAATAATAATAATAATAATAATAATACCAATTCAAGTTGGTAATATTTCATGTATTGCAATAACTGCTGTTAGAGGAAGTATTGTTATTGTGTCAGTTTTCCGTTATCGAGTTTTCAGTAAAGTGTTGTTTTTTTTTTAAGAAAATGGTCTGTGTGTGTTTGTTTATGTATGTATGTGAAAGCATGGCTCAAATCGAATCAAAATTCATTAACCGGAGTATCACTTTACTGTATAGATTTTTCAGTTTTTGCAATTTTCTCGGAAATGGCTCCAACGAATTTCTTTAAACTTGATATAGTAACTACACATACTAAGAGCTATAACTTTTATTTGAAAGATTTCTTTGGGAAAATTCAAGATAAAAGTTATCTTGAAGAGATAGTTGTTGCACCAAGAGACAGTTGTTTGAGAGTTTCGCATCAGATTTTTTAATTTATTTCGTACTACTCTCTGCAGCCGTGAATTTTTTAATTGCTAATTAAATTATGTTTGTTATAATCAGTCATTTAATATGCTTACGAATTTTTGCAGAAAAGTCAGCTAATCCTTCCGGAAGTGTTGATGAAACTCTTCCTCCTGAATTACAAGAATTAGTTATGAAAGCTATGAAAGAAATATCCCTTGATAACTCCTTGGAAACTTAATTTTCATATACATTGCAAAGGGAAATGTGGAAAGGTAAGTTTAGCTATTTGTATTTACATAAAATATATCTGAATCACCAATTTAACTATCTTCTTATTGGAATTGTTTTAAATAAAAGAAAATATTAAATTTTTTATAAATATTTATTACGTAATCATTATCAAATAATTGTACTGTTCAAACATATTCCTTTCTGTGATATTAATATAATTTATGTCATTGTAAATATCCAAAAATGCATATGGTTTCATTTTCATTATAAATGTTGATTAAATAAATAAATAACTTACAAACTTAAACTAGAATAATACTTGGGTCTTGTACTTTTCCAGCCACTACAGTATAATTGTCGACTCTATCTCGTAAAAAGAAAAGGAATGGTTGGTCTGCTCTAAATTTAACTATAGCTGATCTGGTTTCAGCTACTCCTGTGGCTGGAATACAGTAAATATAGTTATATATACAAATAATAAGAAATTATGTAGAGCTGGAGAATCAAATTAATAGCTTTAAGTGAAACTGTGTTTTTTTCTCTCTAATACAACGAATTGTCACACCGCTTTCACCTTTTACTACTCGTTACTTGCTTATTGCAAATAACGCAAAGTTACGGATTATTCATGTAATCAAAGAATCTTAAAAACAAATTGGAATCCACTATCCGCCTATAAATATTAAACTTCATTTATTCATTTTTCAATTTTATCTGTTTTAAGTGTAAGTTATATCAAATTTTTGAAATTAAATTTTCATCGAAAATTGTAGCCCTCTAAGCCAGAAAAATGTTTTTATCAAATGAGGTGTATGTGAAGAAAATATAACAAAAATTGGAGGAAATTCAAACTTGATATTCTGCTTAGATATCAGCAACGATCCGACAACAACCTCCAATCGGAAATGTTTATTTTATAATTTTATTTTATTTTTGGGGATTTTCTCGAAACCAGCTCCAAAGAGTTTCATTAAACGTTGTGCAAATTTTCTTTGAAACATTGTTCTGGATAAATTGTTCCAGGAATTAATTGTGTTCAATCTGGGAAACAATGACGTCAGGATTCTCTATAAATTGCCATTTTAATATACTGTTCTTTACTTGATATTACTAGCGAGAATTAAATTTGTTGTAAAAATACTAGGCAAGAAAGAAAATGGGTGGCGGATGTACGACTCTTTTCAGCATGGTGTTTATTAACTTTTCAGGATTATCTCGAATAGAGTTCCAAGATTTGATTTAAAATTGGTTTACTAGCTGCTGCACATGTATTACTCTTTTTGTTGTTTTGGGGTCGTGGGGACCTTGACCGTCAAAACTGGAGGCTTTCGTTAAAACTGGTTCAGTTTGATTTATGGTTTCTTCACTAAACGTTGTGTAAAAGTTCTAAGAATGAAGGACTTTAAATTCGATTTGTGAGAATTGCAGTTTGAGAAAGACTATATTTGGTATTTTGTCCGTCGTAGCATGCATATTCCTTTAGTTCCTGACCGGTTTCAGATTTTCATCCACCTTCACAGCAAATTCATCAAGTTCGTGTAGAGAGTTCACTTAAACGCAATGTTTCTGTTACTCACAGTTGTTGGTTTGTTGATTTGTATGCCGTTGATTTATATACGACATACAAATCGACAAACCAACAATCAGTCAGTGTAACAGAAATATTGCGTTGAAGTGAACTCTCTGCACGAAATTGGTGAGTTTGCTTGACGACGATGAATGAAAATCCGAAATCGGTCAGGAACAAAAGACGACGGATAAAGTACCAGATGTTATCCTGCATTGCGGACGCATCCACAAATTCAAAAAATAGTCTACATTGTTTCACACCATATTTTGCAATGTTAGATATCGAATATTTGAACGAAGAAGATGAATTTATAAAATTAGACTTACTTGTCAAGAAATTGTAAGAGCCACTACTTTCATCAACTTCAAGCGTAACTAATTGTACTAAATCGTCCAAGTAAAGACCTTTAGATCCAGTAATTCCCGAAAGATCAGCTGCCTCGTTAAATATATCGGTTACACCACACTAAGTAAAAAAAATTAATTACATCATTATACTATTTTACAAGTAATGTACGAAATAAGAATATTATAAATTACCTCAGTAAGGGCATTTTTTGGTCTAGTTATTGAATAGAATTTAAATTTTGGAATGCACACTTCGACTGTATTTTTAGATAGATATTTGTTAATATCTCTTAAGGAATCTTTCTTCAAGTTTGCTGTCAATTTTTTTAATCCATTTCTTGAATTTGGTAGAAGCAGCAACAAGGAATATCTTTCTCCCTGAAAATATAATCTTTTCTAAAAATATGTACAGCAATACTTTTTAGTAATATTGAATGGAAAAACTTTTTTTTTTGGTAAATAGTATTCTAAAGAAAAAAAAATCAAAGTACACTTTAAATAAGATTGCATTACGACGGAATCGCACTAATTTTTTTTATCCAAACCCCCATCGGATTTAGTCTTGTTCAGTTGCATTTAGTGACTTGAAGTCACACTATAGTAGAAGTTCATCTCAATCATTGTCTGGTCTTGTAGGCGTTTCAGACTCCGAGACTTAACGAGGTGTGTTCAAAACGAGACTTAACGAAGAGACGTTTGGAGTGCAGATGTAGTAGGGATTCAGAAAAATTAAATGTGCGGATAATCTCTCTCGATATTGTATAGTGTTTGTGTATATGGTGAATAAGTGTGAGAAAATGAAAGATGAGGATAATCTGGCTGGTTGAATCGGGAAAAAATATTAAGAAGTTACTCCAAAAACGGATCGAGTACACGCCTTTTTGGAATTAGAGGAGAGAAGCACTGTAGTAACAACGACTGCGCTCTATAAAGCGTGTTTGAACACTGGGAAGGAAAGTTTCTGTAGACATGAACACAAGAACTATTGGGGGAAGGACAAAAAAGCAGACATACATACCCGAAACGTAAAGGCCCATGCTTGCCTTTACCAGATCCTTCAGTGACTAATCAAGCTCTCAATTCTTAAGGCTCCGTTTTAGCGATGACCTTGGTGAAGGAGCGAATGATAAATAAAAAGAGCATTATTAGTTGGAAATTGGGAAGAGCTTGACGAGGAGCGGCCGAATTTTACCATCAGAAGCGAAAGCAACGCAACATGATCGCGATTTGGATGCAGGCAGAGAATGCGGTCGAGCGGACATTGCGCTGATTAAGGTTGTATCAAATAATCATTGGGTCCATAAATGGAAGTATGCAGTACTTTAATTTTAAGGTATACTTTAATTAAGAATCGGACACTATTACTGAAACACTTTGGAGAATAATAAAAGGAACATCGCAACATAAAAAATTCCTGTAACATCAGAGGACATTTCTGCGGATGACATGAATGACTTTCTCATTGATTCGGTTAAGGAATTAGAGAAAATTCTAAAGGTATCTCGAATTTTTACTGCAAAAAAATTCTTTTCCTTAGTCTGGATTAATCATGGACGTTGGTATAACAGGTGGTAAACTCGGAGAAGAGGAAAGTAGTAATTTTGCAACAAAAAACAAAAGGAAGACGTGTGAGAGAGTCTGCCTTGGCGGGAGGTGAAGATATGAAGCGATTGCTTGTGGCGATGAGGGCAGAAATTGTCTGAGTCGTGAACGCGCATTCCGGAAGGGGTAAGGTGGTGAAGCTAACAGAGGGTGACTGTAAGGGGACGATTGTGTGAGGGCTGGCAGAAGGTTTGAACCATCACTCGAAACCAGAGGAAGATGCAATGTTACAATCGGCTTGTTGATGCAGTTCGTTACATAGGAGACGACTGATCATGAAGCTTGTTGGTACTGGGAAGTTGATTTACTATCTAGAAGATCATAGGTGTAAGCTTATACGCAACACATTAATGATTTTTACAGCACAACATTAATAGACATATCAAAACTGTAAACCCAACCTTAATTAGATGTATTAATTCTCTGTAAATATAACTAAATATAAATTGCAAGGTCTTACTTGATATGGAAGTTCAATGGCTGTTGCATCTAGATCAGGAATTAGACCGTAATCAAATTCTCCTTCAGAAACTACCACTTGTACCTGCTTCTTTTCATTCTCTGATGTATAAAATATTCCTTTTTTCTCGGTTTTGGAAATAAATGGAATTGACCAGTTTCCACGGAAATAAAGCGCATTGAAGATTATCATCCTAGAATCTGATTTTTCTTCATTACTTGCTCCTGATTCTACAGAAGGATAAACTACTAATTATTGAAATTAAACATTTTTTTAGATATTTCAGAAATCTTAGTCTTAAGGAGAATCTGTAATTTTACCTGTTTGATTGACGCTGGATAATCTGTTTGCAGAGAGCGCAGTAAGCATTTCTTTTTCAACCTGTTCTCCTCCTTTCAGAGCTCTTGCAATTACTTCCTCCATTACTATTTCATTTTTCTTGTTACCTATTTTGAAAGTTTTTTTTTTATTTTCTTTGCCTTTTTCTTCAATTGCCGTGTCTATATTTTTATCTTCTTTATCTTTAATTGTTATTTCTGGGTCTGATTCTTCTTTCTCTTTGGTTATTTCAGCTTCCTTATTTTCAGATGTTTCGGCTGGTTTTTCAGCAAAATATTTTTCAGTTTGTTGCTCTTTTTTATTATCATTTTCTTCCTCTTTTTTATGATAATTTTCTTCCTCTTTTTTATTTTCAATTTGTTCCTCTTTTTTATTTTCAATTTGTTCCTCTTTTTTATTATCAGTTTGTTCCTCTTTTTTATTTTCAGTTTGTTCCTCTTTTTTATTATCACTTTCTTCCTCTTTTTTATTTTCAGAAGTACTTGATGAATAATAGTAATCTCTTTCGATTTCTTTCACAATTGTTAAATAATTATCGCTGAGGGTTTTCTTGTATGAATCTTCTACCGAATAATTTTTGTAAACGTAAAACCAATTCTTGAATTCTGGTTTGTTCACTACATTACGCTCCTAAAAAAGACCTAATTAAATTATTAATTTAGTAATATAATGAAACTTGCAGATTTGTTAAGAAAGTAATTATATAATAATTATATATTATATAATAATTATATAAACTCCCAGGGAAGAAGTCTGCGGTATATTGGTGGACAGACGAAATTGCGGAGCTCAGGAGGAAATGTCTGCGTCTCAGACGTATAGCCACCAGAGCTAGAAGAAGGAACAGGAGCGATGCTGTTGCAGAACAAGCTGAGTTCAGGCAGGCAAGACAAGCTCTCAAGCGCGCTATCATCAGAAGTAAGCAACATAAATGGGAAGATCTAAGGCGGGATGTTAATAATGACCCGTGGGGACTGGGTTACAAGATTGTGATGCGCAAACGAGGATCCCAGTCACCGACACCCAAGATGGATGCTGAGCAAATGGACAGAATAGTGAATTCTCTGTTTCCGACCCACTCACTGAGGAGCCGAGAGCAATGTCTTGCTCCACCAATAGAAGAAATACCCCTGTTTGCGGATGAGGAACTCAAGCTGGCTTCTGGTTCTCTTCAGAATAGGAAGGCGCCAGGGCCAGATGGTATACCTTCTGAAGCATTGAAGGTGATCGCACGATCATGTCCGCAGCTGCTGCTAAATATGTACAACCGCTGTCTTGAGGCCGGAGTCTTTCCGAAAATATGGAAAATCCAGCGGCTAGTATTGGTTAGCAAAGGAAAGGGCGATCCGAGTTCTCCATCATCGTACAGGCCTTTGTGCATGTTGGATACGGCGGGGAAACTCTTGGAACGACTTATTAAGTTACGACTGACTGCTGCCATTGAACAGTTGGGCGATCTGTCCGACAGACAGTATGGCTTTAGGCGAGGTCGGTCTACAATCGGGGCTGTAGAAGAAGTGGTGAGCAATGTCCACACAGCATAGCAGGGTAACCACTACTCTAGAAGAGTTGTGCTACTTGCGACACTGGATGTTCGCAATGCATTTAACTCGGCGAGGTGGACCGATATGCTGGCAGCTCTGGCTATAGATTTTCGAATACCGAAGTACGTTCTCCGCATGGTAGAGAGCTATCTGTGGGACAGGCAGCTGAGGTATGAATCTACGTACGGAACCCGGTGTAAAGAGATCACAGGAGGATCTATCCTGGGCCCCGATCTGTGGAATATATTTTATGATGGCATTCTGCGCCTGGAAATGCCGGATAGTGCATTCCTGGTGGGGTACGCGGATGATGTTGCTGCTGTGGTTGTCGCACGGGATACCGAAGACGCCCAGATAAGGTTGAGCCAAGTAATGAGACCGGCGAGCACTTGGTTAGAGGAGCATGGCCTGAACTTGGCGATGGAGAAAACGAAAATAGTTCTGCTTACCAGAAGGCACATTCCCACGAGTATAGAGATACGTATGGGGGACGAGTTAGTAGTAACGAAGAGCGCTGTCAAGTATCTTGGCATACGCTTGGACACTAAACTCTCGTTCTGGGAACAGATAAGGCACTCCTCAGAGAAAGCCGCCAAAGTGACATCGGCGCTGAGCAGACTGATGGCAAATTTAGGGGGCCCGACGGCTAGCAAACGGCGACTTCTGATGTCAGTCACAAATGCCATACTACTGTATGGGTGCGAAGTTTGGGCTGACGCGCTAAAGAGAGAAAAATACCGGAAGCAGATGGCATCGGTACAAAGAAGAGGTGCTCTCAGAATCGCCTGTTCTTATCGAACGGTCTCAGAGCCGGCAGCTCTGGTAGTGGCTGGAGTGACTCCCATCGACCTGATGGCTCAGGAACGGAAGATGGCACATGACCTGAGGAGAGTACACGGTGGCAATGAGGCGAGAGCGATAGCCAGCGATCACACCATTCGGTCCTGGCAGGAACGGTGGCGCGCGGACAGCCGAGGAAGGTGGACAGCTAAACTGATGGTAAGCCCAGCTGTGTGGGCGGAAAGAAGACATGGCGAGGTAAATTACTACCTTACCCAGTTCCTTACGGGACACGGGTATTTTACCTCGTACCTGCATAGAATGGGGAAGGTGGGTGATCCGTCATGTCTCTTCGGGGATTCACCTATCGATGATGCCCACTACACTTTCTTCGAGTGCGAAAGATGGGCGGCAGAGAGAAACGGTCTGGAGCAGGAATTAGGCCGTTTGACACCCGAGTCCATCGTGGAGGCCATGATGTCCTGCAATGATTATTGGGCCAAAGTAGCATCTTTCGTTGAGATAGTCCTGGGGCAAAAGAAACAGGCGCTAGACCAACACCTACAACCGTTGGTTTAAAGTAGTACTGAGGCAGAAGGAGCCTGAAAGGGCTTAATACGAGGCACCACCCTGATGCAATGCGATAAGTGGTTCCAGGGTGGTACCATGCCTGTAAGGAGGAGATTGGGTTTTTTAGTGGGTGAGAGTCCCACATATCTGGGAACACTATTCCCAGATGTGCATAATGCATTTTTCCCCCTCCATAAAAAAAAAAAAAATTATATGTAGTTGTCTATGTGTGGTCGCAAGTGCAATATAGTGCTTAAAACAAATGAAAATTCGTTGGGTCAATCACCAGGGAAATTCGTCTCCAAGGGTAATTCGAAATATAAAGGATAATGTTTTTTTAATTTTTCACAGTTTTCACGTAAACATGTATCCTACGATTTTCTTTATACTTGGAATATTATATTTTCTTTTCTTTCTTTTTTTAAAGTATTTTTAATTGCTTATAGGTCACCGAGAAAAAGAAAGTCAGTCTGTTGAGAATGCTAAATTTTTAATGTTTGAATAGAATTATGAACTGTAAGCCTTCATTTACAATTTCATTTCACTAATTTTGCTTTCTCTACTAATGTAAAAAAATAAACATTGAATAAGGTGGTTATTACTAAATTAAAACATTTTCTCAGATAACATCACATTATTTAGTTTCTTTGTTTGTAACAACAAATTATTATAATTAATCAACTGGAAAGGTGTTGGGTCAGAAAATGAGTTGCCAACAATCATAATTACAATATCATGGTGAATTATTTGTGAAGGTCAGGAGATGTGAAACTTCAAATAAAACTAATTTCTCTTGAGCAATAATTGGTACCTACTTGTATTACTAATTTATTAAGCTATTTTCTATTCTTGGGCAATTGCTAGTTAATAATACTTATAGTTTTTCAGTGGCATATACGAGAAAAAACATAAGTTCATCAAAATGATTCACAATAAGAAATTTAATTATTTTCATTTTACTAAGTTAATTATTAAGTTGTTAATTTTTTTGTTGCTTCCTTGTCAAATTTTTAAATATTGGGTTTATCTGGAATATATTTGGGTATTAATAGAGATATTATTAGAGAACTGTATCTTTTTCTTGAGTTTTTTCAGCAATACTTAAAAACAAAAATACAAAGGGTTCAAACTTGAGATTCCGCTTAGGCAGAGCAGCGCAGCCCACTCTCAAAATCCCCTATTCAGACTCCTGCTTGGTCGTAAGAAAAAGTAAAAAAAGAATTTGAAGTTTAAAGAAAATCGATTAACCGGAAGTACGGATTTATAGAATAGGTTTCTTAGTTTTTATGATTTCTTGAAAATTGCTCCTTGATTTTCTTTAAACTTGAATCTAACCTCATATGTATAAAACTGTCACTTCTATGTGAAACATTTTTCTAGAATAACTGAATGCTTTCAAAAAAGAAATGTGATTATAGAAGAGTTGTAGGCAATTTCTGTTAGATTTAAATTTCAACTGTCATTATTTGTGAGTGCTGAGAAAGAGAGGATGCTGGCAAACAATGTAATCATATTTGGGCATGCGTCATTTCAAGCATGCTTTAGTAGAGCTTTATTTCATTATAAATAGTAAAGCTATAAGCTAAATCTGAATGTATTTATATTCCTTAAAATGTACATATATACGAAAATCCCTTGTTTTCTTTTGTCTAATATTTTTTTTAAAATCATTCAAATTTCTCATTTAGATTGTCCCATTTAAAGAAATTGATTATTAATAGTTATTGATTTTTAATAAAAAACTTCTCTTCCTAAAAAGTATTAATGGGTATGATGTCAAAAATGCTAGCCTAAAGATACATATGAATATAAACAAGGGAAGTTAATTTATTAGGGAAGGGAATAGCGTATTGGAGTAAGTGGTTAGCGTATTGGACTCCCACGCGGAGGACCTGGGTTCGAGTTCAGCTGGGCTACTCTTAGGTTTTTTCTTCCTAGGAGCCTCTACAGCACACTGTCCGGTGATGGACAGTGCTGTCTCTAACGAGAGAACACTGTTCGGAGGCCCGGCAGTTCACTGAGAAGGCTCCGGGCGCCAATAACCATAGTTGTTCAAGCGCCTTAAATTAACAAAATAAAAAATAGTTATGTGTGGTCGTGGTTAATCAACAAGTAAAATATTATTAGTTGGCTGGGGCAAAAAAAAAAAAAAAAACTTTTTATCTTTAAATGTTTTTTCGACGTTTCGTTCCTGTGAGCATAATTCATATTTATGTTTTGTCAATTTTCTTAAAATTGATATAGTTCATTTATTTGTATTAGACAAAATTTATTAGATTAATAAAGTGCCCATTTATTATGTTTTTCACAATTCAATTATATTTATACAAGGTAAAAATATTCCCTTTTTTTCATCATTATGAGGAATAATATTCTTTTATGAAAGAGCTGATTGATCGTTTTGATAAGAGGGAGAGATTGAAAAATTTAACTTGCTATTAGAAAATGTTCAGAAGAATTTTGAAAGTGAGTTTATAGCAGATGAAAACTTTGTGTTCTGCAACAAAGAAGGTCCAACATTCAACTTTAATTTATATACATAATATTATTTTTTTTAAATTCTTCCTACCTTCACATTTCTTAGTTGCTATGATTATTAACCGATCTCTGTTTAAATCATTGGGAATATTATTTATTTATAAAAATTATATTTCTTTATTCTTCTCTTATTAAGAATTAATATTTAATTTATTGTCAAGATTAAAGGCTTTTATCTCCCAGAAAATTATGTTATTGGAGCTAATTTAATTTTATAGGTATACTTGGGATTTAAGGATACTTTGCATTTAAGGATACACGACAAAGAATCGAGAAACTAATTAGATAACTGTATTTGGAAACGATACATCACTGACAGAAATTAAATCAAAATAAATCCAACATCCAGATATTAAATATACCTTTTTTTTGTTTCTTTTCTTTTCATAGTTTTTTGCGGTTTCTTGGCAACAGCTCCAACGAAATTTTTGAAATTTTGGATACTAATAAACACTTTTACCACTTATATTGCAATATTTTTTTTTTTTTTTTTTAGAAAAACGTATTTTTGGTGTATTTTGGGGGAGGTGCAATGTTAAGCTTTTCTCTATAGCGCCCATCAGTTATTTATATAGCCCTACCCCTTGTTTAATATTATGACCCACCGATTCTTTGCTAGGGTTCTAAGATTGGAGAATATCGGGTAATATGCGACTTCACCGGATAGGTTTCAACAACGATACAACTTCGATCGGTAAATACTCATGTATCTATCTATCTCTTTTATTTGATTTGGTTGCTAGAAAAATTTATTTTAGTGGTTTCTGGGAGATATGTGATATGTGGCTTAGATTTCAAATCAATTTTTAATTTTGTTGGGGAGAGGCGCCGGTTAGTGTTATACAGTTCTGTCCTTGCTAACTGTATCTGTGCGTAATGTTAAGGACAATTAATGGTTTAAAAAAAAATCCAAATTTGAAAGAAATTTGTTAATTATAATTGTAATAATTGCAATAAGAAAAAGTAAAATTCTTTAACATTTGCTAAACCCTTCAAAAGAAAAATGTCAAATGAGTCATTTCCGGACTCTTTATTTTCTCTTCCGTTGTAAGAAGTTTCTGGGGAAGCTGAAATGATAGCCTACCCTAGTCATTTCAGTGTTCTATTTCATGGATATCTTTGATACTCTTAATTCTGCTGTAAAAATTATTTGTTAGATAATTGAGTTTTTGACAGTGTACCTGCATATTAGAGAGCACTGACTTGTAAGTACTCCTTACGGCATATGTATCTTCTGGTAGATGCAGTGCCTTTACCAACTGATTTCTTGTATTTCCTCTTGCACCTTCAGAGAGTATGGCAAGAATTGTAGAATAACCCAAAGGAGAAAATACTAAATTTGTGTTATTATCTATTTCACTCTAGAAAACCATGATTTGTGTTAATTATTAGCTTATTATTTAGTAATAATCCCTTGAAACATTTTTGTACCTGTAAAATGGAGACTGCTAAATCTGTGGTTCCTTGTCCAAAGAAATTCTCACTACCAGCTTGTCGCCAACTTCTAGCAATAGCAACACTCACTAGAGTGGCTAATATAAAAACTGAAACAGTTATGTAATTATAAAGCAATTAACAAAATTACTATAATTTTAGTCCAGTAATAGTTTTTGTTATGAATTATTTTTTACTCCACATAAATTCTTTTATCCACAAGGTGAATCCTCCAAATTAAGATGAATAAATTCTTGTAATTCCGTTCAGTTTTTTTCCAAGAAAGTATTTGAAAAGTCGTGCGTTGGCGGTAGGAGGTAGTAAATGGGGGCCGGCCAAATTAGAGTTAGTTTTACCAATCCAAACCTACTTTCTAAATTCATGTTGAAATTTAAATTCACAAACCTTCCTGGATTTTCATTCCAAATATTTCTTCTTTTATTTAAAAATCCTTTCTCTAGATAAATATATTTTTTTGCTGTCATTAGATTTGGAATTTATTCCTCTACAACATTTATTTCCGTTTATTTTCGTTAAAGTTGATTTGTAAGAAAAATTTAGAAAAAACTGGGATTTTTTTGGAGATATTTTTGCATTTACGAAGCGTTTACGGACATATATCCAGAGAGTACTTTTTTTTTGGCTTGAAAAGGAGCTATCCCTGAAGTTATACTGTTTTATCTGGGCTCACCCTGTTTATATGTACATATTTACATTTATTTATAAAACTTATTTATAAGCATTATTTATAACAAAATTATTTATAAAAATATATATACATTCTTTTATTGGGTTCAAGATTAACAGCCCGAATTTCAATTTAAAGGAAGTTCAAGAAACAGGATTTTTTCAGATAACCTTGCTCCCTTTCTAGGTCACGGTTACTTGCTTGCTTGCCATTGAACGAATCATTGTTTATTTAAATTCTAATTCCTATATTATTTTGTTTATTTTAAGCTTAGATATACAGCCAATTAGTTTTTATTTATATCTTGAATTAACTTTAAATTTTCTTTAATAGGAACTCATTAAATTCCATGCGTCTTATTATCTAGAAAGTAAATTAATGATATCAAAACGTTAGTTTCCAAGTTCAAGCACTATAAATTACAAATAGATAAAAAAAAACTTGCCCATTTGTACAGAAACGTCAAAGACTCAAGGAAATTTTACTGCTATTTTTAGCACATATTACAACTTCAGATATTATGTTGTTGAAGGTCTTAATCATTAATTTGCACTATCTCCTTCAATACTGACGAGGGCTTCAATGTCTAGGGACTTATGACAATTCGATTATGATTTAGGATGAATCGCTTATGATCTTGTGATAAAGAAAATGGAGACTGTAGTTCTTTAGATCTAAATGACATTGTTTTTAGAAGTTTTCAAACAGACTATTTAGACCCCGGAATAATTTACTTAAGAATTCATTGAGTGGATGGGGATTTTTATTTTCTCCGACTATGTAAGAGAAACATTCGTGTCGGATTATTGAAATGGTATGTTCCTTCAAAGTTAGAATTTTTACCAAACGCGAAACGCTGCTTTAATATTATCTATGAAGATGATAGAATCAGGTAGAGTATTAAGGTGGCACTTTATTTGTTTGTTACTTCATACCAAGAAGCCAATTTCCGAAGTGGGGTTTCCATTGATTATTATTTGACAGAAACCTTCGTGTCGGATTCCCCGGTTATACCTAAAATGAAAAGTTTGACTTTTCTTTTTATCGGAGTATTGTTCATACACACAACACATAAATTGCTGAAAACATTGTTTTATCTTTTACAGAAGCATAAAAAACTAAAGTACCTACATTCATAGAAACTAAAAAGCGACAATCTTACACGATCTCATTTTTTTTTTTTTTGTGCATCGACGACTTATGGCCATTAGCGCCCAAAATATTTATAGCAAGCAGTAGAGAAAGTAAAAGTTCTGGGAAATATGTGTTTGTTTATGTTTGAGAGAGAGTTTTTCAGAATTACCCCCCCAAAAAAATCGTTAAGTTCAAACTTGATGTTCAATTTAAGTATCTGTCATCAGATTATCTGATAGAAAAGTTTGTCATCATCGTCAACCGGAAGTAGAATTTCTGACTTTTTTAAATTTTGTAAATTTTTAAAAATGACTCCAAGTATATTTTCCAGATTTATTACTTCTATTTAAATTTTGTTTCTAGAAAAGTGTTTTGGAGAGTTCCTGAAGGAGGAGTAGGCTTTCCCTAAAATTGCAATATCAACATATTTTACAACTACTATATAAGTTTAGTAAATCACAGGATTTAAATGTGTTGCAAAAATTCCGAGTTCGAAGCAAAATTGGATTGCAATCATTTATACAAGCAGTTAGAAAGATAGAGAACTCGTGTCAAAACATTGCAAAACGTTGCATATCAAAACATTTTCCTTGTAAATTAAAAAAGAATTGAATTTTGATTGAAAATCATATGAACTTCTATTCTGTTCGGTTATCAAACTGTACATTTACCTATTGTTCATATTATTATATTGATTCTATAATTACATTAAATTAAAAAAAAAAGACACTAAAACAATAAAAAAGAGTAGGTAATAATTTTTATACTTTTTACATATATGTATTAATTTAATTGTGCATTGAAGAGTAGTGTATAAAATGATGGTTCTATACTATGATATCAAATGAAATTAATGTATACAGTGATAGCAACTTACCACTTGAGCGTTGTACCATTGTAGAGATGTGTAAACAGTGGAATGACTACAGTCCAGGCCTGATTGCTCGTTATAAACCTGTCCACTGCTCCTGACCTCTTCCTCAATCACTATAACGGATTCTTGATTCGCTAAACGGCTCTTTATAAGTAAATACTGACGCTTATCATCTAATTAATTTTTGTGAATCTTAAGATATTTATTAGAAAAATATATTATGATAAATTATTTATCTCCATGTAAAACAAATTTTGTTTTTAAATATAAAATCAGTTGACAGAAATTTATAGATCTACTTTTGTTGTAAGAATATAAAATTATTAAATTTATGGTTACAAAAATAAAATAAATAAAGAATATAATTTTTTTTTTATTATTTACAAATTTGGGGTTTAATTTTCTTTTTATCAGGGCATTCTAGGGAAAATATTGTACAATTCCTCTGTTTTTGATAATTATTTTCTTCTTAATTTGAAAATAATGATATATCATTGGCAAAATTCAAAAGGTGATTGACCAGTTGTGACCCCTAAGAAAAAAAGAAGTCAACAACCTATTTGCTTAATCTCCAATACTTGAACACCCAGTCATCCATTTACATCACTTATTGGCCAGATATTGTGGTGTCATTTTTGTTGTTAACACCCGCAAAGAAGGTGTTTGCTGGCAAGCCGTTCATTGCGTCTTTCTTGTTCGAATTAAGTGACAAATGAAAAGTCAAAAAAGTCTTTGGAATTGTCTTAAAAGTATGCTGTATAAAAGATTTTTCTTTCATATTATAGTGTTTGTTGTAACTCAATATTCTATAGATATTTCTTGTAGAATATTCAGATTTTTTTTCAGTGCATTTGGGGAACGCATATGTGAAATTATCCATTGGATTATCTCAGGGAGCTAGATGTTTTTCTTATTTTTTATATACTTATATTTTATGGTTGGGCCATGCTTAGTACTTATGGCATCAAAATGTCATTTATTCGTTTACTTTAATTTTGCTAAAGGAAAACCCATTTGTTATTCTTCCGAACATTAAGTTGGAATGTTATAAGTCCTAAAAACTCGTTGCTTGTTTAGGGCCTCTGCTTCCTACAGATCCTCCCAATTTATGAGAATAATTATAATTTGTTTGTCTTATTGTAGATTTTTTAAACTTGGTCAAATAAGTTTATAATATTCCATCTTTAAAATATATATATATATATATAGAAAATTAATTTACAACTTAGATTACTTAATTGTTACATATTCATTTATGTAGTTATTAATATTCAATAAAACAATTAGAACAAAACAGATTTACCAACTATTTATTTTTAAAAAAGGAAGATTAAAATGTAATAAAGGGATGGAATCCTAAAACATTAAGTTATTTATACCTCTTCTGAGAAAATCACTTCCTAAACAACTTAGAACATTGGAAGGAAAGTTCATATTTAGAGACTGGAAAACGAAGGCTGTCTTTAGAGTTGGCCGCAGATATTTTTGATATCCTTCACAGTCAGATCCGGTCAACTATATACCGGGGCTCGGTTACAAAAACAATATTCGGAGCCCCTTCAAAAAAAAAAATTAGAAAATAACAAAAATTACCTTGACCATATTATCAATTTGGCTGTTGTTTAAGTATATTACAAAAAATATCATACATTAAGTACAATAAAAATATCATAAAGGCAAAATTAGAAAAATTTAATAAAATCCTTTCAGAAATCATCTAGTAAGTATTTAAATTTTCCACAGTACATTACGAAATAAGTTTAACTCCGGGAAAGTACTTCTCACATATTAAGTAAACAATAAATTGAATAAAAAAAAAATACGCATTCATAAACGTTATTTTAAAGACCACTCACTGCTCATTCACAAAAACAATAAATAATTTATCTTCACATTAAATATATACAAAATTTATCTTCACATTAAAAATTGTTTGTCTTCGTGCCCTCTCCTATATTATGTACCGTACCGTTTCGACACCCCATTTTTCAATAATTTCTTGATAATGTGTGATTTCCGCTTCTTGATTTTCAGTTGCAAAAATTGCAAGTGAATTGAGTCTTTCTTGAGACATTGAAGATCTTAGATAATTTTTGATCAGAAAAAAATTCATAATTTAAATTTGCTACAATAAAAGTTAATAAATCAGTTGATTTTATTTCATTTGATCTTACATTGCAATATTAATAATAGTTTCATTTCAAAGCTTTTATTTACAATTTTATAATGTAATATTATTTTTTATGTATATGTTTAAAATTGAATGTGTCTCTACTTAATTAATCTCACTTCTCAGCTTCATATTGAATTCCTCGATCCACATTAATTTCCTAATTTGTTGTATTATTTACTTTTTTATTTTGTAATTGTTTACATTTATCGTATATAAAGGTATCTGCTTTTCTGGGGCCCTCTAGAACTCGGTACACCCTCCAGTTGACCGACCCTGCCTTCAATGATCAAGCCTGATGCCTTAATTTAAGGGAACTTCAGATATGTCCACTGCCAGGAACAGTAGCGCGGTAGTTTCTCTTATAACGCGAACTATAGCGCACATTACTTTAAATAATCATTTTCGTATGCAACAAGCTATTTAAGATTTCATATCCATCTAAATAACAAGTTACGTTTGATCTTTGTTAGTAATATAAGTAAATGGTGGTTGACAGGGAGCCAAAAAAATTAACTTTTTTCTTAGATTTTTCTGAAAAAAGAAAAATTTCTGCTAACTGCCGTTTTACTTATTTTTAACTTATAGTTAAAGGAAATGTGTATGAGACAAGATTATGTTAGTACTGACCGAAAAAAGTGCACATATCTAGTAATTATTTGCGTAAGTTTCTCTTTAAAATGAACAATTTCGAGTCATAAAGATATCTATAATAATTGAAATGTATTTTAGCTGAACACTAAATTAAGTTGTTGACCACAACCACCAGGTTGGTTCCGCAGAGCTGGAAAGCATCAGAGACATTTTTCGTGGTAGCCTGCTTTGTGGATGACCATAAAATGAAGTAGGCTACCATGGAAAATGTCTCTGATACTAAATTAAGTAATGAGATTTTTTGTTTATTATTTCTATCATATACTTAGTTTGTTATATTTGGCTTGTTGTTCTAATATTTAAATTAACTTACTTGTTTTTTCCTATGGTACTTTTAAGAAGTGCTTCTTTCATTTTTTGGTGCTACGCTGTAAGTTCGGCTGTTCAGCCATTCTGCATCGCGCGGCCCGTTCTAAACTTTTAGGCTCTGCTGGCGTCTGATGTTGTTCGTTTAGTTGGATATTCCGGGGGACACATGCGAACAATTTAACCCTTCCCCAAGCTTTAAAATTCAATATAATCATCTTTCACGAACCCAAAGTATAATAATCGTATTCAGAGAGAAGAAAGATAATGTTGAATTGTTTTTTTTAAAAATCATGGTACAGTTTTATAAATCGTGCTTGGTGGTATGCAGAGTTTTCTGTAACAAGAGACTCCACGGACGTCTCCAGTGCAATGAGAAGTCTCTGCGGATCTTTCATGGTCGCAGTGAAATTAACTCTTCATAAAAAAAACCTAGCAACTGGCAATAGGCACTACGTTGGTCTAAAGCATTTTGAAATGGCGAATACTTTCGCATATTATTTGTATCTGTACGTTACAAGGGAATGTTTGGACCGTTTGAAGGAATGCTTAGTAGCGAGCGTTAACTATGCATTAAGAATTCAGGATGTATTTATTGTGATGTTTGCAATTATAGTTGAAAGAATTTTCGTTGAATCATTTAGAAGTAATAATTTTGTTGAGTTTGATATTCTACTTTTGATTTAAGTCCACAAAGCACTTAAAAGTTAATCATTAAAGAAAAATTGATATGCAAATGTAATCAAAGAGAAAGTTTTAGAGACACTTTTTACAGAAAACGGTTGAGCGTCCACACAATTTAGATCAGCTGAATATTATAGACAGCAAGACAATTTTCAACGGTTTGTCAATAAATATAACTACTGTAACTATATGTAATATATTCACTATTAAGTTGTAGTATACTAATAAGAAAATATCTGTAAAAAGAAAATTGCGTCATTAGCTTTTTCAAAGACACTTTTCCTTCCTTTCATCTCAAGTTTACTTTTAAGATGAGTTAATTTATATAGTATAGGGAAAAAAGTAAGTGACATATTGTTATAAAAATAAGTGAACTTTCAACCTTTATCAAATATATATTTTATTTATCAAAATAAATAAAAAAAAAATGTACAGGTAACTTAACAAAATCTGAATACTTTATAATATGTATAAATACTTAAATATAGATAAAAAAAACACCTAAGCAATAGTAATAAATTTACAATATTTTATTTACAACGTGCACATATCTAGTGCACGCTTGAATCTCTCATTGTCTTTCCGACAGACATAAAGAGATTTAAGAACAATAATTAATCATGTCCACAATTTATCGTTTTATACTATAATCGTTTGTTTTGAATTTTGTTTCTTGTTGGCAGTCGAGGATAAGCCATATTCTGTGCAGTTGATGGTTTTCCAGAATTATTCTGTCTCATTCTTAAGGGAGTAACACTGCTGAACTTTTCAGGCTGAAAAATAAATAAATGTACATTTACCGTCTAGAAAGGAGAAAATCCACGCGATCAAAAACAAAGAGTTGTGAACACTATAAAAGAAATTTTATCTGATTCCGTCAGAGACCAGCTACAATCATCCATAAAACTGAAACTTGTAGACATAAAACAATTAATTTTTTTTTTTTATAAAGGAAAATGAAAATTCTTAAAGTGCTCTTGGTCTTAGAAAAGTGCCACCGAAAACCTTACATTTAGGTTCAGTCCATTAATACGGATATTATAAAATTATTAAACTCTGGAAAGATGCTAATGACCAGGGTGATAAACTTCTTATCTAAATATAATGTAGGCTGATCCAGTAAAAATGTACCAGATAGCTCAAACAAAAATTATTTACTTTCAGGAGCGACCCAACTACATCAATTTTATGTTTTCAAATACATGTTAGTGTACTTTTTACACCTACATACTCGAATACTGATAAAGATGTCGAGTGCTATACTATATTGCAAAGAAGTATTGGATTCAATGCCCATCCTTCTTGCGTTTATAAAATTTATTAATGTTGAAATGTCCATGGCACTTGTCGGACATGGATAGATTCTAACAGAAAACCAATAAGATTATTTTACGTGTTTCTTGTGGGGTAGAAAACATTTTTTCGGGATATAAAGAAAACGTTAGTCGAAACACTGTTAAAAGTATAATCATTATTGTAAAAGAGCGTAATAGAACGTAGGTTTTTAGTAAATTATCTAAAATTAAATCGAAAATTGTAAATTAAAAGCAAAATGTATTTATAAAAATTATCAAATCGTCCTCCATTCGGTTGTACCCATAAGATAATTCATTCAGAAGCAGGCCATATTACGATAGGACGATATATACCTATCCAAAGTAACAGCTCCAGTAAACTGAGATGAAAGTACAAATGGTCTTTACAAATCGAGAATCGTGCGCAGGACTGTAAATAGTCCCATAGAGAAATATGTATGACATCAAATTACAAAAAAAAAATCAAGTAATTATGATCATTTTGAGTTCCCCGCAAATTAGGCATGTATTTTTACTTTCTCCTACCCAGGAGCGTCCCAACTACATCAACTTTATGTATTGTTGAATTAGTATTGTAATCGTATCAAATTTTTGATATGAGTTTTCACCGGAAATACACGTTTTGAGGTCCCCTGAGTCCAAAAAGTAGTTAGTTGAAATTTAGTATGTCGATTATACATACAAAGCTACGACTTTTATTTGAAACATTCCTCCAAAAAATTCATTTAAGATGGTTTTTGGCAGAGTGGCGGGGTTTATGTTTACATCTGAAGTGTCATTTTAGTTTATTATACAATTCTATCATTTAAATAATATTAACTAGAATGAAATATGTTGTTAAAATTCTGAGTTTAAAGAAAATCGGTTTATCGGAAATGCTTTTTTACTGAAATTATTTCAGTTTTCTACGATTTTATCTAAAAAAAACCGGCGAGTTTGTTTAAAAATTCGCAATAATTTAAAAAAAAGAAGAATTCTTACTGAATCTATTTCTGAAGTCAAAAGGGTATTTCACTTTTGAGAAAATAAAGTTAATGTTTGCTGTTCGCGCCTGAAAGCATAGAAAAATATTTTGACCTTGAATTCATTAAAAATTAAGGTACCTTTTAGTTTTTTTACTAGCAGCCGTAATTTTCGAGAAAAATTGTTAGCGGACCACTCTTTTAATTCTGCAGAAACAAAACTTTTGTTATTTGTATAATCCCTTAATCAATATAAACACACTTCTAGTTCATAAATTAAATCATTATTATAAGTTGTTTGTGCTATTTTCATTTCCAATTTTTAAAAAAAGGAACAAAAACATAAATTGATGATAAAAATAAATTTAAAAATGTATCTAACTTAAAATCTGACCTGTCCTGTTGATGCAAAAGGACTTGAATAGACACCTTCAAATAAGAAACCCGTGAGGGTATCTTTTATGAAAAATAAAAATGGATGGTCTGCCTTAAATTGTACTACTTGTCTTGACATCAGCGTCTCTGCCAGAACAGCTGGAAACCAAAAGCAATTATTATTAGTAGTACTATAATTAATATTAATATTAAATTAACTGTTAATATTAAAATATTAATATTATTAAGTGACTGGAATGAGACTGAATCCACTAAATTGAAGAATTGGAACAATCAACACAGTAAACAAACAATATTGTGCAGAATGGAAATATTTGGGGCTGTCACTGGGAATAATTTGGTAATACTTGTAAACTGAATACTTGTACTAAGTTTAAAAATCATTGGACTTACTTAGAAATCTGAATTTAAGCATTTCACTTTTTTAGTCATGCAAAAGCTTTAGACCTATTTTTTAAGGAGATTAGTAAGAAAACAAAAAGACCCATTATAGATTAGACTTTAAGGGGGTTGGCTCTTCAGCCTACGCCATCGCGACCCTTAAGGGTCTATTGTGGTAACCTCAGGACCCACTATACCCCTCTCTGCTCGATAGTTAGAATTTCAAATAGTACTTATGCTAAGACTCTGCCAGCATTGCCACTTAAATCCATTCCTGTCACCACTTGGCTTATCTTTATTATTTTTTTTTTGTTTTTTCAAGTAAAAAGGTAAATTATCTTAAATGATAACGACTGCAGAGAGATTAATAAAAGTCAACCACAGTAGTTCCGCGTGTTTTAGGACCGCAAGGGTCCAATGATATAAACTTGGTAAGAAATGCAAGGTTCTCATACGGATACATTTTTCTGTTGTAAAATCAAAAGGGAATTACTTGAAGTTGAATAACTCGATAAACGTGAACATGCTTGCATATACACATTTATTGTTGAATCTTGCATTCTCCGAGTGAGGAAAATGAAGACGAATGATGTCTTAAAAAATAATGTGTATGACAAATATACAATTTTAAGAGGTAGTTATATAATTTGGCCCCTAAAAAAAAGATACGTATCTGGTTTTGAGAATAAAAAAAAGACCAAATTCAGAAATGGTCTTTTTAAGTCAATAGAAGAAAAAAAGATATTGGACGTATGTCTAGAAATGCCTCTTAGAGAACGCGAAGCCAAATGCCTGAAAAGAAAAGTTTCTTAAACTGTTTTTGGAATTTACAAAAATGCTGTGTTAATGCCTAAAAGGAATGCCACGTTGATTTTTCGTTTTTGAGAAAACACGCACATACACACAAACAATCAAAGCATTTGGTAAAAACATTTTTTTCGTATTCAGGGTACCCCAAAACATGTATACCCGGTGAAAACTCTTTAGAAAAATCTGGCACGATCGCAATACTTCCTCTTACTAGGAGTAAAGAAAGTAAAAAGAAAAAGTTCAAAACTGTACTATAATATTTTAGTTTTTAGAGCATAACCTCTTAAAGAACATTTCTATCCACACATTCAAGGACTGATTTTTCTTTTTTGACCTTTCCTGAAGTTGGCCATTTTACCTCGAAGGGTTTGAACAGGTGTCTAAAATATGTATCTAATTTTCCATCAACTTCTCAAGGACCTTTGATGTCCTCGACCCCAAAAGTCGGAATTTTTTCCCTTTGCGAACTACTGATTTAGAAAAGTGCAAGCAGCAGCCTGACTGTGTCTCTCGGAGCATGCAAGTCCTGGAAGTGGACATGGTTTAAACATTTGTTCTAAAAGTCTTTGTATAAAGGCAGGTAAACTAAACTCCCTTCATTACGGGCAAGTGTTCGTTAATATTCGTATTGTGACGACTAAAAAAAATGAACCAGATCAACTTAGACTGAACAAATTTTATTCTATTCTCTTCAAAGTGCGCAGTCTGTGTTAAAATAGTAGATAATTGAAATTTAGGATTACGAATAGTCCCCAGAAGTGAATATAGAGAATTTGGTGATTTACGCTGTTAGGCTGGCTTTTGTTGGGATCAGTAGACGCGCTGCTATTTTATAATGCCACATTCGGAGCGCGCCTTTTCCTTAAAACCAATGGTATAATGTATGCTATGCATCCCCATCACTACCTTTATATGCAAAATAAACAACATAATATGTATTAACAATTCTAAGTTGAAAGAATATTTGTCAGCTGCAATTTTAATTATAAAAGTAAGTCTTTCCTATTTTTTTTTTAAATACATTTCAGATTTATACTATTTAAAGAATTTCATCTCGAAATAATGTTCAATAACGAATATTTATTAGGGTTAGCAATGGTAATGGATTAAATTCTATTATTAATTTGTTTACAAAATTTCCATTGAATGTAAATATTGAAAACAATTGTAACACTAAGTAAGAATACTGACCTGAAGCTCCAGTTGCTATTGTTCCTTTTTCATTTACAATTATTTTCGCTTTATGAATTACACTGGATATACTAGTTTTTTTATTTGGAGGTAACATATCTTCCAAGTTTGCTTTTTCTGTAAACATATCTATGGCACCAAGCTGAAAAGAAACCAATAGCACATTAACTCGTTGTTTGTGTACAAATCTGTGTTTGAAATCAGGGTGTCGCGATTGAACAGATCAGCTCTTGTTCTCGGATTTTGCACTTACAATTAAAAAGTAATTAATGTCATTTCTCTAAAAGTTACTCTCTGGTTTTCATATATGCCTTAATTTTTTTTATTCCTGAAAATGTAAAATCTAGAAACAGTCTTTTTTTTTTAGTTGAGGAAATCGAAAGTTTTTCTTTCTAATTTCAAAAACTAATATTTTTCCTGACAAGAAAGACATTTTTCTATTTCTCTGAACATTAACAGCACTTATTATTTTGATGTTTACGCCTTTTTTTTTTTTGCATTGACCGGATATTTTCTCTTGTAATATTGTTGATCACTGCGATTAGCCAAAACTTAAAAATAAAAATGACAGAAACTTCATAGTAGTTGGTATTAATAGTAAAATGTTCGAAATTCAGACTAGGTTCGTCTGCAGTGCAGAACTGTTTCTGTTGTATTCATGTAACTGACCGTTTACTTATTTATTATTTTTTTATGAGTTTTTATCCATCATCCCATGAGGGTTTAACCGACCTTCAACGTTGAAAATTTTCGTCACACCTACGCCGTCTATCTATGCATCACCGGCGGAAACTTCGTTTAATGAAGTCAGTATTTCTCCACTAACTGTTTAAGCCAAACTCTGAAGTGGAACATCCGAAACTGGTTCAGAGAAAAAACAAACAAACCAGACTGCACTACACAATCCTCCTTTTTAAAATGACATTACCATAACATTAAACATTGTATCTCTGAACAAGGTTACACATCTTTATTAATGAACTTCTCCGAAAATTTTGAAATAAATGATAGGGATTCATCTTTCTTATAAAATAAATCTACTTTCAGGAATTGAAAAGAAATGGTTTATTTCTTTTCAAAATATTTTTCTTGTTTCTAATGCTTACATTTCTAGCAGTTGAAAGCAAAAGATACAAGTTTTAGAGAAAGGTAAAGTTCTATTTTTTGTTTATAACTGCATACATCTACTTTGAGAAAGTGCTTGTCCGTTAGGTCGTAGTATCTTATATCTTTCAAGTTATAACTAGCAAATTTCAAAAATCAACAAGTTAATATTGTTTATTTGCATGTTTATTAAATTAATAAATTGAAGAAATAATAATTCATAGTAATTAAAGATAAGAAAGTTTACAGGTCAAAGAGATAAAGAGCAAAAATAATATTAGATTACAGAAAGTTAAATCCCAGAGGAAAGAAAACATCAGGTGTTATCTAATATCACTCGAATACCATATTCTGAATAAAACTCAACGACCAAAAAGAAATAATTAGAATCATTAATGATACTCTGTGAGAAAAGCCTTTATATAATTTTTCAAGATGTAAGAGTTATTTAATTCTATTCTTACATTTACTACAATAGATTATAAAGTAGAATATTTGCTCTTTGAAACTTTTAAAATTCTAAGTTATTGATGTAAAGGGCAACTTACTCTTTTTAACAACGGCATTAAGTCGACAATATATTCAATTGTAAACTTGGGCAATGTGACACTTATCTCTGAAAAAGGTAGATTTTGCAGAATAGGCAGCACAGAATTAAATGGAAGATTTCTAATAGTTTGCTGTAGGCCATCTCTTTCTAAAGGAAGTAATATCACCATTGAATATCTTGGATCCTATAAATAAAAATATGTTCAGAAATTGTATAAGGCATTTTATTGATGAAAAAGTTGTAAATATAATAGGACTAGTATTTTAATTCTTTAATACTTGCACTGTATGGCAATTCTATTATTCTCGCTCCCAATGATACAACATATCCATATCTGAAAAAACCCATTGTTTTCATAAATTCTGTCTTTTTACATTCATTTGCCTTCGTATAAAAGCAGGATAAGTGAGATGCTGCAGGATCGAACTGTACTTTCCATTCACCCTTGAAGAAAATGGCATTAAGCAATACCAAAGATGTATTAGTAGTTATTAAACCTAAAAAATAAATAAGTAAAAATAATTTTAAAGAAATCATCACTATATTGCTATTTTAATTAGTATTTTAATAACAATAGATTATTATAATCTACCTGGATCCAATAATTCTGGAATCAAGCCTTGTGTTAAGCTGTTAACCCATGAATTAATTTGTTTTGAAACCTCTTCAGGTGCAGTAAAATCCGCCAGTTCAATATTGACACCATATTTCTCGGATGCTATTGTTTTATAATTTGGTTTCACACCTAAATCTTTCTGTATAAGAATTCTGCTTGTACTCTTCATCACCGCATTTTTTGATGCTTTCTTTGAAAGAAATATATTTCGTTTAATTTATCAATATTATCTATATTTTTTTTTTTTTATAATTTGAATTCATGAGAGTAATAATTAGAAACCTGAAGTTCTGCTTGGAAACTTCTTAAACGGTGTATGGCCCATGTCTTATTGCTTGGTAAACGTAACATATTACAGAGTTGTAGCAATGTAGCTCCTCTGGCTCCTTCCAATACAAGTCCAAGAACTGTTTTGATACTCGACGGAGATGCTACCCAGTTTACATTTTCGAAATGATTCAAACTCTAAACATTAAAAAAAAATTGAATAATTATTGTTTAAACTCAGCAATTGTTACGATTAACTAGTGAGCAATATTAAATCAAAGAATGGCACAATTAATAAAAAAGAAGGGGAAATGGTAGATATGAGGGTCCAAAACAATTATGCATGAAGAGTAAAATTTCCAAAAGAATATAGCCACAACTTACCTGAGCTAGTTCAATATCAAAGTATGAAAATGTTTGTTGTTCCAACAATGACGGCTGGGTTCCATCATTTCTTAGAATTTCATCTCCATTTACATATACTGTAACAAAAAAGTGCATAATTTTTTTAAATATTTGCCGTAAGAGAAATTAATTAATTTCCACTCTATTTTATTTTACCACAAAAAAATCTTCAATAATTTTGACTATTCTCTAAATATCTTTAGTTATAATTATATAAGAATTTGAATAAAATTAACATTTATAATTACTACAATCTAACTGAATATTATTGTATATAATGTCTGAAAGAGGTAAGTACCTAACGAAACTGAAAGGAAAAAAGCGTAAGAAATAACCATGTCCTTGAAGAAAAAAATGGTTAAACTAACACAACTGAGGCACATGGGTTTCTGCCGGTTATAATGTAAAATGGAAATCCCTTCTCCATTAAGAAACATTTTCCCATTAAAAAATGATCAACCCCACTACATTTATCATTGTAATCATCATATCGTTACTTACACTTTTTATTTCATGTATTGTATTTTTTCCCCATTTCATTCATTTCTATCTCCTAATTTCAAGGTAAACTTACCACTAATGATTGAGGTCAGAACAATCATTACGTGATATGTTTTTTTTTTTTTTTGCTGGAATCTGTAATGTAAGTGTTTAATGAGAATACTGATTTTAAGCATCCCCAAAACAAATTACTTATGGAAATTCTCAAAATATATCGAAGTTTATTCTCAAATTTTTTTTTTTTTAAGGAGAAAATTGAATATGTTAAATCATTTTAACAAAATAGGAGGAAGGAAATGCAACCATACAGCAAAGATTATTTTTTTTAAATAGCATTTAATTGTTAAGATATTTATAAATCACTAAGTTTTATTATATAATAAATTTTTATAAGAATCTCAGACTCACAGGTTAAGGAAAAAAATATTTTTTTTCAGCTTTTTATTATTGTTAATAAAAAAAAAACATTGTTAAAAAAAGGTTTAAGGAGTGCACTCTTTGAACAGTTCATCAAAGTTCTCAATCCATTTAGAGAAGGTTATCAAATAAGTAGAGATAAGGGTGAATGCTGAAGAAATGGAAACTCCTATATGTTAACACTACTTTTTCCCTTAATTGCTGAAATGTTAGAGGAAGTGCGCAAAACATAGAATGTTTGGTCAGCGATGATTAAGCGAAAGTACCTTATCCGTTATCCGTTATACGAAGTTTAAGAAAATCGTTGGAGTCATTTTCGACAAAATCGCGAAGAAATAAAACAGCAATTCAGTTTTAGTGAATATTTACATCGCACTACAAATCACAAGACACAAGTCTTACGCTATTGTGTAGAATTTTCATAAGACTTGTTTATTCCATGACTGGCTACTCCTAAGGGAGATGATATCTTTAAAAATAGATTGGAAAACAGTATATCTTAACACTTTTGTTGTAAACTTATACAATGTCATTTTTGATAAAGAAACTAGAAAAAAACAAAGCTGTCATTCACGTATGGCATTTATCTAGTTACAATCAACAATTTATTATTTAACTTGAAAATTAAGATAAGTGATGCAACTAGTTAGTTAGGGCAACTGAGGACAAATTTCTAGCTTCATCAATTTTATAATTGTATAACTGTAGTAAGACAAGGTTGCAAACGAGTGTTCAACCAGATTTTTATTTTTTGTAGTTAAATTATTCCGACTATAATTTGTATATTTATTATAAAAATGCTATTTAAATAAATGTTGGAGTTTGGAAATTAAATATTGTTTTTTGCTTATTTAACAGACAAAATTGTTATGAATATTATCGAAATATATAAAACACAAAAGAAGATAAACTATATCTAAGAAGGATTGAAAGAATTTACATTCTCAAATTTGCTAAAGAAAATTTTCAGGGAATTAAAAATAAAATAACTTTTATTTACAATTAAATTATTCTTTTTAATAAATATAAATAAAATATATTATTACATCAATAAATTATAAATAATGATATACAGTCAGTCACATTGTTTTTTAAAATATATTAATATTTTATATAACAAAAGAAAATGAATTATAATGAATAATGAAAGATATGGAATATGAAAAATGAATTATGGAGCCTAACATTTTCATGATCAATTGTCTAGTCTAGATGAAAGTCTTCACATACATTCAATTCTTGTTCACTTCTGTCCAAGGATTATCACTCTTTCCCAGCCAAATCTATTATTATAAACAATTGTTTCAACTTTTTAATTTGAAAGTTGTATTCAGTAATGTATTTTCTATTATTTTTCAATCACAGAATTCGTTAGATATATTCTGTATGCCTATTAATTTAGAATGATTGTCATAATTGAAAATAAGGTAAACAGGCATTTTAATGGATAACAAAGGAGTATATGATATTGTTTAAGAAAATTACTTATGATATTGTTCAAGAAAATTATTAAGTTTATAAAGAAAACAAGTAATTAACTTTATAAAAATCGAGAGCTAAATTAATAAAACTGAGAAAATTCACCTAACCTGCAGTTACTTTTTATTAGATTAATAAGTCATAATTATTGGGAGAAAAAATAAACTTTTAGGCTTTTTTTTAACACTACTATATCATGAACTATACATCATAATTACTTATATTAATGAAAAATGTTGATTAAAATACAAACCACTATTCAATAAATATTAATATTAATAGTAAATTCTTTCTTTCTTTCTTTCTAGAGAGAAAAGGTGAACAGTGTAGAGAAGAGTAAATACAATTGCTGCTGGTTAATCTTAAAGCAGAGCGTTTGCTTTACGAATTGTGTTCAGTATATGATTCACGGGCTTTCCCATCAGCTCTGGTAATTTAACAACGTCTATGCACAAAGTGTAGAATTAAAGAAATTAAAAAAAAAATAATAATAATAAAATTGTTTATTCACTATAAAAAAAAAAAAATCACGGATTTTATCAATTATGCAAATAATATGAAACTCAATAAAGTGGCCTTTAACCTCACAATATGATTTGTTTTAATTCAGTATAACATAACACTTTTCCTTTTTTCTGCTGAATTATTATTTTTCATGATAATTAAATAGATGCATTAATACATCAATGGTCGTCAGCCTGGTTCCTACCGCCCCTAGTGGGTGTATTCTCTATATATCGAATACATTGCTAACAACTTCGCGAGTTTAATTTTTTATCTTGAATTCCGAATCTTTGAATTAGGATAATAATTCACAGAACGCTTCCCAGCCCTTCCCCTTCCCACCCTTAAATGAATTTTCCCAGATGAATGTTACAAATAAAAATTGTAGCTCTTAAAATATGTAATTGATATACCAAATTTAAGGAAAATCGTTGGAGCCATTTTCGAGAAAATCGCAAAAAAAAACTCAGTAAAGTGTTACTTCTGGTTGAGGAATTTTGACAGACAACTTACGTCGGATCCCATGATGATACCTAAACGAAATATCAAGTTTGAACTTGCTGCGATTTTTCGTTTTTGGGCCATACTGTTCATGATAATTATATATATTATCTTATATATAATTAATTATCCTATAAATATATATATACAGAGAGAGAGAGAGAGAGAGAGAGAGAGAATGTTTTATATATATATAAAATACCATTTTCTGAAAACCACTTTTTTGGACTCAGGGAACTTCAAAACGTGAATTTCCGGGGAAAACTCTATATCGAAAATTTGACACGATTATAATACTTATTCTGACGTGAGACGTAAGATAAAGTAAAAATTTACTTATATGCATTTGAATCGCAGAGCCACTGTATGTTATAGTTTAAAAATATATAGTATCTTGGATTAAACACTGGAACGCTTTTTTTGGAATTAAATATAAAGTTCACTTTATCTATCTACTCTACTTTATTGAGAATAGATAGGGACTTGTCTATGAAGAAGAGATCCATCATGCAATTAAGAAATTGAAGAGTAATAAAAGCTCAGGTGAGATGGGCTAAAAAATGAGATACTGTTATGAGGGGAAAATGTGCTAGTAAAATCCCTTAAAATATTTTTTAACAAGGTATTAGAAACCAAAAATGTACCTACTGCTATGAACCACATCAAAACAATAATCTTTTATAAGAAAGATTGTAAAGAGGATGAAAAAAATTATAGCCCAAATGCACTGACATCTGGAATTTATAAAATGTTTGCTACTATGATAAAAAAAAAATAGAATCATTACGAAAATCTACGAAGATAATTCTTCAATCAGGCAGCGGGCTTTAGGCCTGGTTTTTGCACATTTCTGCAATCAGATTGTAGAAAAAGCAGTGGAGTACAATTTCTCTGTATAAATCGGTCTTGTGGATTTTAACAAGGTATTTGATTGTTTAGCTTATCATTGCATTCGGGAGAACTTGGGCGATAGTGGTATTGATAGGATGTATATAGAAGTATCAAGGGTCTTTATGCAGATAGCGAAGGATTCATAGCATAAGAGAGAAGGGAAAGAAACTTCAAGGTAGGAAGGGGAATAAAACAAGGATGACCGCTGTCACCATTATTATGTAATTGTGTTTTAAAGAAAATCTTTAAAGAACTAAATTACTGCTTATCAAATCTAAGGTTCGTCGACGATATAAAGAACTCGAGTAACGTCCTTCAGATAATGTTGGAAGATTGACAAGAAGAAAGTCGGAAGAAAGAATTGATCCCGATAAAACAAAAGTGATTACAAACTCCGTTAAACTATCTTTAACAGTGGAAGGGGTGAGTATTGAAATTAAGAGGAGTACAAATATCCTTTCAATTTAGGAGGTTATATTGTATCCTTTCAATTTAGAGCGAATGAAGAATTGAACAACAGAATTAACTCTGGTTGGAAGAAATATTGGTCACGCGGTAAAATTGTTAAAGGTAACTTCTCAACTGAACTAAAGCACAAAATTATAACAAGTTGTCGTATCCTACTATTTTGTATGGTTGCCAAACCTGGGCACTCATTAGCAAATTAGGTACACGTCTTGAAGTGATGCAATTCAAGATGATAAGAAGTATGTTAGGCATTAAGATCAGGGATAAAGTAAGTAACAAAAAAATTCCAAGAGAATTCAAGCTGAGAAATTTGGCGAAAGAAGCGCACCTTCTGAAGTGGAAGTGGGCAGGGCATGTGGCCAATTAGACACAATGTCAACAAAACTTATTATTATATTATTGGGAACAGAGCATCCCTTGATTGGTTAATGGATTTTTCTAAAATAATGGATTTTCTTCTTCTTTTTTTTTTAAGAAGGGTGGAAACATTAAATCTATACCACAGGAAAAGGAATTTTCATTTATTGGATTTCAGAAACACATTTTTGTTACTTCTAATTGAAAATTAGTTTCCAGGAAAACTGATTTTTGGGGTTTTAGGAAAGGCGCAGTCTTTAGGTTTTTCTTTAAACTACCACTTTAATAAAACATTTTAGTTCCCTCATCAAATAGTAAAAGTTTTTGTAGAAAATTAGAAACTACGAAAATTGCGTTGGTCGTTCACAGCAGCTTTTACTATAGTACAATTACAAAGTAACCAGTTGGGATATTGTATCTTTCGATATATTGACCTGGCTGAAAGTTATAATGCCAAGAAAACCATTCCGTGCAAATATCGTTTTATTTTGTACGTCATCAAATACTTATTTAATTTTATTTAAATATTTTACCTTGCAGTGGGATAGCAGCTTGTACTTGCGGTTTTCCAACGCCCGCTGGATTAACTACTTTGCCGACAAATACTACTGTATTAGTGGTTTCATCCTCAATGAAGAAAAGAAAAGGATGAGTTGCATTGAATTCTACGGTATGTTCACCAAACTTACTGGTTAGGTCCACAACTGAAATATATTCAAATAAAAATAGTGATAATTAAAAATTTTTGACAAAGAATAAAGATTGACGATTTTAATACAATAAAAAAATAATTATAATAGATCTAGAATTTCATAATTATTCAGTTTATCATTTTGATTGTTTTTGATAGTTTACTTAAAAAAAATCATTTAATCATTAATTTGTTCTTTATTGACTAATAAGAAGCACAGATTGTAAAAGTTCAAGCGGCCCAGCAACACAAGAATCTGGATATTTAGAGTTGAGAACTGTAGCTATAATTGCAGACAGTTATAGCTTTCAAAAGTATAGCAGTTTTTTTTTTGCGAGGAGAGATTTAAATTTCTGACTGACTTCAGTTGTTACCGACTAAAGCCGCGACATCAGGACTCGGCAAGAATCAGACTATGTCCGCAAGAGAAATGAAGCTAAGGTCCTGCAAATTTAGGGAATTTTGTTTAAACAGTTCTGATAACAAGCGTTAGTAGTCACTCTTCTTTTATTTTATGAACAGATTGAGGTTTATTGTTAGTTTCATTATTTTGCATGAACAATGTATTAAGTTAAGCTAGTGAGTAGTGTTAACTATTGTATACATTAAGGTTCTATCGTTTTATTATTATTGTTTCCGAAATATAATTTTATTAGTGGAATAAAATTAAGTTAATTTTACATATCCTAAAAATTACTGTTTTTATTTATTTATTTAACTATAATTATGTTTGTTGTGGTGGTTGGTTCCGCAGAGCTGGAAAGCATCAGAGACATTTTCCGTGGTAGCCTGCTTCATTTTGTGGTCATCGACCGGTTTCGGGCGTTCGCCCATATTCAGGATGCGTTTTTAGACAGTGTGCCAACACAGACTCGTATAGAGTAACTTAGTTTCACACTAACTGAGGTATATTTTTTTAAAGTATTTTAAGGAGTATTTTAAAAATATACCTCAGTTAGTGTGAACTAAGTTACTCTATACGAGTCTGTGTTGGCACACTGTCTGAAAAACGCATCCTGAAGAGGGTGAACGCCCGAAACCGGTCGATGACCACAAAATGAAGCAGGCTACCACGGAAAATGTCTCTGAAATAATTATGTTTATTGAATTTATTAAAAGAGGAGCTCTCAAAACTTTCATACATTGTGACTATTATTTCAGATTTACAAATCTATTTGGTTAATTCCTATTTTCTATATAATAGCGACCAATAAATATATATACACACATAAAACCAAATAATATTTTGGTTCTAAAAAATATTACTTTGAATGTTGCAAAGTACGTCGAAAAAATGGATTCTTGAATACCGTCACAGAATACATTACATATCACCTTGTATTCAATTTTACTTAACTAAAAAACAATTTATGTAGAAAAAGATATGATCAAGTAAAATTGCTAAATTTCCTCTTGGTTGTATACTTTATTTGAAGATAATGTTTTTGATGTTCGTTACGACCGCTGTATTCAATGTTGAAAATGGATTTTGAGGTTCGGTCATACAAAAGAACTCTTTTCAAATTTCTACCGACGTTTCGGCAAATTTATTGCCTTCTTTAGGGTAAAAATTTTTTTAGTTAGAATTCCAGTAGTAATTAATCTAGTTTAACCTGTGACATACCATCACCAAGTGTTGGTAGAAATTTAAAAAGAGTTCTTTTGTATGACCGAACCTCAAAATCCATTTTCAACATTTAAAGA
The DNA here is from genome assembly GCA_011037195.1 of Triatoma infestans. NCBI lineage: Eukaryota > Metazoa > Arthropoda > Insecta > Hemiptera > Reduviidae > Triatoma > Triatoma infestans. The sequence goes on along the minus strand of JAAEAF010001033.1, from coordinate 104,506 downwards.
TAATATTTCATTGATTATTACCTGTCGTGGCATAGGCTGTACTGCCCTGTTCATTCACATTAATTCCAGCTTTTTGTATTACATTTGATACAACTAACTCTTTCGGTCCTTCTGCGATTTCAGTTAGATCTGCTTTATTGTTAAACATATCTGTTATTCCAAGCTGTAGGGAATAAATTTGTACTAAATTATTTAAATTACTTCAGAAAAATAAATTTTTAATAGTTATATTCTTGTTAAAGGTCTCAGATAAAATGAGTAACATATTCATTTTATTGAAACTTTATTGAATTTTAGAAAATGAACTTTAATGAGATCAGCTATGAGTCATGTACTTTTTACCTGCTGTAAAACTGGAGCCAAACTTGAGGCAAATTCAAAATGAAACTTGGGAAGAGTTATTTGCACTGGTACATCTTCCATTTTGGGAATAAGTGTCCTTAATTTATCAGGATTCAATGTTGCAATAACATTGTTTAATCCATTCTTTTCAAACGGCAAAACAATATACATTGCAAATTTACCACCCTAGAAATGATACAAATTTATCTATAACGCATTAAATTAATATAAACAATAGTTACATTTGCCGACTGTTAATTAAACGAACAAAATGTTAGGTGGCTGGGGACTAAGAAAAAGCTCAAATTAAGTTTTTTCTCTACATAAGAACTCTGTTTTTTCCTAAAAAGAATCATCTCTTATTTATTCGTTTACTCTAAAGAAGCTACAAATGAATTTTCTCAAATTTTTTTTGTCTGTTTATAAAACTAGTTTCATTCACTAGCTAAACCGGTAGAAAGTGGTTGCACTGAATTTCAAGAACCTTGTATTCAAGTGATACTGGCCATCTTGAAATAATAGCTGGATACTGTAATGGGAAATTGAATTTAAAAGAGAGCCTGTAGGAATGAAGGATTCCAATTCTAAATTTCAGTAATCTCCTTTAATATCTACTTTTGAGCTTAAATGAAAACTTAATCACTTCAAATGTGTAGTATTCCCCATTATGCCCCTGTGATAAATGAAACAGGAAAAAGCATTATATATTACTTGGAAATCAAAAACTTTAGTTTTTAATGGTAATTTGAGAAAATATCGCAATTTTCTTTTCTACATTTTTTGTATTGTAAAATTTGTTTTAAAAACTGGAATTATTTGTTGAAATTAATTTGTAATAATATTTTTTATATGTACAGTTGTTTATAAATCAAAACGAGACTTTATTCGCATTTTTTTTTTTTAATAGTATTTCTTGTTATTTTCCACTTACTATATAAGGCATCCTAAGTAGGCTTGATTTTAGTTCCATAGATTCAGCATACTTCAGAGTGTGAACGGCTTTCATAAAAGGTACTTTTATAGTAGTTTTTGCATCTTTATGAAATATGTCATCAACTGTTTCATTTGCAGGAAATTGGTTTTCCCACAATCCCTTGAAATATACAGCATTTAATAATAACATTACTGTACTTTCTCTGGTATCAGCTGAAATACAGAAAGTTTTGTTTATAGAAAATATCAGTAAGCTTTTTACTTGATAAGCTTACTGAAATATCTAAAAAAATAGCTAATTCTTAGGCGTCACAGCCCATGGAAAGGCCTGTCAGGTGGGGTTTTGATTGGAGTCAGCATGGCGAAGTTCCCATGGCTATTTAATTTTACCCCCTATTAGCTGTCTTCTTTTATCCAAGGAGCAAGTTAACATGTTTAAAGCCCCTTGGTATCGATTCCTGACTTCTCCTATCAAAGCGATAACGCAAGCCCCTAGTCCAGGAACGGATACAGAATTTTCTTTTATATAATTTTCTCGGAAAATCATTTTTTTTTTTTAGTAACTACCAAACAAATATACATTTTTCAAACATCCATTTTCATTGGACAAAACCTGTCTATGAAGGTTGAAATCTGAAAATCAATTAAGAAAATATTTTCAGTTCTGATTTTTATGTGTTTGTCAAAATTTCGGAAGAGGGATATATCATGTCTACTCTGTGAGTCCGCCAATGCAGGAGCAGGAATCCGAAACGCAGCAAGGACCAGCCAGTTAGATGTATATCAGACATTGGTCGACGTATTCAATATTATTTTGGGAACCATAACTTAAACTAAAAATCTCGCGTGAAACATATAGATTACTTACTGCTACTAATAAATTTAATTCACAATTTTCATTAAAACTGCAATGTTTACAAAAGTTCAAGTGGGACTTGCCATGAAAAAGAGGTGAAGGTTTTATATATATATCTGGCCTTTGTGGCAGCCAAACCTCTCACCCAATCACCAAAGCTTGTGGTGACAGTTTAAATTTGAACATAACTAAAGCTGCCTAAAATAAAATTTTCCGATATAATGTTTAATATAAAAATGATGACAGGTGCAGCAGTTAGTATACCAAGTTTGGGCTTTTTGCAATTTTCCGGTTTTGCTATATTTTGATCATACACATACACTGACCATAAGCTGAAACTTTTTTTGGACCTCAAAGCATGTATTCCCAGTGAAAATTCAATTTCGTGAATTTGACACGATCGGAATACTTCTTACTTTAGAGGTAAGAGAAAGAAAAACTACTAATATCGCTCGGCGCTAAAGCCCTTGAAGAAAAGCCCTGGCTTCCACAACACCCATCTTTTCTAATTAGCCTAACCATGTTAGGTAGGCGGTTTGCTTTAATTACGGCCACAATATTTGGTTTCGTCACTCATTATTTCCACGTATTCTCTAGAGACCATTCTCGACCTAGCGCCGTAGATTTTTTCCAAGGATTTTTCTTTCAACCACCTCAGAAAATCCTCGTCGGCGCTGGTCAATGACCATTTTTTTCTGAGCCGGGTAGTACCTCAGGCCTTACAATCGTCCAGGAGACATTTACTTTTAGACTGCGGTTAAATAAGCGGGATCTGAATATTCTTCCCACGGCAAAATAGACTTATCCTTGCTGCTACTATGGCTGTTGGTTTTTTCCTTCAAACAAGTAAAAACCAGGGTCTAATAAATGCGCTTATGAAGAAGCGTTAAGACTTACATAAACAATTACCCCAGCATTTTAATTTTTCAAATTTCACAATTATTTTACATTTAACAATTTTTACTAAAATTTAACAAGTTCATCTTATCTTTTTAGTTAAACCTTTTATCACAAAAAGTAAACCTTTTTTAAAAACTTCGCGCAAATTTTTTTTAAAAAAAAGTGTAATTTAGGCGAAAGAATGTTTACTTTAAAAATTTTACAATTTATAATGTACAATGTTTTATCTAAAAAAACTGAATCATAGTTAATATAATTCCAAGTCCAGAAATTACAAAATAGGGCCCTGTAATTAGCTTAAAGGCTCATTGCTCATTGAAACGCCGTCAGTTCACTAAATAAATAAATAAATGACCACGATTAAAAGTGCATACTTCATTTTAAAATATATTAAATATCTTATAATTGGTGGGAAATATAAACACTTTATTACAGCGTTAAAAAATTATTGTCTTTTGGGTTATAGGGTAGAATAAAAAATTCTCTATCCAACATTTCAACTTTGGAGCCTTCACCAGGGCTTCAGAGTTTTTTCATTTAATTATCTCTGAACTATATATATATATGTTGTTATGTAATACGTACATGTTGTAACAATATTAGTACGTATTTTTTTTAGTACATATTACACTAATTTCATGTTTATTAACTATTGTACATCTTTTTAAGGTGAAAATGAACACATAGCCTGCCTGTTAGTTTTAGATCCAGTTTTATTTCAAATGTTAGTTGCTATAGTTCATTGTAACCATAAAAATGTATAATAATTAATAAACATGAAATTACTGTAACAGGGAAACAATATGTTATAGTTTAAAGATAATTTAAAGAAAAAATCTAAACCCTGATGAAGGCCCCATCAGGTTGAAACGTTGACATAAGTGAAGTTTTTTCTACTCTAAAAACACACACACAAAAAAACAATAATTTTATCATATAAATAAATTATGCCAAAATCATACAGGGTATATAAAACGTTGGCATATAAATTAAATACTATATTTTTTAACCAGTGAATAATTACTTTTAGTACCAATTATTGCGGATAGATGGCAGCAGGCATTCTATTAGAGACGCCTTCACTTTGTTGTTTTACTTGTGTTCTAGGTAGAAGACTAATACTACTATTTCATGAACTAATTTACGACCCGTGGATCGGGACATCATCAAGACTTTATACGCATTATGCTGATTCTTTTGTTCAATTTTGAGAAGTGGATGTTGTATTATTCTGAAAAGGACTGGTGAGAGTAAAAAAAGCTTCATTTTATGATCTTCGACCGATTTTGGATGTCTTGATGAATAGTGTATTATCAGAGAATTGAACAGGGGAAAAAAAGCGTGTAAAATGCTATCATGCGTGTATATCTAATGAAGGATTATCTGATGAAGGAGTAATCTAATATTTTTGAAAGGTTAGCACATGAGAACATTCTACCTTAAAACCCTTCAGCTAAAATAAACAATAGAGGAAACAGGGCCCAAATCAAACATTATCATAGTATTCGTTTTGGTAATTGCAATTTTGCTATTAAAAGATGTGACACCACATTTTCACTAAAATTTAAGTCAGAGACAAAGAAGTAAATGCTTAAAGTGAAACAAAATAATGTAAATATAATATATATGTTACGCTCAAAGACCGAAAATGCTCATTGAGCGAAAAAACAGCTGACAACGCGTTGTGGTCACTATAAAACATCTACATCGCGAAATTCGTGTTATGGCTCTTATGAAAACGCTCACGACGCGTTGTGGCAATCACAGAAAGACCACATAGCAAAATTCGTGTCGTGGCTATCACGCTAAACGACCACAACGCATTGTGGCAATGAAGAAAAGCCATGACGCGTGGAAAAGCCATGGAACCATATTAGAATACGACGCGCAGGGGTTTGCGATATGGGTCCTACTAGTCTCGAAACTTTTTGGTAGATATCCTTAGGAAATATTTTTTGTCCTTAATAAGTACCAGACAGACAATGTCCTTAATGCACTTTCTGCTGCAAAAAATTGAAAACCGCTTCGTGACGTATTGTCATTATTAACCCTTAAGCACAAACCTGGGGTGCTCACAGCATCCCACCATAAATGAAACTTATTATTTTTCTATTTGTTATTGGATTACCAGGTACCCTTCTAGAACCTTCTTCTGCTTGAATTATTGTCATTGTTTTGTCCATATTGTTCTTCTGGAGGTTATAATCCTCTAAAAAATGTGGTGAGGTGCTGTGAACACCCCAGGTAAACACTAGTACTAGTATCAGAGATATTTTCCGAGGTAGCCTGCTTCATTTTGTGGTCACGACCGGTTTCGGCGTTCGCCCATCTTCAGGACGCGTTATTCAGACAGTGTGACAACACAGACTTGCACAGAGAAGAGTTAGTTTTCACACTTGACTGTATTTAAAACTCCTGAATAACGCATCCTGAAGATGGGCGAACGCCCGAAACCGGTCGATGACCACAAAATGAAGCAGGCTACCACGGAAAATGTCTCTGATGCTTTCCAGCTCTGCGGAACCAATCACCACAACCACTAGTACTAGTGTTTTGGCTACCATAGAAGGTTGATATTTCTTAATTGTTGAGTTATTTCAATTTTAGTTAATTTTTTTATATATAAAGTTATAGTTTTTAAAAATTTATTTGTAGATATATGTTAAGTTTATAGTTTTAGTTATAGTTTTGTATGTAAATTGCAGTTATTCAAATCTCCCTATATTATTTTTCCTGTTAATAAAAATAATAAAAAAATGAGCGAGAAGAGAGAGAATAGATTGATTTCAATTGAATGTGGTAAATAATCTGCTACTACAAGAGCGATATTTTTGGGGTGCTGAGAACACCCCAAGTATGCACTAGTGTAAAAATTTACTAGTTAGATGCTTAAGGGTTAAATACAATATAAAGAAATTGTGTTATTAAAATACAAGGACATTTGTTATTTATTGGTATTACTTTATATTACAAAAAAAATCATTACGTTTTGTGTCATATTTTTCTGTACTCATGATAAAACCGCGATCAGTGTTTCTTTCCACAAACTCACGTAATTTATCATAAAACAGTTCTTTTTTATTCGTCATGATATACGATCACCCTCAAAAACAGACAAGAAATAAATAAAGAACTCTACTGATGCGTCGTTGTACTCAAACCGGCAAGTTACAACCTGTCCGTCGTGATATGGTTACACCAACTAGTACTCAGAACGCGTCATGGCTTTTCTTCATTGCTTCAATGCGTTGTGGTTGTATAGCATGATAGCCACGACACGAATTTCGATATGTGGTCTTTCTGTGATTACCACAACGCGTCGTGAGAGTTTTCATAAGAGCCATGACACGAATTTCGCGATTAGGATGTTTTATAGTAACCACAACGCGTTGTAAGCTGTTTTTTCGCTCAATGAGCATTTTCGGTCTTTGAGCATAACATATATAATCAATACTTTTTTGATCGAAAATTATTATACTAATGTTTTTAGTAATAAATAAATCTTCCTAATATTAATAATTCTTTCTGATATTCCTTGTAGAAGTAATTATGAAATATATTAAGAGAATTTTGATATTATCATAAAACTGCTTAATTAAAAAAAAAAACTTTTGATTACATGTCAGGCCATTACTCAGGGATGACCACTTTTTGCATGTGACTACTTTTCACATACTATTTTGTAATTATGTGAATTTAATACCTTCCGAAACTAGATGTTGAATGTGACCCTTGGACACAGCTTTGGCCCAAGCATTTATCTTTGAAACTGCATCTGCTGTATTTTTGAAATTGATTTTTTCAATTGTCGCATTGTACAAATTGTCAATTTTTTTTTCAAATTCAACCTTTGGTTTCGCTTCTTGATCAATGAATAATTTAGTTCCAATAGTTATATCGTATCCAGAATTGTCCTCCTAAAATAAAAAACATACATTTCTGAATGAACTTTTTAATCAAAGATTGAATGGACAAGAATTTTAGGTATAATTAAATAAAATGAGAAAGGAAAAACGTTTTGCTGTAACGTGCACCATTAAGATAATGCTAAAATGTTTTTCTAGTTTATTTTAGATTTTTCTGCGGATCAATGACTGTCGCTATCGAAGTGGTTGTCACTTTGACAACGTTGAAGACACAACTTGGGACGTTGTGTTCAATTTTACTAGTATCTCTCTAATTAAGGTATTAAAAAAACTAATTACCTGGTATCAGCAGGATAGTAAACTAATATTTTTTTTTGCTGGGCTTCTTCTTACGTACTCACGCGTTGGTCTAGTGGGTAGCTAGTATACACGCCTTTGGTACGAGAATTCAGGTTCAATTCTAAGACAGATACATCTTACCCAGCATCGTGAGAAGAAGTGGGAAGCTACAGTTAGTAATGAATCTACGAGCGAAAACCAGAACTAAACGGAAATCGCCGTCTGATAAGTCTTGGCCGTTCATTGGCCCAGGGCTATTAAACCTAGCAGGAAAAATGTTCTACTTTTCACTTTTATTATATTATTCTTTGAAAAGTAAACTGTAGACTAACTCTATTGATCGGCGATTAATAAAAAAGTTATATTTCGTGTTAGGGAACAAAGTGCTAGAATATACTATCTGAAATTTGCTCCTACAAAATATTGTTGGTTAGATGATTTTGAGATTCCTAACGGAATAAGTTTTGGCTGCAGTTTTATAAAAACCGTTTATTTTGAGGAATGAAAATAATCTACAAAACATGGAAGATTTTTTAACGACTTTTTCTTAATGCATTTCTTATGTAAGTGACGAATTTTCTTAAAACTTGGCATTTTTACTAAATGTTTAGTTTACAAATTCTCCAATTGTTAAGAGCTATATACTGTGTTGTAAGAAATATAGTAGGAAACCTAATGTCTATCTTCCCAAATTTTTGCCAACATTTCGATAATTGTATTTGTTTTTTTTAATATTTTTTGCTGAATGTTCCAATTTGTGAATCTGACTTGAAGCCAATGCTTTCTCAATGTATCTTTTATCATGTAACAATTTAGGTTCTTTGTTAAATAACTTCTTGCAAGTCAATTACCAAAGTTCTATGTGACTCAATCAGATGGCCTATCAATTATTTAAGCTCTCATCAATGGTCTAGTGGCTAGCGTACTTGCCTTGCCTCTGGTGCAAGGCACCCCGAGAGGGCAAAGACGGTGGTCATCCAGCATCGTGAGGAAAAAATGGGGAGCTATTATAGAAGGAAGGCCAAAACAAAACGGTGATGAGAACAGACCACATGCCCCTCAATAAAAATCACTGTCTGAAAGGATTTGGCTTCGCCATGAGCAACATAGGTTTTTTTTTTTTAAACAACTATATATCGAGTCAAATACATAAAATCATAAAACTTTAAAAGTAATATACCTGTAATGATTGTAAAATCGATGAAAATTTTGAAGCGGTGAAACTTCTTGCAAGTGGCATTATATTAAGCGCTTTTTCTAACTGCTTACTGGTATTACCTCTGGCACCTTCATACAACATTGCTAGCACTAATTTAAGACTGAATGGAGATATTACTACATTCCCCAAGCTTCTAGCGCCAACTGCCTGCAATAGATCACATATATATATATTTTTTTTTTTTTTATAATACAATTTATTTCCGTTGTATCGGAAAATATAAGATTTTTTTTCATAATGGCAAGTTTGACAATGTGATTATCATTTCTAACTTTTGCCCATCGTCGGCGTATTTTGGCTAAGGAGATCTCGTCATCTACATGTACAGTTCTGAGAATGTATTTTGAACGATATTAGTCGACAATTTCAACTTTTCGAGCGATTATCCAAAAAAAATATCGCAGACAATTATAGGTAAAAAAACAAAATCTCAATATTTTGTCCTTCTTAAAAATCCTAACACCTAACACATAAATAGCCAAATTATTTGGTTGCAATGTGCTCAATACAATAATAAGTCCAGAATAATAATGTTAATAATAAAAATTACCTTGGTTAAAGCCCAGTCAAATGCGTTAAATCTATCTGCTACTGCATCATTTGGCACCACTGGTTTATCTTCACCCCAGCATAGACTGCAGCTACATATTAATACTAACACTGAAAAGAAAGTTTAAATAATAGTATTAATTCAATTAGTTTATTAAATATGTGGATGGATCCGCAATGCTGGATAACATCTGGTATTTATCCGTCGTAGCATGCATATTTATGTTCTTCTATATTCTATATTCTAGTTTATTAAAGTTTAGATGTTTTATTTTTTAGTTTTAATTAAATGGTACAAAAAAAAAACATTAATTAATAAAGTAATGTCCAAATTATAAAAATCCTCTCTTAACTTTGCTGTATAGCCTAGAATATCGTTCTGCAGAATCACACCATGACAAAATATAATATGATGGAATTTGGTATGTATAAATATTTTATAAATTAGATTGGAACAATGGCTCGTTTATTTTATGACAGCGCTTCATCTATCTAACTGAGAAATACTAGTTCTGCAATTTAAAATTTTTAGATTTAAGTCCTAATTTTCTCAGACTCCTTCCACCTAAGATCAATTTTTCCGAAAACAAAAAATTCAAATAAAAGAAGTGATGTGTAAAGTTTAAAGAAAATCATGCCTTCCGCTGAATATTCGTTTTTGAGATATATTGTTCATACCACACATATAAACAAACACATATACACATACACACAAAAACCATTCGCTAGAGGAAGAAGTGATCATCATCCCCAAGGCGGTATGTTTGTTCTTTGAACACTTCGATCCCCCTCAATCAATCAATTTGTTTTCTTTAATTCTCTCGGATTCATTTGAAAAAAAAAACTTTCAATAATTGAAATAAATTCTGACATTTTTTTTAAAAAACGTTATTGGGTTATTTGTTTAGCATTTTCGAAATAGAGTTTGCACTGAAAATATAAAAGGGTTCCTTGAAGAAGAAAAACAACTTTTTGCAAATAGTAAGTTTGTTGAATATTTGTGAAAAAACTTGAAAAGTTCTAAAAAAATCGAGGAAGCTGAAATTTATTCTGTTAGAAATCAGCAGAAATTCTTTTAGAATAAGGGATCGTCAAAGCTTTTGTTAGGGAAGTGATTAGCTCAGAGGTTAGCGTACTCCCATGCGGAGGACCCAGGTTCGAGTCCAGCTGTGCTGCCCTTACGATTTTTTTCTTCCTAGGAGCCCCTGCAGCTCTCACTGCCCGGTGATGGACTGTGCTATCTGTAACAAGAGAACACTGTCTGGAGGCAGGCAGTGCCCTGAGAAGGCTCCGGCCACCAATGACCATAGATGTTGACGCGCCTTAAATTAAAAAAAAAAGTCTGGTGTGAAACACTCACACAACTTCCTCTTACTCTAGTTTTCAAAATTGTAATTGACAAATTTTACAGTTTGTCTATCAAATTTGATGAAATTCGTTGGAGTTCATCGAAAATTGAAAAAAAAAGTTCACTAAAAATGCACTTCCGGTTTACTAATTTTCTGAAACTCGGAATTTTGGTCATCTATGTATTTCCAATTCATTTTGTTTGGAGGTAGAATTGTATAATCAATTATGATAGCATTTAAGAGAAAAACATAACCTCCCCTCCACCAAAAGTGCCCTTAACTGAATTTTTCCAGAAAATTGATTTAAATAAAAGTTGTAGCTCTTTATATGTGTAGTTCACATTCCTGTTTAAAGAAAATCGTTGAAGCCATTTTCGAGAAAATACAGGAAACTGAAAAATACATTTCAGTAAAAACGCACTTCCGGTCATCCAATTTTTTTCAAACTCGGAATTTCAACAACACATTTAATTCTAATTAATATTATTTAGATGACAGACTTGTATAGTAAACAGAAATAGCACTTTAGAGGACTACCCGCCCATCCCTCTCCCCTAAAAGTGCCCTTAAATGCATTTTCCGGAGAAATGTTTTAAATAAAAATTGTTGATCTTTGTATGTGTAGTTGATGTACTAAGTTTAAAAAAAAAATCGTTGGAACAATTTTCGAGAAAATTGCAAAAAAGTTAAAAAATTATTCAGTAAAGTGGTACTTCCGGTAGAGGAATTTTGATCGCTGATCTACTGTCAGATCCTATGGTGATACATAAACGGAATATCAAGTTTGAACTTTCTACGATTTTTCGTTTTGAGCTATGCTGTTCACATCCACATACACATACAGACCATTTGCTAAAAACCACTTTTTTGGACTCAGGGGACCTCAAAACGGATATTTCCGGTGAAAACTCGATATCGAAAATTTGGCACGATTACAATACTTCCTCTTACTAGGAGTAAGACAAAGTAAAAAGCTTTTGTTACCCGTCTTCCCCTATTTCTGTAACTATGTTGATGGTGAAATTTCCTTACCGCGCTGTAAGTGAACTGCAAGTACATAATATTAATTCTTAGCGGGGAGAGGAGGGGAGATTATTCTCTAACAGTAATGCAATAAATTTTAATAATTGTCGACCATTTGTAATTACTAAGAGGAAAATCCTCTTTATAAACAAAAAAGGCTTTCAAGAATCAATAAGTATAATTCATGATTACACCATCTATTTATGTAACACAATATTAAGGCAAATAACAATTTGGTAAAAATTGCAATATTGAAGAGAGAGTAAAAATATTGCAATCCAGAGAAAAAGTTTTTATATTCAGATTAGATTTTTTCCAAAAATATTATTCTCCACTAATTTGTTCCTTGATATTTTAATTAAAAATAATCCATCAACTTTTTGAAAACTCTTCATGCTATAATATACTTCTATTAGTCATGGAAAAAAAAAAGCAAGAATATGTCAAGAATTGTTATTAATAGTGATGAACTTCACAGATATAAAATGAAAAAAAGTATTGAGCAAAGAATAAAAAAAGAAGGAAAACACTTAAAAAAGATTGGTGTGTTAATTCCAGAATTAACCAGTGAAAAAAAGGAACAGCACAAAGGTCAAGTGGTAAGAGTGGGAGGGTGTACATTATATTATGTGCTATACTACTCATTCGTAAGGTAAATCAGGTTCGTGTCCAACCAACCATCTTTGCAAGGTGCACAGTTTTGAATCTGCATAATCATTTTGTTCGACCTTGACAAAATAGTCGTTCGTCTTGATTTTAGTATTATTTTCATTTGTTATTCACTGTGTAGAATAAAGATTGCGTCCCTAAAGCGGATCCTACTTTGATTGCAATAAGCATATCCTTATATATATTCTTTCTTTTTCTTTTTTAATATCGTTTCTCTTTTAAATACTCATTAAATATCATTTCCTCTGGCTTTCTTGGAACTGGAAGGGAAAAATATTGAAGACTTCGGAATATTAGTTTTAATTTATAATTTTAATTTTTACTTTCTCTTACTATTAAAAAGAAGACATATTGAGATCGTGCCATATTTCGAAATTGAATTTTCACCGGAAATACACATTTTAAGGTCCCATGAGTCCAAAAAAGTGTTTTTTTAGAAAATGGTCAATATATATGTGAGTTGTGCACATGAACAGAATATCTCAAAAAACCAAAAGTCACAAGAAGCTAGTTTAGTTACTACCACCGTTCTACATATCCAAAGAGTTACTACTTTCATTTGAAAAATTTCTCTGGTTAAAGTCATTTAGGGGGCTTTTTGGGGGAGAGTTGGGGGATTATATTTTCCTCCAAAGTGCTATTTCAATTTATTACATAATTGTGTCGTCTAAATAATATTTAATAGAATTAAATATGTTGCCAATATTTCGAGTTTGAAGAAAATCGGGTAATTGGAAGTACGTTTCTACTGAACAGTTTTTTTTTTTCAGTTTTCGCCGCTTTCTCCATTAAAACACCAACGAATTTCATTAAATTTGGTTCACTATATTCATATATACGTATTTGTCGCAATGTTGGTTTGGGCTGCTTATTTTAGCGACGGTAGCAATAGTTTTGTTCACCTTCAAGAGGTTTAACCAGGGGTGGGGCGCGTGAGACAACTTATCGGACGCGTTCGCTATCACCACCCCTAGGTTGAAGGCACAGTCAAACTTCTGATGTGAGGCTGAATCTCTCGTCAGAAGAGGCGAGGTTGAAATCAGCAATAGGCAAGCCTTCCTCTCGGATGTCAAAACTCGAGACAGTGCCTAACATCAGTGACTAAGAATGATACAATCGGTCTTAATGGAACACACCTCCACCACAGAACTCAAAGCTATCTATCGCCTTAACGCTGTGGTATCCTAAAGATGAGTGGCTGTAGGCTTACACAGGCGGCTCAGCATTCAATGCCAGTGACATGACATGGCAGAAGCTGGTGTTTACTTCTCCTCTTTACAATTTCAGCTCCTGACGGGAAACTTTCGTCAAATTTTTATGGGGATCTGAAATACAGCTGGCTTTACAAGACATTGACAGCAGGGAAGTAGCAAGGATAGTCCTATTTATTCACTCGCATGCGGCTATTTCACCCATAATTAATGATGCCCCCACCGATTCTTTCAGTGTGCTACAATGCCGCTCATTGACAAATGCAACAATACGCAAAGGGACGACGGTGATCCTACAATGGGATCGCGAGCCACTGTGGCCTGCGCGGCAACGAGAGCAAAAAAGGTTTCTAAAGGCCGCTCCTGGATAAAATAGAGGTCGAGCTTTGTTGGAAGACCAAGGGAAAGCAGTGGGATGTTCTTAGCGAGCGTAACTGATTGCTATCGTCGCATCTCTCGAGGAACATTTTTCTAGCCGTCATATAACGGGACACGATTGTACGGAACAAGCACTTCTTTAGGACCAGCATCCTAAGTGTATGTTGTGTAACGGCGATGTGGAGATGTCTGGTGCTCATATCGAAATTTGTCCAGCCCTAGACGACGTACGCTCCGAGAGCAAGGATTTGGACGACTGCTCAAGATGAGCAGCATATATTGGGCTGCACGAAGGCGTATGGCCGATGCTGCCAAAGAGCCGCGTAGGAAAAAAAAAGAAGGCACACTACCTATGAATAGATGTATCACTTTGTATGAAAGTTATTCAGAGAAATTGATTTAAACAAGTTTTGGAGGGTATTTATGGTTTTGGAGAGTTTAACATGTTTTCCTAAACAAAGTCATTTAAGTTAAGATTCTACCATTAATATAAACTGAAGACAAACATTTAGTAAAAATTATAATAACTTCCCCTTACTCCTAGTAGTAAGAGGAAGTATGTAATCGTGTCAAATTTTCGATATCGAGTTTTCACCGGAAATATCCGTTTTGAGGCCCCTGAGTCCAAAAAAGTGGTTTTTAGCAAATGGTCAGTGTGTGTGCGTGTATATATATATATATATATATATATATGTGAACAGCATAGCTCAAAAACGAAAAACCGTAGAATGGTTCAAACTTGATATTCCGTTTAGGTATCACAATGGGATCTGACAGTACGTTATCTGTAAAAATTCCACAACCGGAAGTACCACTTACTAGGTTTTTTTTTTTTTTTTTTTTTTATTTTTTTTTACTTTTTTTGCAATTTTCTCAAAAATGGCTCCGAAGATTTTCTTTATCAACTACACATACAAAGAGCTACAACTTTTATTTGAAACATTTCTCTGGGAAAATTCATTTAAGGGCACTTTTGGGGGAGGGGTGGGGTTAGCTTTTCCGTCTAAAGTGCTATTTCAGTTTATTGGGCAATTCGTTCATCTGAATAATGTTAATTAGAATTAAATATATTGTTGAAATTCCAAGTTTGAAATAAATCGCATAACCGAAAGTGCGCGTTTACTTTACCACTCTACTAAATGTTTTTTTTTTTTTCACTTTTTGCGATGATTTTCTTAAAACTTCTTATATAAACGACGCATACAAAGATCTTTTTACGATGATTTTCTTAAAACTTCTTATATAAACTACGCATACAAAGATCTACAACTTTTATACAAATTTTACAACTTTCATACAAAGATCTACAATTTTTTAGAAATAAATAGATGGCCAAAATTCCAAATTTCAAGAAAATTCGTAAACCGGAAGTGCGCTTTTACTGAACAGTTTTCGGCGAATTTCATTAAATTTTGGTACACTAACTATAAAATTTGTCGCTTATAATTTTGAGAACTTGAGTAAGAGAAAGTTGTTGTGAGTGTTTCACACCAGATTTTTTTTTTTTTTTGTAATTCGAGAATGTCTCTTTAAACTTGATATGCTAACTACACAGATATAAACGTACCTCTTTTATTTTAAACATCCCCCCCCCCAAAACTAATTTCGAATATTAGTGAGGAATTTGTTGCTTGAATTTCAAATTTTATATGCAGTTGGTTCACCGTTTATTAGTGCGCTTTACTGGACCATACATACTACCTCTGTATATTAAAATAAATATGTAAAATTTGCGTGTGAAGAAAAATGATCTTTTTTAATAATATAATTGTACCAACAGGAAATTTATATGATCAACAAGATACTTAAAAAACTGCAAATCCAAATCACTCACTTTGAAATTCATAAGGTAATATTATTAGTACTTAGGGAAATCCAAATGACAAGGCTATGTGATTTCCTAAATTTATATTCATAAAAATTGATTTTTTACTTTCCGCCAATACAATGCAACATTACTGATTCATTCACACGAATTCTTTAATGTAAATACTAAATTAAAAAAAAAATACCTTCTTCTTACATTAATAAGAGAAAATAGAAAAATGCTATGAATTGCTGAAGGTTTTATAGAAATGTGATTTCATGGATGTTTCCGCTAGGCCTTAATGTTCCGCTTGCTTGCCCCACCGGGTTTTCTCTTTTATAGAATTAAATGAGACTGGAAGCGAAGTTCTCGTTAGCTATTTATGAATGCAAACCTAACGGGTTCGCCCAAATATATATATATATACGTGTTTGTGTATATAACCGGAAAAAGGTGTTCTGATATAATCACACAAAAAAAAAAGAGAACAGAGAATAATTTATTAAAAGTAAAAAAAAAAAATTAAGTAAACTTTTACTTGAATAAATATAAATTATCGAATAATTACATTTTAGAAAAAAAAAAGGTAAATTATTCGAATAATTAATAAAATAATATTATTTATAATTTTTCATGAGTAAATATCCTAATTATTTAGTAAAAACGAAGTAGAGACAAGAAACCTTTAATTTTTGGAGACAATTTTTCCTAATAAACAGAAATTTTAGTGGATGGATCTCCCAAGCGTTTATTTTAAGTTACATGAGATAGTACGGTTTCATCAAGAACGGGCATTTTCAAGCTTGAAATATGTAAATGATTCATAGCGTTATATAAACCAAAAATGTTCCCAGTAAAGGAAAACTTGGGCCAAAATCTATTCGAAAATATTTCCCCAAAATTAATTTTGAGAGTTCTGGAATATGTATGACGTTAAGCTTACACTCTAATTTTGGAGGCTTGAGAAAAGCGCAGTTTTGCGCGACAATTAAAACTAATTTGTTCTTAATACATTTTTCTCAACAATGGTCACACATATACGGCAATTATGTGGCCCGAACACTTATATATTTGGAATATTTACTACTAAGAAAAGTCATTTCAAGGCGCGTACCAGGGGATTCACAACCAAACACTTCTTGAGTTATCATTTCATCAAATGCATTGCTAAAGTTCTGTTATTAGTTAACCGGATGTGCGACGACCTTCACAGCACTGAATGTTTTTTGTTTTTATTTTTAACTAATTTATTTTTTTTAAACTAATTTATTTAGTATATATATATATATTAAATAGTGTTAATGCCTAACAACCTGAAATCTCTCTTCCCCCCCCCCCCGGAACCTTCCCAGTTCATTGCCGGCCACAGGGCAATGATCTCTCTTTACAGACACTATGTAACACCGAGTACCGAGCTGTCGAAGCTCCTGGGAAGAAAAAATCTAGAGGCAGCTCTGCCTAGCCTCGAAGTCGGGACCACCTTTGTATGAGTCCACTGCGTCTCATTTCCTATGTAAAACTTCATTTTTAAAACATATTTTCGGGAATCCACATACAAGGCTTAAAAAGACAAACTTATAACAAAGACTTATAAATGTGCTAAACTTTTTATACACGATAAACTTCTCGGAAGACAATATAAATTACAGACAGAATAAAAAGACATATATTACCCATACTTAAATCTATAGACTAGGGCCATGGGGTTCAGCCAAACATACTCTACATAAGAACTATTCAAATTTATACCTGACAAATAGTTGATCCACCTTACCATGTCGGAAACGCCACTCTATATGACCTCAACATATATTTCGAATTACAACTCGCCAAGACATAATACCATAACCACTCTCTCTCTGCTTCTATTTTAATTGTAATAATATTGTAAGTTGTCCTCAAGGTAATTCATTCCCAGGACTTAAATAAATTTTCTTTCTATCTTTCATTGATGCTCTAATCCATTTGTACCAACTCTTGCCTCCACTACCATTTCTGACCATCCTCCACACGCCGCCTGAATCTCCAATGGCGCCGAGATTTCCTTCAGGAATTAAAGATTTTGTACATACACTTACAGTAACTATTCTCAGCTGTACATATTCTTCTCCATATTTGCAGCTTGAGAAATAAATAAGAAACGTTCCTGTGGATCCCAGGACATATAGTAATAAATTATAATAAAGTCGCGGACAAAGCAGCGAAGGAAGCACCACTCCTGCCAAATAAACAAGAACTCATTCTGCCATCTGATTGGAGAAATCACCTGAAGAAAGAGCTAATAGAGCTATGGAAGAGAGAATGGGAATAAATGCCAATTACAAACAAGTTGTGAAATATTAAGAACTCCCCAAGGAAATGGATGACGTCATATGGAGCTGTTAGACGAAAAGAAGATGTATTGGCAAAATATTGCTTAGGCCATACTATGCCAGCTGACAGCTATCTGTTTCGTAGTAAGCAGCCACCGATATGTGATGTTTGCGTGGCACTATTGACTGTCCGCCACATTCTAATTGAATGTCCACTAATGCTAGAGAAAAACTGAATACGCGAAACAATCGGAAAGAGGATATAGATTGATAGATAGATATGGATAGATAGATTGATAGATAGAGGATATAGATTGAAGAGGAATAGATTGATGTAGATAGAGGATAGATAGATCGGGGTATATAGATAGTTCAGGATAGATATATTTGGATAGATAGACTGTTAGTAGTAGTGTTAGTAATATCAAAGTGAGGGAAGGGATTAGCTCAGTGGTAGCGCGCTGGACTAGCAATGCGGAGATCACGGGTTCGAGCCGTGCTACCCTTAGATTTTCTCTTCCTAGGAGCCTCTACAGCTCACTGTCCGGTGATGGAGAGTGTTGTCTGTAACGGGAGAACACTGTCCGGAGGCCGGCAGTGCACTAAGAAGGCTCCGGGCGCAAATGACCACAGATGTTGAGACGCCTTAAATTTAAAAAAAAAAAAAATATATCAAAGTGTTATATTAAATACCAAAGTGTTAGTAGTATAAGTATATATACAAAATCTTTAAATCCTGAAGGAAATCTCGGAGCTATTGGAGATTTAGGCAGCGTATGGAGGATGGTCAGGAATAGTAATGGAGGATCTGAAAGAGGCATTATATAATGAAAATGATAGAATGAATGGTGAGAGTAGAGATATGACACGATGCGACGACTGGTGTATAGTTGTATGATTGTATATGATAGATCCCTTTAGATAGATTCTCACTGGCTTATATACACAGGTTCTCCCACACTAGCCTGCCTAAGACAGAGAGTAGTCCCTGTAAACCAGAGAGGGCCTCTCTTCTCTCTGCTGTGGATGGATGCTATTACACATTAGATGTAGCGTAAGCAAAACAATACAATTCCTTAGAAACATTCAACTATTTAATTTGATATGATAATTTGAACATGTTTCCAAAAATTTCACATGGATAGAACATGTGATTTAGCGCATACTTTGATTGAACGTCAGGGGCAAAGGACCTTAGTTGTTGTGGCCCGTCAAAAAACAAAAACTAAAAAAAAAAAATCAGAAAATATAATATAATTTTGTTTAACTTGAACCTAATGTTTTACATTACCTTTCTGAAAATAATACATGTTTTACCTCTTTATACGAGGTGTGAAATTAAGTAATGAGACTGATTTTCTAGTGTTCGATCTGGCAACACTGGAGACGCGGCGCATGCGTGGTAGGGCAAGTAAACATCTGATACACGTCCAGTGCAAATTTGAAAATGCTAGAGTTGTTGCACTGTCCGTAGTGACTTTTTTTGTGAGCAAGGTTTTTTCAGTGCGTTTTAAAAATGAGTGACATCAATTACGAGCAACGTTGTGCTATCAGGTTTTGCTTCAGACTTGGGCACAATGCAACGGAAACGTTTGAAAAATTATGCCAGGCCTATGAAGACAATGTTTTGTCGAGAGCACAGGTTTTTAGGTGGTTTAAGTCGTTTGCAGAAGGAATGGAATCAATTGAAGACGAGCCTCGCAGCGGAAGGCCTTCATCTTTAAGAACCAACGAAAATGTTGGCAGAAACCGCGATCTCGTGCGTTCAAATCGTCGTTGATAGTCCGAATGATGGGCGAAGAGTTGAATTTGACTCACACAACCGTTCATCAAATTTTGACTAATGAATTGGAGATTAGAAAAATTTGTGCAAAAATGGTTACGTCACACCGCGATTTCTATTAATGAGTATTTGGCCAGTAATAACATTCCTGTGGCTCCTCAGCCTCCTTATTCACCCGACTTGGGTCCATGTGACTTTTTTTTTTGTTCCCCAAATTGAAAAATCACCTCAAGGGACGTCATTTTGGACCATTGGAAGGGGACAATGTTGAATTGTAATTTTATTTGAATAAAAAAAAGATAAAAAATCAATCTCATTACTTAATTTACACACATCGTATTTCCTTTTTAAATAGTTTTAATTGCTATAGAAAAAAATAGAATATTTAATGCGAGCTATTTGCAATTGACATTCTCTTGTCAAAATTAAATAACAATTTTGGCCACGTTGCTATTATGTATTTCTGAATTGTATAATATAAAAATGTTTTAAAAAAAAAAAAAAACTTAGAAAATACAATATGAATAATTTCAAGAACCATCATGAATAAGTTTCAAAAGAAATGACATTAATCAATGTTTCATTTTTTTTCTCGAATAAGGCATAAAGAAATTTTACTTTAGAACTACTTTATTTTCATTTCAAGGTCTATAACTTGTATGCAAATTTTTTTAAGGAAATGGATTTTAGAATTACTGGGGGTACTGGGCATGACATTGAGTTTTTAATTTATTATTATTACTTTTTGGAAGTGCAGACACTAATTTGTTTATATTATGTTCATCATATCAGACATTACTTAATACACATAAACTTAATTTGATTTTTTTTAATAAAACTTTAAAATCTATTGAAGAGTCTCTTTTTTTTTTGCTTTCTTCCCCTCTTTCATCACACTTTACAGAATGAATTGAGAGCTCGGGGAAAAAAAATTACTTTAGTACATCTCTATAACCAATAAAAAAAAGAACTATGGCGCAACAGCCCATCAAAAGCCAAGGCTTGCCAGGCGGCGATTTTTTTATTGGCAGGTGTGTGGTAAGCACGCCGCCGTTACCACCGCCGTTTAGTTCTGGCCTTCGCTTCCTACCTTATAAATAGTAACTTGTGATAACAAAATCGTGAAAACTAAGCAAAAAGTCTTAGCAATGCTCAGGTTTAACACACAATTTCAAAAACATAATAAGAGCTCGATATTCTCTATTACAAGACTAAAAGTGTGATTTACATTAATAATACGCTCTCAGTTAACCTCTGCCCACGAAATTATTTATGATGTGTAAGATATATATGTTTTTTTTTTAATCGCTTTCAAGATAATGGATAAATAACTATCCTTTTTCTAAAATAATCATTATATAGGTTGGTCTTAATAAATTTTTTTGGACATCTATTATATTTTTTACTGATCGTATATATTAATCATAATTTTTAGTTTATTTCTATCATTTTTGTTATACAGTAACTACGTAGTTAATAGAAAACAAATACCTATTGATAATAAAATGCTTAATGTCGGAAACGTCGTGGCAAATTCCATTTATAATAAAAAAAAAAAAGGTCTGAAACACCCACACAACTTTCTCTCACTCCAGTTCTCAAAAATTATAATTGACAAATTTTATAGTTTGTGTACCAAATTTAATGAAATTCGTCAAAAACTGCAAAAAAAAAACTGTCCAGTAAAAGCACACTCCTGGTTCACTAATTTTCTTGAAACTCTGAATTTTGGCCATCTATTTATTTCTAATTAATTTTGTTTTGTGGATGATAGAATTGTATAATCAACTATGATAGTACTTTAGAGAAAAACATAATCCCACCCTTCCTCCAAAAGTGCCCTTAAATGAATTTTCCCAGAGAAATGTTTTAAATAAAAGTTGTAGATCTTTGTATGTTTAGTTTATATTAGAAGTTTCAAGAAAATCGTCAGAGCCATTTTTGAGAAAAACGCAAAAAAAGGGTAAAAAAAAAAACCAGCAAATAAAGTGGTACTTCCGGTTGAGGAATTTTGACAGATGTCGCATTGTCAGATTTCATGGTGATACCTAAACGGAATATCAAGTTTCAACTTTCTACGGTTTTTCGTTTTTGAGCTATGCTGATCACATACATTACATACACACAGACCATTTGCTAAAAACCACTTTTTTGGACTCAGGGGACTTCAAAACGAATATTTCCGGTGAAAACACGATATCGAAAATTTGACACGATTACAATACTTCCTCTTACTAAGAGTAAGAGAAAGTAATAAGGAAAAATCAATTAAACCAACAAGTTCCGGGATGGGAGGGGAGGCTATATATATTTTTTTTTTAAATTATTATCGTATTAGTATTATCACCCATCAACATATATAAACGTAATATTTAGCGTATACTCAAAAATAAATTCAAGAAGAAATTATTTGGTTACAGTGACATTTACGCGTGATACGAGGAGATTTTAGTAAAACTACGAGATACTGTGAGAATCCTATATTTGCCCTAATAAGGTGCTGAAAATTTTTTTGATGCAATTGGCCAATCCTGGTGTGATACCACATTCTCTTTGTAACGGAAAGAGAGAGAATACCAGCCCGACCGAGAGAAAACAGACTCTCTCTGGTACAGAGTCTGTACTCTCTTGTACTTAGAGAATATCATTCTCATCTAGTCCAAGGAAAATGTCCAAGATTTTAATTCTAAATTCAAATTAAAACCAAGTTCAAATAAGAACTTGAAACTTTTTTCACCTTTTGTCAATGTTAAGCATCAATTTAACATAAAAACTGTAAATATTTTTTAGTGAATTATATTTTTGATGATGTTAACGATTCAGACATAAAAGAAAACAATTTAAGTGTATATTTGTTGAATTGCAGCCATGGACTATGAATCATGAATTCATTCTCTTTCCCTCTCTCTCCTTCGGTTTTTATATATGACACAAGAAGACATCATTATCGCTAGCTTGCAACATCACCAGCTAGCTCTCAACATTACCGTCGCTAGCTTCACCATCCTTAGCTAGCTCTCAACAAGGCCATCACTAGCTTTCTGCTATATAAGCTAGTTTTCATCATCATAGCTAGTTTCAACAAATCCAGGTTAGCCACAACAAACACGTAACCAAACCAGATGAGCTACAAAGATACATCATTCAGCAGCACGCTCAAATTTTTCACACGTGAAAAATTTCTTAAGGAGAGGGGATGATGTAACAGCAAGAGAGAGAACACAAGCTCGACCGAGAGAAAATAGACTCTCTCTTGTGGTACTCTCTGATTTAAGCAGGCTAGAGGGAGGAGAACCTGTATATATGCCAGTGAGAGACCTAGAGATCTATCTATCAGATTCAACCATATACATCACATCGTGTCATAACTCTACTCTAAGCCTTTATTCTACAAAATCATTACAAGTCCAGTGCAGTTTGTGTAGACTTATAGCTATATTATAACAGTGTCGTTATATCTCGCCTAATTAATCACTCCCAATTTCACTCCTCATCAACTCCATTATATCTTACATTTCCAGGTATGTCACGGAACTCTGCAGTCCTCAATTTATCCTATCCTAGCTGGTGTTCCTCAAGGAAGTATCCTAGCTCCTTTTCTTTACACCATCTTCACGGCTGACTTACCAACCCATCCTTGTACATCTATACACACCTTCGCCGATGACACAGCCATCCTATCCTCAGGTTCTGACCCCGTCCTCAAAATTCGTAAATTGCAAGCCCATCTTCGTATTATAGAAAACTAGGCTTACCAAATGGAGAATCAAAATAAACCCTACTAAATCTAAATATATTGTTTTTACCCTCAACCGTAAAATCCTTCCTCCGGTCTACATACACAACAATCCTATACCGCCTGCAGATCATGTGAGATATCTTGGATTATACCTGGACAAAAGACCTACATGGAATCCTCATACTCGACTGAAAAGAAAAGACCTCAACACAAGATACCGACTACTCTCTAAACTACTTGACAAACGTTCAAAAATAACTTTACACAACAAAATAAGACTATACACTTCTCTCCTTATGCCGATATGGACTTACGGACTAGAACTCTATGGCGCTGCCAAAAAATCAAATCTAAACCGCATACAAACCTTACAATCTAAAATTCTTCGCCGAATAGCTAACGCTCCTTTCTATGTTTCAAACCTAACTCTACATACTGATCTCGAAGTTCCATTCGTAGCAGATCTTGCTAAATCCCGTTATATCAAGTTCCATGAAAAGCTCAGATCGCACACGAATCCTCTCGTACAGCACCTTTCTTTCCGATCACTTCCCGGACATCCAGTCCGACGGCTTAGGCGCCGATGGCCACGAGATCACTTGAATTAATGTTGACCACCACTGGGTGAACAACATTTACGTTAATTGCACGCCAATTTATACTTCTTCTCAACATATTTACTTGTTGTGCATTATGTTGTACAGTTGTAAATTTCAAATAAAAAGATATAAAAAAAAAAAATTTGCTTTTAAAATTGCAACGTTACAATGTTAGTTTGGCAAATCTATAAAAATGGTCGTGAGGATTTTACTTGTATATCTCAGAGGGCCTTATATCAAAACCAACAAAGCTAATGCAAATTAAAAATTTAAAGTAACTGACAGCCGCCCCCTTCAATATAACTCTAAAATCAATCATTTTTTCAAAAAAAATGTTACAAATCAAATGTATACGTTTTAATCTATGTAGCAATCATTCCATGTTTAAAGAAAATCGTTGAAACTTTTTTCGAGAAAATCCCCCCCCCCCCAACTCAAAAGCCAGTTCTGTATAATCGCACTTCCCACTAACCGATTTTCTTTCAAATTCAGAATGTTATCAATGCTTAAGTGGTTGGCAAAACCACATAAGTAGTACTTCAGAGGAACATAACGCTACTGATCCCCCCCCCCAATCCCCCAAAAAATCAATTTTCTTGGAAAAATGTATCAAATAAATATGTTATTTATGTGTGTAGATAGTATACAAAATTTAAAAGAAAATCGTTGGAGCCATTTTCAAGAAAATAATGTACAACTGAAAAATAAAAATTCAGTTGGTTCATTTCCGGTTGATAGATCTTGCCCGGCAATATTCATGCCTGATACGGTGATAAAAACGTTATACCAAGTTCCAGCTTCCTGCGATTTTTCGCACTGCTCACACATATACACACACGAAAAAGTATAGAGTTAGTTAACCGGAAGTGGCCATTTTACAACTTTGATTTTTTTAGAAAGCGCTTTTCCTAAAAATGGATCGTTCAGTTAACAAATTAGTTTAACTTGGCCTTAAACTTGGTTTTTCCCCAATATTTATATAATAATTTTATTTGTAACGTTTTCCTTAAAAATTAATTTTTTTGTTGATTTTTGGAAAGCGTCACTCTTTTGAATGTTACATTATGCAATGTAATTTTCTACCAGCTAGTAGATGTAAAGGAAATTAAACAGACATATTTGTTTGTTGTTAATATCAATCATATGATTACAAAACTAAATGACACACATTTACAAATTACTTATATTGTAAACAACATTTTTTTTATTGATCCAATCAAATGAATAATTTAAAAAAAAGAAGAAGTCATTTGATAACCTCTCCGAGAGAGATAAGAAAAGTAATATCCTCTAGATAGATTTTTTAAGAACGTTGCTTACCAAAAGTTTTATTACTTTACCTACATTAGTTTTAAACTTTCCGATACTCTGATTGTGAGACCTAACCTAAAATAGCATTACTTGTGGCTTTACTATCAATCTAAGCCATCATAATAATAATAATAAAAAATTTCTATTCATATTAAATTAAACTAAATTAAATGATAAAAAATTATTAATGAAATCAATGAAATACACCATTATCAAAAGAGCATTCTTCTAAGACGTTTCCGTTTATTTCTTTACATTAGTTTAACTTTCCGACACTCTGTGAGAACTAACCTAAAATACCATACTTGTAATGGCTTTACTGTCAATCTAATGGTACGTTTAGATATGGCATTTATTGCAAGAAATTTCTAATAACTAATGTAACCCATTTCTAATGTAAACGGTACGAAATTTATGTCTGATATACGTATGTAGATCAAGTGTCAGTAACATGTGACCTACACCTCCATATACATAGGTGTAAACACTATTACATACAAGTTCAAACTCGCCTGACAAAAATTACTTTAGTTAACCGACCGTCTACTTTTTATTATAGCTACATAAGTGTCGATGCATTTAGTTTGGGTGAGAAACCAGAGTGGGTGAAAAGAGAAGTCGAAAAAATTAATCGACATTTATCATAACAAACCCGAATTATGGGATATTAAAAGTTAAGTTTACCGCGATAGAGTGAAGAGAACTGTAAAGTTACAGCAAGTCTTTCGCGCACACTAAACAGCTGTTCTGAATTTCGTATCTTGCTTGGATACAATAGGCCCATTTTACTAGCTAACTTTTCGACATGAGATGGTTTCATTTTTACAAAATTTGTGAATTGTGTTGGATCCTCCCAACGTAAGTCCAGACATAAATCAAGAAAATAACTGCACCTTGTTTTTCACGTCTCAAAAATCATTCTCGAATCCACACAGAACGCTTTTTCTTTTTTTTTTCTAGTAACTCCAGAATGAATTACGCTAACTGCAATTTTTCTTTTTGATGCCTTCATCGTCAAACGACCGTCTGATAGTAAATGACAGT
This sequence comes from Triatoma infestans, assembly GCA_011037195.1. Taxonomy (NCBI): domain Eukaryota; kingdom Metazoa; phylum Arthropoda; class Insecta; order Hemiptera; family Reduviidae; genus Triatoma; species Triatoma infestans. Next base: position 78,277 of record JAAEAF010001033.1, on the reverse strand, counting down.
AATCTGATTTTTTGTAATGAAACAAATGTATAGGCCACAAGTAGCAATTGTAAACTGTTAAGACATTTGTTGCATGACACAAAACTTTGACGGTGTCGTACACATATCCATGCTTACAAATATCACATAATTTCTGTCACAATGTAAACACAGAACACAACTTACTGTCCGACATTGTCCGTAATAAAAATAAAAAAAAATTTCTATTCATATTGAATTTATTTAACTTAAATAATAAAAAAATTATTAATGAAATAAATCAGTTTGATTGTATTTGAAAAAAGCAAAAAAAAATTTGTTTAACTGGTTTTCAAATCGTCAAACCTTAAAATTATAATAAGATGTTTAAATATCGTTATAATTTTTTTAAGTTTCAACGATCTTATCACAGTGAATGATTTTTGAACCACAATACTGTCGAAACGTAAAACTAATGTAGAAGATTTACAGAAATAAATAAATAAAATATCAAAATGCTAGCCAAACGATACAATCTATCAATTTTAGATCTTTTTCCTTATAAATTAAAAAGAAAAGAAAAAAAAAAAAATGAAATGACCATCTTCAAGCAAACTTAAATAATTTTTTTTTTTATAAACATCAATGTAAGAAGCTTTATATAATTTCAAGGTTATTTAATGTTTGACCTTTTTTTTCTATAAAGTTGTAGTGGGTTCAGATGTCTTGGAGAGGTGTTGCGATGCGATGAATAGTTGGGAGTTAGTTAGAGATTTTTAGAGAGTTGTTACTCAGAATATGAATTACTAATTTACGAAAATAGATATATATTTTAACAATAATTTAACGTTTGAAAAGATATAACTACAATTAATTTGAAATGATTTAAATGTTAACTAGAATGCACAACTATATGGTTGATAAATAAATATATGTTTAAATACTTAGATAGGGACGCGCTCCGACGTATAAACTATGTCACTGATAGAATCTTGATGATACGCTGATAAAATACTGAAGAATAATCATCCCCTCTTCCTGTGGAGAGACGTTATATTGACATCACTCACACATTGGCAAGTGTGTAATTACGGGTCACACTAAAACATCTCTTGCCGTGTGTTGACCTTAGGTCTTGAATAGGTCGGTGAATAGGTATGGCAACAGGTGATGGCGGTTATCAAAAGACTGTAGCCAGGTGGTCTTTTGAATGATTTGTTGACCCTTGTATATGGCCAGGTGGCTTCTGTGTACTGACCCTTTTAAAAGGGTTTCTTGTTGAAAGCGGTGTGCCTTTGGCGGTTCCTTTGACTATGCACTGACCGCGGCTCTTGACCTGAATAATAGCGACTGGCTGGCACCACTAGTTATAATTTTTATAATTAAAAATTATATATTTTCCTTCTTGTTATCACATTACATCATCTATCACATTACAAAGTACATCGTTTACAAATACTTAAATTAACGATAAACATGGATTACTTTCTAAATAAGATAGTTTCGGTAAGTTATTATAGTTTTAGTGTTGTTTACAATGAATTAGCAGCTTTATCTTATTTATAACATACCTTTTAAAATGATAACATTTTACTTTCATCATTTTAACAAACATAGAAACAAAAATAAAAAATGTCAACCTCCCACACGACTTCCTCCTACTGTTCTGATTGATAATTTTTGTTCAAATTAGACATTTATACCTAATGTTTAATTTCCTTAATATAATAACCAATATTTAGAGGAATCGATGGAACCCTTTTTATAAAATCGCCTTAAACAGAAAAACCCATTCAGCGAAGTCGCCCTTGTGATTGATGATTTTTCAACCGACACCATATCGGATACTCATGTTGTTCCTTAAGTTTGAGCCTCTTTTGATTTTTGTTTTGAGATATTTGAATATTGAACATTTATAAAAAAAAAATGTTATATCGATCCTATATCGATCAATTACAGAAATTCGCATAAAACTTTAAAGCGGCCTCTACACGGTCAATAATATTGTCAATATCAGTATTGACAATATAACCATCATTACTCGTGCTAACCAATCACAAACTTCGTTACTTCAATAATATTGATCGTGTAAGGTAATGAAGAATTGTGATTGGTTAGCACGAGGATTGATGGTTATATTGTCAATACTGATATTAACAATATTATTGACCGTGTAGAGGCCGCTTAAAGTATATCAAAATCAATGAAAAACAAAACAATGTCGTTAGCAATTGTTATTTTTTTATAGCAGCAAAATTAGTGTTTCATAAAAATTGCTGAAAATGTGCTTCTTGAGATCGTATGCAAATCATAGTCATAAACATGTACTAGAATAAACACGTACCATCACATTATTGTTGCGTATTTGACTGGCACCATCCTTATTCTTTCGAATAAACTGTTCACGCGTACACGAAGGTAAACAGTGTATACGAGGTGATTCCCAAAGACAAAAATCAATTTGGATTGAGATCGGATGACCTTGGAGGCCAAGCGATAGGGCCTCCACGATCTATCCACTTGTCAGCGAAGTGCCTACTTAACCACTCATTTACTTGCCTTTCCAAGTGTGCTAGGGCACCATCGTATTTTTACGATTTAGCTTTTCCCAACATCTTCTTTCATTTAGTAAAGGTCACATATCCTTCAGAATTTATTTTACTATGTTGAAATCGGGACTGTTGCATGGCAAGTGGATTTTGTAGAGATCATATATGATAGTTATGTGTTATTGATATGATCTCTCGTAAATTGGGCCTCGCCAGTCCACAGAACACTTGACAAAAAGTCTGGATCTTCGGCAACCATATGTTTTAGTTTTAAATAATAACTGCTGACGATTTTGTTTCTTTTTTATTGATAAATAGATATAAATGCTAAAACTTTGTAATTTTATAGTTCTGTAATTGATCGCGAAATAGGATTATGTTAGTGTAACATTTTTTTACTTTAAATGGCTTTGCCAACAATTTTTTTTACATTCATTATACATTACTCGTTTACTTGCGGAATTACACTACTTTTTAGTGGTTTTGTGCGGCCTCTAAACGGTCAATAATACTGACAATATTTTAGCATATTGACAATCATATTGACCGTGTATGGTGAAAAAACTGTATTGACAAGAATATTGATGAAATCCGGATTTTCTGATTTGCGTGTATCAATACTGAGAATTGGGGGGGATATTGAGAACAATATTGACGTGTAGGAGCGGAGCCAATATTTCCATTAATACTCAGTTCAGTAGTTTTATACAACGTTGAAACTAACCTTAATAACAGTGATACAATACCTTACAAAGGTACTTTGGAAAGATTTGTGTATTGAAATAAAACTTCAATCATACCTTTTTTAAAGGTGATTGTAATTTTTTCGAAGCCTTGTAGGACATATATAAAGGTTTCACAGGTTTCTATTACATGACTGAAAACTTCAGGTCTTAAAAATTTCTTCCTGTGGCCAAGTACCTCGGGGTTAAGGCTAATCTTTCCCTAGCACTTATACTTTCTCTCATATTTCTGTCCTGTCTTTTCAAAAATTGTTCAACCATTTTTAGAACCATTTTCAAGAAAATTTGGAACAAGTGAAAAATCCATTCCAGTAAAAGGGCTGCTTCTGATTGTCTGAGTTTTTTATCAAACCGAATTGTCGGGTGCCCTGGTAATATGGTTGGAACTTTCTGCGACTTTCCATTTGACTTATGACTTTACAAACACTGTTACACAAAGAGAGGGACGGAGTAAGGCCAGTTTCTAAAAGCCGTTTTTTCATGCCCAGCAGACTATAAAGTGTACGTATTTGCGGTCAAAACTTCATCAACATCATCATCCCGAGCTCAACAATCCATTAGTGGATCCTGGCTGCCCCAAAAATCACCTTCCACGCCTCTCTATTCCGGGCGACCACCCACCAATTTCTGATACCTAGGGATCTGGCGTCGCCACTCACACCATCCAGCCATCTCAATTTTGGTCTTTCCACTTCTTTTACCGGCTGGTTTTACACTAAAGAGCTTCTTTGGGTGCGAGGTCTCATCCATTCGTAAAACATGGCCCGCCTCTCTCAGTCTTGCTAAGCGAATACATTTTATCACATCCGGCTCCTTAGATAAGTTGGCCAGCTCATAGTTGTGCCTTATTCTCCACTCATTGTCCTCTTTGACAGGCCCATATATCTTCCGGAGTACTTTTCTCTCGAAAACTAATAGTCTCCGTGGCTTTAGTCATTGACCATGTTTCTGACCCATATATCAGGACAGGTCGTATGAGAACTTTATAGAGAAGCAGCTTTGTAAATTTGCATATAGTTCAGGAGTCCATAGTAGCATTTATTCGCCACTATCAGCCTCTGCGTTATCTCCTGGTTATCTCCTGGCATAGCCATTATCTGCCGTTACCACTGATCCTAAATATTTAAACGCTTTTACTTTTTCAAAGTTGTACCTACCGACTTGAATGGTTGGGCCAATCTCACGGTTATCGGTAGTCATGTACTTAGGTCTTTTCTTGGTTGACCTCAAGTCCCATCTTCATTGCTGCTGCGTCTAGCGAGGTGAATGCGTCTGTCATAGCCTCGAAGGATCTTCCAATAATACACACATCAGAAGCGTAGAGGCTAAGTTTTGCACGTTTTTTTGTATATATTGTGCCTGTTGTTTGTATTCGGGCATCTCTAACCGCATTTTCCACGGCTAGGTTAAAACAGAGTGCAGGCTAGCGTGTCCCCCTTGTCTCAGATCTCGATCACACTGGAATTTGCCTGATAAATCCTTGTACCCTCACACAACAGCTGGTATGTATTATAGTCACCCTGACCAGTCTTATTAATTTCGACGGGATTCCAAGCCTTTCCATTGCTTTGTATAGCTTTTGTCGGCATACACTGTCATAGGCTGCCTTAAAGTCTATAAAAAGTAGATGGATATTAGAATTAAATTCCGTCATCTTCTCCAGAACTTGCCTCAAAGAAAACAACTGGTCGATCGTATAGCGGTCAAAACTTAATTTTGGAAAATTTGACACGCTCATGCTATTTACAAAAAAAAGAAATATAAAAATCTAAGAAACTTACGTATAAAGGAATTATTAGGAAAATGATATTTTGTTTATTAAAAAAAAATCGACACACATTAATGGAAGGTTCCAATATTATCAGTCAACCGGAAATGACACAGTATTTTTTCCCAATATTTTGGAATTTCCTTTTAAATTTCCGTTTAAAAAACAAAAATCTGTTGTGAAATTCTTAAGAAAGAAAACAATAGACTTTCTCTTATTGCGGATTCTTTTAATTCCGATTCATAAATTTTTCCTTAAGCATGGAATTTTTACTACCTTAAACTCACACTAACAAATCTACTAAAACTAAATGGCAGCAACTATCTGACAGCTTCTAACAAAACTTGAGGTGGCAGTTTTTATATTAAGTATAAAGGCGTCCAAAGCATAAAATACTACGACTAAATATGCCATTTTGATTCCCTTAGATTCCCTTAGTGATTTTTCATAAAAGAGTGTACGATGTATAAGTGTGAATAAATATGTATGTATGGTTATGAAAGTTTGTCGGTGGATTCGGTAAACCCAAATAGTATCCAATATCAACTTCCCCTGCAGGGTTCTTGAAATGAATTTTCACGGAGAAATGTTTCGATTAAAAGTTGTAGATCATTGTATGTATAGTTGATATATCAAGTTTAAAAAAAAAAAAAAATCGTTGGAGACATTTTCAAGAAAAGCGTAAAAAAGTGAAAACAAAAAATCATACAGTTAAGTGATATTTCCGGTCGAGGAATTTTGACACATAACTTACTGTCGGAACCCATGGTTGATACCTAAAGGAATATCAAGTTTAAATTTTCTCTGATTTTTCTCGTTTTTGAGCTATGGTGTTCACACACACACACACACACACACACACACACACACACACACACACACATATATATATATATATATATATGCCATTTTCTAAAAACCACTTTTTTTGGACTCAGGGGATTTTAAAACGTATATTTCCGGTGAAAACTCGATATAGAAAATTGGACACGATTACTACGAGTAATAGAAAGTAAAAAAGCTAAATTTTTTAATTTGTAAACTTAATGTAAAGGAAACAAGCTAACAATTTCGCACACATGTTGGACTCAATACCAGTTCAGTACCAGCCGCTGCAAACGCTACATAGTACAAAACAATTTGTTGACCATTGATGAATTAAGTTATGAAGAAATTTGGTGAGGATCGGTCAAGAAAAACATTCAATTATGCCGACGTTTCGAAAGAGTTTCCTGTCTTTATCAAGGTTTTAATCTAAAAAAAAAAAAACAATACAATGAGGAATCACAATCGTTTACGATCGTCACGAATGTTTGTATTATTATTAATGCATTGTGGTTCCTCATTGTATTGTTTTTTAGATTAAAGCCTCGATAAAGACAGGAAACTCTGTCGAAACGTCGGCATAATTGAATGTTATTTCTTGACCGATCTTCACAAAATTTCTTCATAACTTAGCTACATAGTACTTCCAAGAGAGCACTTCAACACTCATTGTCACGGCCACTGCAATGTCTTGGAGAATGAGCTTCTATTTGGGCATCCAAATAGCTGTCTATGCTCTCACCATGTGCTAGGTGATATGGAAATAAAAAGCGGATCATCTGAGGGCTTCAAGAACACTCGCAAAATCAACTTCGTAGAGTATGACGGCAGATCAACTTTAAGGAGTGTATAAGTCTCAAGGTCAACCTTGTTCACCAAGTTGAACATTAGCTAATCTACCGTTAAAACAAGCAAAACTGCTAAATAGTCTTCAGGTGAATCACATCAGCGAACACTACCTTTCTATTTCATTACGCTACCAACATCATCATCATCTTCGCTCAATCTCTGAACTCTCTTATAATGGCGCGTCCCACTGTCACGAACACTATTATTACAAATTTGAGTATCCACTAACATTTTGTAGGTCAATAACAAAGTTCACCAATAAAACTCTTTGGATATTTCACCGAGTGGCGGTCACTTGAAAAGTGAAGTCTCAAGACGCAATAATTGATATAATAAAAAAAAAAAATCTGGTGTGAAACACTCACACAACTTTCTCTTACTCCAGTTCTCAAAATTATAATTGACAAATTTTATAGTTTGTATATCAAATTTAATGAAATTCGTCGAAAACTGAAGAAACAGTTCAGTAAAAGCGCACTTCCGGTTTGTTAATTTTCTTGAAACTCGAGATTTCGGTCATCTATTTATTTCTAATTAATTATGTTTGGATGATAGAATTGTATAATCAAATATGATAGCGCTTTAGAGAAAAACATAACCCCACCCCTCCCCTAAAAGTGCCATTACAAGAATTTTCCCAAAGAAATGTTTTAAATAAAAGATGTAGATCTTTGTATGTTTAGTTTATACATGTAGTTTCAAAAAAAATTGTCGAAGCCATTTTTGAGAAAATTGCGAAACAGAGAATAAATCATTTAATATAGTGGTAAAGTAAACGCACTTCCGATTATCCAATTTTTTTCAAACTCGGAATTTCAACAACATATTTTATTCTAATTAACATTATTTAGATGGCAGAATTGTATAATAAACTGAAATAGCACTTTAGATGAAACCTAACCACCCCTCCCCCAAAAGTGCCCTTCATTGCATTTTCCCGGAGAAATGTTTCAAATAAAAGTTGTAGCTCTTTGTATGTGTGGGTTGATGTATCAAGTTTAAAAGAAATCGTCGGAGCCATTTTTGAGAAAATCACAAAAAAGTAAAAATCCAAGTAGTAAAGTGGTACTTCCGGTTGAGGAATTTTGACAGATAACGTAGTGTCAGATCCCATGGTGATACCTAAACGGAATATCAAGTTTCAACTTTCTACGGTTTTTCGTTTTGGAGCTATGCTGTTCACATACACACACACACACACACCATTTGCTAAAACCACTTTTTTTGACTCAGGGGACCTCAAAACGGATATTTCCGGTGATAACTCGATATCGAAAATTTGACACGATTACAATATTTGCTCTTACTAGGAGTAAGAGAAAGTAAAAAGAGGCACATCAGTGTTTGTGGAAAATAGATATTAAAGACTACAAAAATAATAAAGATGCAATGCAGTTAGTCGCAATTTTAATGCCCAGGACCAATGTAAGTGGAGGAAAAAAAATGCAATCGCTTCTAGTAGCTTATCGCAGAGAAAAGAAAAAGAAGAAGCATACTAGAACATGACAAAAAATGAGGAATTTGGACTGAAGACATTTATATACCTGAAGGCAAACCTTTAGTGAGTTTGCTAATAAGCATTTGGAATTTCTATAGGACATTAATAAACCAAGGAAAACAAGAGAAACAAATACAAGTGTGGACGACGCGTGTTCGCAAACATTGTTCGTCTCAGTGTTTACAAGACGGATATGTGGTAAAAACATCGGTAATGTCAGGAATTTTCCTTCATTTTCATCAACTTTATGAGGAAACTTAGCAACCGATGTTAGGAAACAGCTCAGAAAAGTGTGATAGTTTCTAAACAATTTGCCATAGCAATTGATTAAAGTGAAGTTATTACTAATAAACATCTCAATTATTAATATTTATATATAACGTTAACAAAAATTTAGTTAATTTTTTTGTTAACAATAATTTTGAAATAAATAACATCGACGAATGAAATACGGAAACAATATATCATCTGGAAGAGGCATCGAACGATTTGTAGCTGACTTGCAAAAATTATCGACTATCAGAAATGATGGCGCAAAAATCACGACCAGCAGCACAATGGTTTTATTGGCTATCTTTATAAAAATATTTAGAAAACAAAAACAATGGAAACCTTTGCAGTTTCATTGTATTCTTCGTCAACAATCATACTCTGGAAAAATTTCTGTCTTTACAACCTTAGTCACGTCTTCAGAGATTATAACAGTGAATTTTATTTAAATAAAAAATGTTATCTATAATTCCCCTTTCAATAATTATCGGGATAGTTTTATTAAAATTTTATCTTACCCATTAATTTATAGGGGGCGATTTCAATATTCACCATAACGAAGTAAGATCTAGTTACCTTTTTACTTTCTCTTACTCCTAGTAAGGAGGAAGTATTGTAATCGTGTCAAATTTTCGATATCGAGTTTTCACCAGAAATATCCGTTTTGAGGTCCCTAGTCCAAAAAAGAAGTTTTTAGCAAATGATCTGTGACTTTATCTATGTGGGTGTGTGTATGTTTGTATGTAAACCGCATAGCTCAAAAACGAAAAATCGCAAACCGGAAGTACCACATTACTGAATTTTTTTTTTTTTTTTTTTTTCAGTTTTTGCAATTTTCTCAAGAATGGCTCCAACAATTTTCTATAAACTTAATACGAGTATATCAACTATACATACAAAGTTCTACAATTTTTATTTGAAATATTTTTCCGGGTAAACTCATTTAAGGGGGCTTTTGGGGTGGGGCAGGGTTATGTTTGCGCCACTAACATGCTATCTTAGTTGTTTTTTTTTTTTACAATTCTTCCATCTAGACAAAATTAATTAGAAATAAATAGATTGTCATAATTCCAAGTTTCAAGAAAATTAATAAAACGGAAGTGTGTTTTTATTGAACAGTTTTTGTGATTAAACACATACACGAATTTCTTTAAATTTGGTATACTAAGTATAAAGTTTGTCAATTACAATTTTGAAAACTGGAGTAAGAGAAAATTGTGTGAGTGTTTCACACCAGATTTCATTACTGATAGTTAGTAAGGGTAGAAGTCTTTTAGAGGCAGCAGAGAGTAATAATTTAATTTATTTTAAACGATGGAATTGCTACACTTGGAATTAACATTTGCCAAAAAAAATAAGATCTTAAATGCGAAGTTCTGAATGTCCAAAGGGATCAAATCACCTATAAATACTGATAACTTTAGAAAAAAAAAGTAGAATATTCCTCATGTTCCACAACAACCATTTAAAAAATAGAAAATTAAAAAAATCTGGTGTGAAACACTCACACAACTTTCTCTTACTCCAGTTCTCAAAATGATAATTGACAAATTTTATAGTTTGTGTATCAAATTTAATGAAATTCGTCGAAAACTGAAAAAACTGTTCAGTAAAAGCGCACTTCCGGTTTACTAATTTTCTTGAAACTCGGAATTTCAGCCATCTATTTATTTCTAACTAATTATGGTTGGATGATAGAATTGTATAATCAACTAGGATAGCACTTTGATGAAAATCTAACCCCACCCCTCCCCTAAAAATATCCCTTAAAAAAATTTTCCCAGATAAATGTTTTAGATAAAAGTTGTAGATCTTTGCATTTTTAGTTTATATACGAAGTTCCAAAAAAATCATCGGAGCCATTTTTGAGAAAATTGCGAAAAAGTGAATAAATCATTTAGTGAGTGCTAAAGTAAACGCACTTCCGGTTATCCGATTTTTTTCAAACTCGGAATTTCAACAACATATTTAATTCTAATTAACATTATTTAGATGACAGAATTGTCTTATAAACTGAAATAGCACTTTAGATGGAAACCTAACCCCCACTCCTCCACCAAAAGTGCCGTTCAATGCATTTTTTTGGAGAAATGTTTCAAATAAAAGTTGTAGCTGATTGTATGTGTGGTTGATGTTTGACCTTTAAAAAAAATCGTCGGAGCCATTTTTGAGAAAATCGCAAAAAGTAAAAAATCCAACCATCCAGTAAAGTGGTACTTCCGGTTGAGGAATTTTGACAGATAACGTACAGTCAGATCCCATAGTGACCCCTAAACGGAATATCAAATTTCAACTTTCTACGATTTTTCGTTTTTGAGCTATGCTGTTCACTATACATACATACATACATACACACACACCACACACACACACACACACCACACACACACACACACACACAGACCATTTGCTAAAAACCACCTTTTTGGGCTCAGGGGACCTCAAAACGGATATTTCCGGTGAAAACTCGATATCGAAAATTTGACACGATTACAATACTTCCTCTCTTACTAGGAGTAAGAGAAAGTAAAAAACGACTGGTCTCTTTATAGTTTCCAGTTCTAACATTTTCAGAATTAATGAATAATTCATGCTCGGACCTAGATTGCTCACAATTAATAAATATCATAAAAAAGCTGTGGAATGGAATGTTCAGTTCCCTAATTTAAATGAACTCAAAAGTTCGTTGTTTCAACTAAGTCCTAGTGCATAACCGAATGTGCTGAAGACTATAAAGCGGCGTAAGCAAGCATTTAATAAATATCTGTTATTTTATTCATCATAGTATATATTATGTTTATATATGTTTCTTCCTGACCGATTTCGGATTTTCATACATCGTCAGAGGAAATTCATCAAGTTCATGTAGAGAGTTCACTTCAACGCAATGTTTCATATTTATTCATTATTTATTCACAAGCTTCTGAAAATATTGATGTTTTTGGTGTTCGTTACAACCGCTGTATTCAATGTTGTAAATTGGATGTTGAGGTTTGGTCATACAAAAGAACTCTTTTTAAATTTCTACTGACGTTCGGCAAATTTATTGCCTTCTTCAGGGTCTGTATAAAGGTTCTAATAGAAATCAATAAAAAACAACATAAAATATAAACTTAAAATACATATTTTCAAAATAATTTTTACTTTCTCTTTTTTTTTTTAAATAACCTATATAAATAAACTAAATAAAGAGTATCATATATATAGCACATTTAAATTTATTTTAAACTATTGTTGTAGAACAGATCAATATTTAACTAAATAATATTACATTGATCAATATAATATTGATCTGTTGTACAACAATAGTTTAAAATAAATTTAAATGTGCTATATATATGATACTCTTTATTTAGTTTATTTATATAGGCTATTAAAAAAAAAAGAAAAAAATATTTTGAAAATATTTATTTTAAGTTTATATTTTATGTTGTTTCTATTTTTTTATTGATTTCTATTAAAACTTTTGTACAGACCCTGAAGAAGGCAATAAATTTGCCGAAACGTCGATAGAAATTTAAAAAAAGTTCTTTTGTGTGACCGAACCTCAACATCCAATTTACAACTTCTGAAATATTTATACAAACTTTCTTTAAACTTTGCATTGCTTTTTCACAAACTGTATCTTTTCTTTTTCTTATAGTATACTACTAAAATTTTTTATCGACTCCCCTCACTCCCTAAGAAAATGACTTGATAAAACACTGAGCATACTTAACAACACTATTAAAACTTACTTATAAAGTTTCCTTCAAAACCTGCTATTTATTGTACACTATTTTCTAATATCTAATCATTATTATTTATAATAATTCCATTTTGTCATTAAACACACACTCACACATACTAACATAACCTTATAACGCAGGCACATAAATCATCAAACCAACAAGCGACGAGTGTAATAGAAACATTGCGTTGAAGTGAACTCTCTACAGCAACTTGGTGAATTTACTCTAACGATAGATGAAAATCTGAAACTGGTCAGGCATTTAAGAAATATGCATGCTATGATGGATTAAATATCGGATGTTATCCAGCACTGCGAACCCATCCACATATTTAATAAATAAATACATAGATAATTTTAATTACATTGAATGTAAAAAATGTGGGTAATTGTGAGTTCTAGTGACCCCTGTCATGGCGGACACTGTTCTACAGACCCCTCCCAACTACACCCTCTCTATAGTCTCAAACGTTTACTCATCCGATTAATTTACACAATCGATATATTATCAATCCCCTATTCTATATGTAGCATTATTTTAAATGTTCCTCATATTTTTATCACTGTTTTCCATTTTCCGCTTTTTTTACAATTCAACACAATATTTACATGTCACTTCATTTAATTTTTGTTCCATATTTTTTTCCCCTTTTAACAACATTCATACCCCCACACACACACTGAACACTTAAAAAATAACGGGTCAATTTCCTAGCAGTGCAAGTTGTGTGTAAGTCGTCTTCTCGGATTAGGTCAGGTACATAAACACACCTACTGTTATTATTGATTTGGACGAAGCATGAGCTTTATAAACACATTTTATACTAATCACAAAATTTTTTCAGGCATAAATTGTTCCTTTTTTGCGTTGAGCAATGAATCTCAAGATGGTGTGGAAACCCTTGTGAAGCGCATAAAAAAAAAAAAATTATTATTATTTAAATACTTTCTTAGGTTGTAATGAGAAGGACCAAAATGTAATTCGATACTATAGATAGAATGGATTGGATTTGACTGTGACAGAAGAGTGGTAGTTGGCAGGTGTCTATAGAACAGTGTCCGCCATGATAGTGGTCACTACAACTCACAATAGTGGCCACTCAAACAACTATTAAACAAGAAAAAAAAAAAAAAAAAGTTGGACAGAAGTTTCGTGAAACTTTAAATAGACTTTAGACGATATCTGGAAAAAAATTAATAAAAAATTCTATGATAAACAAAATAGTTATTGTTCTTTGGTTGATGGAGAGTCGGTTCAATTTTATTTTATTTTAATTTAAGGCACGCCAAGATCTATGGTCTTTGGCGCACGGAGCCTTCTCAGTGCACTGCCGGCCTCCGGATAGTGTTCTCTCGTTACAGACAACACTGTCCATCACCGGACAGCGAGCTGTAGAGGCTCCTAGGAAGACAAAATCTAAGGGTAGCACAGCTGGACTCGAACCCAGGTCCAGGTTTAAGATGCTCTTAAAGTTACAAAATGGTGTGAGGGGATTGCTATACATCTCAGAACTTAGATGATAGAGTTGTGGAAATGTTTTCAAAAGATTTCTTTTAGTTAAGAAGAGGAATTAATATTTTTATGGATGAAAAGTCCAAACTAAGTACCTGAATTTACCATCAGAACCCGAACGGATAAGGTAACTTGCTTTTTTTTAACAGCCATTTGCCAACATCTTAAAGATTTAAATATTGAAACTTCCGAGATCGGATCAATTTATTTTGATCTATATTGTAAAATTGAAATGTTTTGATTTCAAATTACTTATTTTGAAATTCAGTTATTCTGATTAATATGTTACAATTTTCTAAGTTAAACAAGTTAATTTGAAGTTTTCCTAATTTTAAATTTAAGCTTTTGCAAGTCGATTCTTGGATTCAAAAAAATGTGTAAAAATGATACAGTAATTCTTTTAATTTAAGCAGGGCCCGTACAAGGAAGTATGGTACCTTACGCAAACGTTCTGCATGAGGCTACTTGAAAATTTCTTCACATTCAAGTGTTAACTAATATAATATTTTTTTTTTTTTAATTACACTAATTATCTTCTTTAATAAACGATAGAATTATCAACGTAATAATAATAATAATTATTATTATTGTTTAACATAATTAACGAAAAGAATTAATGCAATACTATATATATATAGGATAACTGTAATGAGATAGAAATTTTTGATAATTCTCATGCACAATTAAATAAAGCCTTTCTTACAATAAACACATCCCTATTTTCAACTATAGAAGAGTCATAAATTTTGTATAGTTTTTAGGAATACGAAATTGTTTTTTGTTTTTTCTTATAAAAGTAATATTTATGAGTTTCTCTTCAATTGGGGAATGAATTTTTATTAAAAATGAAGTTATTTTTAATTATTCAAACTGGATATATAAATGTTAATTGTAGATTCCCGTGAGGGCAAAGTTGGTGTTAACACAGCATCGTGATAAAAAGTGGGAAGCTACAGTTAGTAGCGCCCTGGGTAGCGAAGGCTGGAACTAAGCGGCGTGGAAACTGCCGCATGGTTACTACACGCTCCCCTATTCAAATCGCCATCTGGCAAGCCTGGGCCCTTCATGGGCTGTTGCGCCATAGGGGTAGCGTTAAGGTAAGAAATACAAGAATTGTACAGTTTAGAGAACTAGTTTAACTTGTCTAATCTTAATAAAAAAACAACGCCTAGCTGAGTGAGCGACATAATGATGATGCAAGAGTGAGAAAGAAATTTTAGAAGGCAAACTAAACGATTTTATAAGGAAGGTAGGCAGTCCCAAACTTAAGCGGCCAGATCATTAATCATGGTGCAAGGAGCTTTTTGATAGAAAAAGGTTGGAAAAAACTCCCTGAAGCGGTTAAAACTTAACAAGAGTTGTAGAGCTAAGATGACGGAATGTTGTTGAGACAGTAAAGCAATCCTTTAAGAAAATTACAATGATCACTTTGTTATCGCTCAGCTTCGGTTCCGTTAATTTTCACTCCATGATTAAAAAAGAAAAAAAAAACGCATCAAACGTATTAAAGTTTATCTTTCAACATTTTTTCTAAATATTCATTTGTTCCCTAGAATCTTCAGGAAAGGGAAATTGAGATCTAAGAATTTCCTGTAATAAAACTTGTACTCCTCTACCTCCATAGAGCATCAAGGATTGCCAGATTGGCGATTTATATTAGTAGAGATATAATCAGCATGCCGAGGTTCCCACTGTCTTACCTCTAACAAAAACCAGGTCCGCTAGCTGACTAGTCCTCCTCCTCCTTCTACAGAATATCGGCATACACCTTATAATTATTATCTCAAGAGAGTGCAATTTAAAAACACCAGTTTCATGAATGACAGGCATTTAATAATGAAAAATGACCAGAGTAACTTTTTTTTCTAAAATAACTGATTTCATTTTAATGTTTCAGAGAGTTTTTAAAAACAAACTTTTAAATAAAGTTCTATTCAGAATTTTGTTTATATTAAATCACTTTAAATTTCCAGCTGCTCACTTTTCAATGGCTATATAGTTCATTTAGGATAGATTTTTTACGTATTTAAACTTCGTATACTATCTAGATAAGTTAGGGGCGGGTGTTGGTGTAGTGGTTATGAGCATGAACTTGTAAGTGGGAGGTCCCCAGTTCGAATCCCGGGTATAACTGCTAAATTTTATATTCGTTTAAAAAAATATTAATGGTAAAGTATGTGCTACCATCCCCGTCCATGACACCTGTTGATAGCTGGACGTTAAGTCTGCCTGAAAAAATAGGCATCACTTTAATATCTACATAAATAACACCTACAATGTACATAATACATACAAATACAAGCATAGGCCTGGTAACGTGAACGGCGACCAATCAGTGTTGGTTAGCCATAAGTTAACTATTACGACAACATAGCAGCTAACCTAAAGTGATCTACATTTGCTGTCAAGTGATTGATCGCGATGCTATCAGCGCCTGATTCTCCAAGATAAGTTATTAGGAAGTTCTGAGGAATAGATATTGTTAGGTAGGTTGACTGATAGAATAATGGACTGTGGTGTAAGAATTATTTTTTAAGGATTTTGTTTAGCGGGATTGGGCTAGTTCATAGATAAATTAGGCAAGATCAGAAATAAATTGGGCTAGATCAGAGATAAATTGGGCTAGCTCATAAATAAACTGAGCTCGATCAGAGATAAATTGAATATGTGTATTATTTGTATTATGTAATTGCAGTCTATTCGTTTTAGTCGAGTAGGAGAAGGATTCCACATTAGCCTTTTGTTCAGATAAAAGGATATTTCACTTGGTTCGCTGTGGGGAAGAGGAATGTTGTTAAAGTAAAAGAGTTTTATGGTTTAAGGTGAAACCTAAGTTGATTTTTGAAACTTGAAGCTAAGACTCAAAAATTTAGAGATGATTTTTGTTGATTAGAGATAGGCTATAACGGCATCTATTTTGGGAAACAGGTCTGGATAAACGGTGTAAAACAGTGGAAGAGCAATACTTGCTCCCCTATGGTAGGGAAGGACTGTTTAGATAGAAGTAAAAGATATTTGAAAGACTTAAAAGTCATGTTCAGAAAGACAGCATTTGAGCATAAGTTATTAGGTAGATGAAAGGATGCTCTTGAACTCATACAGCAATCTTATATACAATACCTGTTCAAAGGCATGAGAAAGGTGAATATTTCCGGACAGTATTGCCTCCTTTGGGGGGAGAAAGCGATGAGAAGAGCAATTTGGGGGATAATAACATTCTTTCTGAGGAAAATTTCCATAGGTAGAGGAAGTAAGTAGTGCGAAGCACTGTTATAATAAGGTATAAATAGTGGGGCTTTCCTAGGAAGATGAAGTTTATAGTATGTAACTCACTACAAATGTCAACACATAACAAAACTTTCCTCACCAGTATAAAAAGCAATAAAGAACAGTTATTTATTGAATTAATTTAATGCGCCACTTTCACACACATGTGTTCAGGTTTGTCTATACGAGCTCAAGCCTCGCAATTGTAACTGAACCAGAGTTAGGAACACAAATTGCACTCATGTTAATTTTTTTCTGTTCAATTTTAAAAATCTGGTGTGAAACATTCACACGACTAGTTAATTATTTCTGTTAATACAATTATATACAAAATGACAAAATATTTTTACTTTTCACATTTTATTCGTTTAACCTAATATTAAAAGCATAGCTAAATGAATGAGATTATATTATAGTCTATTAGGTCAGCACCTAATATTGGAGAAATCAAATAACATTTCTAGTAGTTTAACGCCACAAATTCCACAGTGTTATGTAAAATCAATATTTTTTTTTCGGAAAAATATGACATAGTAGCTCTATATCTGTGAAATTTGTATTTTAAGTTTAAATAAAATCATATAGTTTTCGAGAAAATTAAAAAAACAAACAAACTCAAAAACCAATTTTGTAAGGTCGAACTTCTAGTTAACCGATTTTATTCTAATTCGCAATTCTTCCAATGCTTTTAATATATATTAAAATATATATATAGAAAATAAAACGAGATAAAACATGTTCGGTATCTCCAATTGGAGAATGTTCGTCCATTGAAGAGGAAGGTTACTTTCAATGAGTGTATAGAACATTAGGTTAGGAAGGTTACCTTCAGTGAGATTATAGAACAATATAGGTTAAACTTACAAGAAAATTCGTTTGATGTTTATTGTAAAATTGTTTTTCAAATGAAAAAAATCTGGTGTGAAACACTCAAACAACTTTCTCTTACTCCAGTTCTCAAAATGATAATTGACAAATTTTATAGTTTGTGTACCAAATTTAATGAAATTCGTCGAAAACTGAAAAAACTGTTCAGTAAAAGCGCACTTCCGGTTTACTAATTTTCTTGAAACTCGGAATTTCAGCCATCTATTTATTTCTAATTAATTATGTTTGGATGATAGAATTGTATAATCAACTATGATAGTTGTTAAGAGAAAAACATAACCCCACCCCTGCCCTAAAAGTGCCCTTAAAAGAATTTTTCCAAAGAAATGTTTTAAATAAAAGATGTAGATCTTTGTATGTTTAGTTTATACATGTAGTTTCAAAAAAAATCGTCGAAGCCATTTTTGAGAAAATTGCGAAAAAGAGAATAAATCATTTAATAAAGTGGTAAAGTAAACGCACTTCCGGTCATCCGATCTTTTTCAAACTAGGAATTTCAACAACATATTTAATTCTAATTAACATTATTTAGATGACAGAATTGTCTAATAAACTGAAATAGCACTTTAGATAGAAACCTAACCCCACCCCTCTTCCAAAAGTGCCCTTCATTGCATTTTCCCGGAGAAATGTTTCAAATAAAAGTTGTAGCTCTTTGTATGTGTGGTTGATGTTTCAAGTTTAAAGAAAATCGTCGGAGCCATTTTTGAGAAAATCGCAAAAAAGTAAAAAATCCAACTAGTAAAGTGGTACTTCCGGTTGAGGAATTTTTACAGATAACGTAATGTCAGATCCCATGGTGATACCTAAACGGAATATCAAGTTTCAACTTTCTACGGTTTTTCGTTTTTGAGCTATGCTGTTCACATACATACACACACACACACACACACACACACACACACACACACACACAGAGACCATTTGCTAAAAACCACTTTTTTGACTCAGGGGACCTCAAAACGGATATTTCCGTTGAAAACAAACTCGATATCGAAAATTTGACAAGATTACAATGCTTCCTCTTACTAGGAGTAAGAGGAAGTAAAAAATGTTTAATTTTGGGAACTTCTAACTCATTCCAATATTGTTAATATATTTTTGCAATTTCAGCCAATCTTTTTTGAAATATGATAATCAAATATTATGATTACTTTTCCTCTTTGGAGATTAGAAATTAAAAGTACAACATTATTCACTACTTGCAGGTGAAATAAGTGAAACATTACTTAAATGTTGTAGAAAAAGTAAATTTACCTTTTCGAATTCTCAATTAATTTACAATAAAGTTGAAAAAATAAAAATAAAAATAAAAAACAGAACCTTTTTTTCCTCCTTCCAACATGTGACGCATGCAACAAAGGAAAAAACAGCAGAATGTCGTGGTCGGTCAACCTTACACAAATAGAATTAATTACAACTGTATTTTTTCAGTCGTATGATTGATTATCTTCCTAAGTTACCCTATGTACATATAGACTAACATGAACATTTCAACAATTGTAATTATTTTGGATACTTTCCACTGAATTGAAACCTTTCAGTCTTTATTTTTTACTTTCTCCAACTAGTGTTAGAGGAAGTATTATGAGGTTCCCTGATTTCAAAAATGTGGTTTTTAGAAAATAGTAGTCTGTATGTGTGGAAGTGTATGAAAAGAATCTCAAATATGAAAAGTTGCAGGAAGCTGAAACTTGGTATTCCATTGGGGGTACTATCACCGCATCAAGCATGAAGATTATGGGCAAAAATCCATCAACCGGAAGTGCCACTTTACTCAATTTTTAACTTTCTCTTACTCCTAGTAAGAGAGGAAGTATTATAATCGTGTCAAATTTTCGATATCGAGTTTTCACCGGAAATATCCGTTTTGAGGTCCCCTGAGTCCAAAAAAGTGTTTTTTTTTAAGCAAATTTGTACCATGTGTTTTGTATGTACCGTGTGTGTATGTATGTGAACAGCATAGCTCAAAAATGAAAAACCGTAGAATGTTGAAACTTGATATCCTGTTTAGGTATCACCATGGGATTTGACAGTACGTTATCTGTCATAATTCCTCAACCGGAAGTACCACTTTACTAGTTGGTTATGACCGGAAGCACCACTTTACTAGTTGGTTATGACCGGAAGTACGACTTTAGTGAATAGATTTTTCCAGTTTTTTTTTTGTGATTTTCTCCATAAAAATACTGACGGTTTTAAACACTAATAAGAATTGCAGATGTGAAGAAAAATTTTGCTATTCCGCAGTAAGAGAAAGTCGTGTGAGTGTTTCACACTAGACTTTTTATTTTTTTGAATAAAACGTTAATGTATTTGACCATTAGTTGTAACTGTTAAACGAAACAACTGATAAGATTTGATAAAGTAATATGATTAAGTTACAAATATATAATACATGAATAATAAGGTCAGAACCCACATTTTTTTTATTTTTTTATACAAATAAACACAATATTTTATGAATAGATTTAACATATATTAAAGATAACCAAGTGAGCAAACTCCTAGAAAACTGATAGATTCCATTACATATTATTTGGGTTTTACCCAATATTTTCGTGAGAGGCAGATGATTCTAAGAATGCTGTATAATTGCGCAGTTTGCAAATTGCATTAATGCGCAAAGCGAAACGTAAAGAAAGAAAGAAAGGAAGTGATTAAAGGGAGATTGAATGATGAAATGGTATTTTAATTAGGAAGTTGAAAATATTGATGAAATTACTGGAATCATTTTTTAATTCTAAAAGAAGCTGTATCACATTTTTTTAGAAAGCAATATGATTAAAACAGTTACATTGTGACCTCAATCAATTATACATTGTTCTAAGCCTTTGTTGTATGAACTTTTTGTATTTTATCAATGTACTGACATCAAAACATATATACAGGTATTGTTTATCAAATACATATTAATATTTAACTGATAGAAATCAGATAATTAGGTTAAACAACAATAAAATATTATATTTAATATTCCTTAATGATCTCTATGAGCCACTTTAATGATTATCTGACTATCATTTCAGCATTACCGTTCTTTTTTAAGTTTACAGAAATCAAAATTAAACATAATTTCCTGAAAAATGGAAACAGAACCTCCTATTTTAATGAGAAATAAATACAGTTTTGAATGGGGTATAGATTTCGTCCGTTTCTTTTTACTTTTAATATTGTAATCGTGACCAAATTTTCGATATCGAACTTTCACCGGAAATACCGTTTTGTTCTCATGACTACAAAAAAGTGGTTTTTAGAAAATGATCTGTGTATGTACTTGAACAGAATAGTTCTAAAAACGAAAACAAATCGCAAAAAGTTCAAAAGTGTCATTCCCTGCGAGTTTTGACAAGACCAAAACCATGGGATTTGACAGGAACTTACCTGTCAATATTCCCCAACCGGAAGTTACCACTTAAATATAATTATATTTAAATGGATTTGCGATTTTCTCGAAAATGGCTCCAACGATTTTCTTTAAACTTGTTATATTAACTATACATACATACGTACGCCAGGACAGTGAGCTGTAGAGGCTCCTAGGAAGAAAAAATCTAAGAGCAGCACAGCTGGACTCGAACCCAGGTCCTCCGCATGGGAGTCCAGTACGCTAAGCACTTAGCTATTCCCTTCCCTTGTTTTCCTCTAAAATGCTATTTTAATTTATTATGTAACTGTATCATCCTAATAATATTAAATAAAATTAAATACGTTGTTAATAGTCTGAGTTAGAAGAAAATCGGTTGTCCGAAAATGCGTTTCATTTTCACCAGTTTTCTGAGTTTTTTTCGAAAGCGGCTTTGAACAATTTTTTTTTAAACTTAGTACTATCTTCTATTCATACAAAGAGCTACAACTTTTATATGAAATATTTCTCCGGGAAAAATTCATTTAACGAGGTTTATGAAATTTCAGTTTCAACGTATACACTTGTCTCCAACTCTAATGAGCTCCAGAAGAAGGACATCAACAAGAACGGAAACTAGAGCAACAAAAAATTCTTTTTTCTTTAAAAAAAAAAAAAACTCCTCTGGCCATTGCCGTATATACGTCTCGTTATAGTTTTAAGGCCTGACGATTTGAAAATCAAATTTTATTCATTGATAATTTTTAACTTGTATAACTAGAAAATTTAGCGATGCTTTAATGTATCAACCGGTAAAACCGAATCGGTACGTCAGATTTCTCCCCCTTTATGCCAACCGTGACCCTCTTATCCTAAAACAGGGCCGTTGATGCTTCTGTTCCCACCCAGCTTGGCTCTGGGTGCTTATTCCTGCCATATAGAAATATCATAGATAATGTCGCTTTAATGTTGCATTGATCGGACTTTACTACAAAATGCATATAATTATATTTAAAGAATTAAAAGTATGTTTTCTTTTCTTTAATGAGATCCTTAATCCAGTTTCTACTGAAGCGTGGAATAATCTCAAGTTCCATCTATATTTACATTCAAGCGATTCTGTGACTGACTGAAATTAGACGAGCAGAGTTCATGGCGTACTAAGGCGGCTGCGTTATATACTATACTTATACATTACTGCGTTATGTAATATAACACCTGTACTATATTTTTTAACATTTTCTGTTAGTTGCCTCTAACATATCTCAGTGCAAATATTCTTAATAACAAATACATCTTGCTTGCTCCTGTGGCACCATATTTACGCGATTTTCACGTGTGGCCTCCTTGGAATATTCCAGAGACCCTGGGAATCATATGGCCCTCTTTATGCTTAAGCTTAACATTGCAGCTCAAAAGAAATTCAGCACTACACATTTAGTTGTCTCTGTTACGTACAGTAGTGTATAGAAATATGCGTATACTTGTTAGTGTTTAGAATCTAAAGAAGCTGCCTGAAAGTAATTATACCAACCAAGCCTATATCCGTCACAAACAAAATTTGTAAAAGCAGTTTTTTGTTGCAGTATTAATGGACTTTAATACTATATAGGTGAAAAAAACCATGCTTTCACTGAGTGGTATTATAAAGTTGTAGAAATCCCAATGACAACGGAAGATTTCGCAATTTTCTCATAAAGGGCTCCATGTTTAAACTTTGTATCTATCAACATATATAGATAGTCCTATCACATTAATTTGAAATCAGTTTTCTCTGAAATTTGAATTTTGTGTGGCTATGGAGGGGAGAATGGTCAAAAATATTTTAAAATAGCTAGTAGAGAGAAGGCCCAGAGGTCGCATAACTAAACAGATTTGTTTATGTTTAAAATTTGTTTCCAAAAAATTTCAATTTTCTTGAAAATACCATGGAAGATTATTAGTACATGATCCATGTTCGATATTAAACTTGTAAGATGGAATGGCTGTAAAATCAGAAACGGTTGGACCAGATGTAGTTGCAATAACCATTTAAAAAATTCCAGTTACATTAGTTGAAATATAGTTAAAATAAACAACTGCAAATTTACTACAATTACATTTGCAGTTTTATTAATTTTTCCAACTAAAGTAGTTCTAGTTAAAACTCGTAACTATAGTTAGTAGTTGAGAAAATTAATTGCAAACAAAACTTGTATGTAGTATTGTTTAATTGGTTTAAACTATTTTTTTTTTTTTTGGCTGTGGCAATTATAACAATTGTCATGCTATAAATAAAAATTGTAAATAGTATTTAGATTCTTTAGCAAAATTAATGTTTTGTTAGAAAGGTTTTATTAAGTATTATTTTCCTTTAAATAATAAGCTCCAATTAAGATGACTGGCTGGTGGATGCTTTGAAAGGTTAACATTTTTCATTACATATGAGAAGATACCAGTTGATAATAGTTAACATTATTTAACTACTAGTTACAAACAAATGTAGTCACTTTTAGTTATAATTTTACATTCCAAATAAAACTACAATAGTGTAAAACATAACCGCAAAAACAATTAACAATATCGTTGACATAACCTCAAAATCACGAATTTTGTTATTATTAGTTGCAACTACTTAACTAATAATTGTCAGTTAAAAATATAGTCAAACTATGTTATTTTATAGTATATCTATTTATTTTATACTCAAACTACTGCCCAACTCTGAAAACAAAACCTGTGCGTTCTAAAAGATCTAGTATGGCTCCCTTTGTGTGCAAAATACATAGAATAAATCGTTTGTAAAGTCAACAAAATGGCGAATGTGCGTTGGTGGACTAAAATATATTCAACGACCTCTGGAGGTTATCTAGGTTATTGTTTTGAGTGTTGATGGTGGTCAGTGTAAGGTTGTTCGAACGTTAGGCTGCGCATTGGGATCCCAGAAGTTGTTGTTTTACGAGGCACACACTTCACATTCAATCCTTTTATTTCTTATTTGAAACATTTTGTATTGGGAAATTTTATATTTTAGGGCTTCTGGAGGAAGTTGATGGGGTTCCATCTGTAATACCGGCAAAGCAATAACGCTTCCCACCTGAAGGAACTGATTAGTTATTGTTACCAATTTTGTAACCAAAACGTTTGGTAAAAAGTCCTATTTCGAACCAAATTTGCCAATTAGGATTTGTTTTTATGTTGAGTTAACCTAAACAATAATTGCTTCTTAAACACTGCAAATGTCTTGATACTGGGAGCATATCACATTGCATAAAACACATTAAAAAATTAAACGTCAGGTTATGTTTACCTTCTGTCACATGATTCATGAACCTTGATTGGCTGTCAGCCTTCATGGTTAAATAGTACTATTACTACAGAAAAAATTTTAAATTTGTAATCCAGGTACTAATGAATTGATTATCAATATTTCCAGTTATATAAAAGTTTTTGACTTGAGAGAGATACACAAATAAAGAAAAGATAAAAAGTTAATGTATTCAACATCACATATAGAGTACTATCAGTCTATCACATTCAACATCACTACCAACATGGATACAATAATTTAATAATTCCCTCAAATAACCTAGAAAATAGGAAAAAAAAAATTATTTTAGCAATAATGGTGATATAAATTATTTTATTATAAGAATTTTTATATTATCTGTTATAATTAATTTTACATTAATTTGCTTCCTATTTTTTCAATATCATTATTTAATAAAATTAAAATATATAATAATTTTTAATGTTTTTAGTTATTAACAATATCCGTTCTAAATTTTTAATAAACAAATCCTTTGAATAACATTTTTGTAATGGTTAATATAACAAATTTAATGAAATTCAAGGGTGATTAAATGGAGAAAATCGCGAAAACTGTTCAGTAAAAATGTACTTCCGGTTTACTAATTTTCTTGAAACTCGGAATTTTGGCTATCTATTCGACAGATGGCAGAATTGTATAATCAACTACGATAGCACTTTAGAGGAAAACATAACCCACCCCTCCGCCAAATGCCCCTTTAACTGACTTTACCAGGAGAAATGTTTCAAATAAAATTTGTAGCTCTTTATATGTTATAGTTTATATTTAAAATTTAAAGAAAATCGTTGGAGCTGTTTTAAACAAAATGGCAGAAAAATGAAAAATAATTTTTAGTAAAAACGCACTTCCGGTCATCCGATTTTCTTCAAGCTCGGAATTTCAACAATATATTTAATTCTATTTAATATTATTTAGATGATAGAATTGTGTAATAAATTGAAATAAAACTTTAGAAGAAATCTCAACCCCACCCTTCTTCCAAAAGTGCTCTTAAATGAATTTTCCCTGAGAAATGTTTCGAATAATAGTTGTAGACCTCTGTATGTGTAGTTGAAGTTTGTTTATAAGTTTAAAGAAAATGGTTGGAGCCATTTTCGAGAAAATCATAAAAAAACCATTTATTAAAGGGCACTTCCGGTTGAACAATTTTTACGAAAAGCTTAAACGAAATATCAAGTTTGAACATTGTGCGATTTTTCGTTTTTGAGATATGCTGTTCCATACACAAAACAGATACACATGGACCAATTGCTAAAAACCACTTTTTTGGACTCAGAGGACCTCAAAACGGATATATCCGGTAAAAACTCGATTTCGAAAATTTGACACGATTACAACGGTACTTTCCCTACCAACAGCAGTTAGAGAAAGTAAAAGTCTGAAGTTGGCCCAGTTTTTATATCTATTACGATAGTTAGGTTGACATCTTTTTTAAAAACTTGGACTTTTTATTAACTGTTTAATTGGCCTTGAGTTTCATATAAATATTGGAGGAGATGATTATATTTCTTGATTTTTAGAACAAAGACAAGCTGAATTTGACTTCAATGTAGGTAATCAGAAACACTATTAATCTGTCATGGAACAAATTACCAGCAAATTTGTCAGACAAAAGCTGGACTCAACAGTTCCAATAGCAAGGAGCTATTACTAAGCCCCCAAGCGCACATCAATTGTACATTACTCCCTCTGCCATGACCGTATACAATGTATTGGTGAATGGGCCATCAACTTCTCACTTAGAAGTTGTCTCTAACGATAAGTGTAATTAAATAAAAAGCCGACCAAATCTTGGGTTTAACACTGAGTCACTAGATAAACTTTAAAGAGTAAATATCAGCAAAGTTCCATCAGCAAGCTAGCCACCAGGAGTTCATCACTAGCTCACCATCGTTAAAGAGTTCTAACTAGCCAAATCATCTTCATGCGACTAATAACGACCAATTCTATCATTCTACATTCTTCATGCTACCACAATCTTCAACACTTCTCTCGATCACTCTATCTCCATTACCTTTTCTCTCGTTACTCACAAAAATCGAAAACTTTAAATTAAGAGTTTAGTATCAGTTCATGTGTTATCATTTTACCATCAAATCCGGTTACCACTACATCTCCCAAAAAAACTATGGAGAGGAGCTTAGAGATAAATCTAACGTCAGGGTTCCCCAGAGAACCTCCCAAAAATGGGGAAATGTTTCCAATAAAAGGGCTTGTTTTACATTATATTAAAAAGAATCTAAAAATATTTATTTCCGGTGTATAGTCAAGTTCGAAAATTTGGCATTTCGTCGTATATTTTACCTCTTACACGTGTAAAAAAAGTAAAAATGCAAGATTTACACAGTGGGCATTTATTTGTGTAAAAGTCGTTGATGTTTTGTAATGTATATAGTAGTCATAGATTTATTAAAATGGGTGAAAATGCAATTTCGAGTATCTGCCGTGAATCTACTTCCAGCAATAAAAGAATGAAAACAAAAAGGATTACCTTAAAATAACTGTAAATTTTTGGTGTGATTTGTTACAAACAAAAATTTTGTGAGCCCTCTTATCAGTGAATGAAACGAAATTTGTTATAAAAATAGACCTTTTCAGTTTATAATTTTATTTATATAAATTTTTTCCTACCGAACTGATTCGATAGTTTAATGCATTCATCAAACAATTAAGAATGCAATGTAATGCAATTCATCAGAATCATTGATATTTGCGCATGGACATTTATTTCGGGTGGCGTTTAACCGTTATACTTCACTTGCAAAGTTTTCCTCCTAAACATGGTAGGTAATATAGAGCAAAGTTATGTTAGTGAGAGATATATGCGTTTTAGTCTGAATTTATAGAAAAAGTTTCATTTTTCTTGTAGTTCATTAAATGTAATATACTTAATGGCAGACAAGAAGTGGTTTTCGTATTGGATGTTACAGGATGTAACGGATTATACAATATTTAAAATCAATCTTTATTAATGACATCATTTTCCAGAAAACTACATTTATTTAATATAAATCGTCAAAAAGATATTGCCAGTAATCAAGAATGATAACTCAAATAATAATACATTCCTCTAAGATTAGAAACAAAAAATTTATTAACTTTGATTTGAATTTCAATTTATTACGTAGGCCCTTCAAGCTTATTTTTATCTAGGCTTTATTTCAAATTCTTTACAATTAAAATCGTTAATTAAATATGTTTAAAACAGACATCCTCTATCTATTTACTTACTGTTTGTTTGAAACATTCTAGGAATTAAAATTTATATTATCTTATAGTTTTTGGTTCAGTTTGTATGAAACAAAACGCCAACTATTTTACTACTTTATATTATTTACTTTTTTTAAGGAAAAGGGAATTTTAATATTATCAGCATGCGCTGTAGTTTAAAGGTCAACCAGGAAAAAAAAACGCGAAAGAAAGGAAAGACGTGTATGAAAGAAAAATTACTACTTTCCCGTAGTTAGAATCAAATGGTAGCTATAACTTGGAACTTCAACTTAATTGTAATTATCAATAAGCTTAAATAAAATAATACTTACATGTGTTAATAGATAATAACATTTTGCACATTCTCAGCACCGATCTCAACTGATGACTGTGTAAACGGCGGTCAGCTATTAATGAAGTGGGGGATGTCGGAAGCTGGGACGGCCCCACATTTATCGATACATAACACTATCGACTTGAGAAGAATATAGTGAACTTGTTGTCCTTGAAACTCTACTAAAGAATCTTCAAGTAAGTGAAGTATTACATGTTGAGCGAATCTATAATAGGGTTTTTTAATGTTTCAACATAAATATTAGAATTCCATTATAAATCATGTTCAAAGATTAACTTTACTATAAATATTTGTTTTAAAATACTTCACTGACGCGTTAAGTTTCACTAACTAAAAGACACTGTATTCAATTCTCCCCTCTACAAGTAATAATTTTGTGGTCCAAGGAACAAGGTCGCTTACTTCTTCAAACTATAAAATAAAAAACTTGTTATGACTATACACATTAGACACATTTAGATATATCAAGTTTTTTATTTTTTTTAAAGCAATTTTATGATTTACAGTTTTCCGCTTACAAATAAGGATAAGTTCTCAAGAAATTTTCACTGAATATTAAAACAAGAGCACATATACCTTATATTATATTATGTTTAACCTATAGAAATTAGGATATAAATACAAATTTCTTACCTCCATACGTATTTACGTATACGAAGATAGCAATATATCCCAAGCTAACTTTACCTGTTACACTGCTTCAGCAGTGTGTAGCAGCAACGGGTGCTAAGCTGGTATGATGTCTCAACGCGATGCATGTTTCATTTCTTAAAATATAAAAAAGAGATTTCAGAATTATATTCATTGAGTTTTATTAATGTATTTTTATTTACTTCAAAATTGTATACTGAAATTCGGCGAACCCGGAGTCCGAAGAATGGATAGTCAAACCCGGAGGTACTGGACGAATTTGTTAATCGTCCAGAAGAAGTGGTTACAAAAGCTGGTTCACAGAGATGATGTGGAAGATCTAAAGAGTTTTGGGCTTACTTATTGTTAATTTTTATACATTTTAAAACGTACAGTATATAAGAGGAAGTGAATGATGGTGAAATATGTTTGTCCTCTTGGTACATTAAACCCTAACATCAAGCACAACATCCTCATATGTATTGTGAAACTCGCAGGAACCTAAATTTGATAGTCCATTTTGATACGACTACTGCATCCGAAATATTTGTCAAAATCCATCATCCAGAAGAATCACTTTACTGATATTGTCCCCAATTTTTCTTGAATTTCTCAAAAATAGCTTCAACGATTTTCTTTAAAGATACCTTTACAACGGCTAGCAACATTACTGAAACTATCTAAATATTGCTGTAAAGCTGGGCAACATTGCTGGTAAATATATGTCAGGTATTGCGCGGTTTTGCCGACCTTCAGTGGAAATTATTTCCAGTTCCACAACCATATTTCATCCTATCGATTATTTCTGTCTCTTTGCAGACAACTTAAAAGTGGAAATATTTTAATCGGGTCAAATTTTCCATATTGAGTTTTCACACGAAATACACATTTTGAGGCCCTTAGACTGAAAAATGGTTTTTAGAAAATGATTTGGGTATGTGAAAACATAACCAAAAACCAATTACTGCAGAAAGTGAAACTTGATATTCCATTTAAGTATCACCTGGGATCCGACAGTAAGTTATCTGTCAAAATTCCTCGACCGGAAGTACTATTTTACTAAATGGATTTTTCACTTTTCTGCAATATTCTCAAAAATGGCTCTAACGATTTCTCTAAGCTTTTCATGTCAGCTACAACTTTTACTCGAAATATTCCTCTGGAAAATTTATTTATGGCGTTTTTTTTAGGGAGTGATGGGGTTATGTAATTGCTAATTTATTTTATTAAACGATTCCTTCATCTAAATAAATTATCATTAAATGTTGAGTTTGAAAAAACTCCGGTTGACCGGAAATGCGTATGTACTGAACAGTATTTTCAGTTTTCTGTGATTTTTTAGAAAACGGCTCCAACATATTTTAATCTCGCAATAATTAAAACGCTAGGAAACATTCATAAAAATATATTTGCTTAAGAAATATGGAAATTTTTTTTCCAAGCTTTTAAAAGGATACAATAATGTATTTTTATTTTAGAATATTACAATAGTTTTGACTTTTTGTTTGATGAGATGATTAATGCTAATGTGAAAATACAATTAATTTTTGCTTTTAAAAAATTATAAATCATGACACAAGAATTCTATAAAACCGATTAAGAAAACCTATATTATAGTAATGATTGATACTGTTTTATTCCTCTCAGAATTTCCAGATTTTATGATCTGGTTGGTCCATTGGTACTAACTGAAATGTTTATAACATGGGAGGTTTCAGATTTATAGGTTAGGTTATAGTGATTACATTTTCCTAGCAATGGATGTTTACGTTTTTAATGTTCATTTTTCATAAATAAATGTTTTGTTCTCTTATATTATAACAAATGAATATCTATTCTTTTTGTATTTCACATAAGATTAGGTTCTGCCCTTTTATTATGGGACAGAGAAACGAACTTTCTGAGCCGTTTGGTAACAGTTATATTTAAGAAAAGCTGTGATTTTAAAACTCAGCATTATTATATTTACCTAATATGGCTAATTATATTTTTCGTTAAGTAACTATTATTTGTTAATAATTTTGATGGATATTTGACCTTTTATTTCCTTTTGGATAACAATGCAATATTATGAATTAGATTGAAAATAAGTGGTAACTTTGAAGCTGGTGGTTGTTTTTCCAAAATTATCATCTGCAATGGGTATTAGAGGTTTGGAAACATATTTAGAGCGAAATAGCAAAGGCGCTTGCTACAAGGTGGATATTAAGGAAATAATATCGAGATATAGGTAGTAATGAAATATTTATATTCGTATATTATATTTATCTTATATTATTATTATTGACTTCATACTTTATTACAGACAAGAAACTGGAAAAAGTCCGAAAATTGTTATTGATGGGATGTCCGTCCTAAATCATTTATACAATAAAAAGTTGCCTTGGCTCAGTGGAGGACAATTAAAAGAATTTTATGAAGTGATAAGAGAATTTATAATAGCTTTCATCAGTTTAGGAGCTGAGCTTATTTCATTTTTTGATGGACCTCCAGCTGCATCCAAAAGAAATGCATGGATTAAACGTAGACTGGAAACATTGGCAGACATATACGCTTTATTTGATGATCTTACGGCAGGTGTAGACCCCTTACAAATTCAAAATGATCGAAAAAATATCATTCCCCCAAATTCTGGTTGTGTTATTATGCATGTTTTCCACATATACGGATGTAAGGTAAGTAATTTTTGGGACAGAAATGTTTGTTTTGCACTAATAAAATGAAGTTAAAGATACTAAGTGGGGAAATGATCTGAAGATGATTGTATTTATAAAAACGTAGTTGTATTTGAAATTCTGTTTTTCTTAATATCTTTTTATAGACTTTTATTTTTGGATGTTTTTGTTGAAAGAACTGTATTTAGTTTCCTTAATTAATAACACTTATTCATTGTACATTTCAACAGCTATTTTCATCTTCTATAGTTGCAATTCATTTGACCCAATTTCCTTTCAAGGATAACGATCTCATTAACCTTGTAAATCATTAAAACCTGAGACCGATTTTCATAACGATTTGTAGCTTACAGGATGCATTTTCTTTGCTTCTTAATTATAGCAATAGGTGAAATTCCATTGAATAAAAAGTTTGTCTTTGATTTATATTGATTAAAAGTTTTTCTGTTAGGCGCATTTATGGCAGGTATAAATTGGCCAAAGA
Source organism: Triatoma infestans (assembly GCA_011037195.1). Lineage (NCBI taxonomy): Eukaryota > Metazoa > Arthropoda > Insecta > Hemiptera > Reduviidae > Triatoma > Triatoma infestans. Next base: position 46,409 of record JAAEAF010001033.1, on the reverse strand, counting down.
TACTCCTATTTTTTCTTGCAGTTTTGAATGGAGAGCTTTTTGTTGAAAGAATTGTTTTAGCAAACTTTTTCTTATGTAATAAAAAAAATTATGAATAAAAAATTGATTATTTTTTGTTTCTAGGTTTACAAAACTATTCTAGAATGTGATGCGGAAATTTCAAAATTTGCTCTCAAAAATGATTGTTTAGCCATATTGGCTCAAGATTCTGATTTCGTTATTTACGAAGGTGCACATTATTACTGGTCAATGAAAAATTTTGATTTAGACACAATGACTACTTTAAATTATGACAGAATCAAGCTGGCGAATAGTCTCCGCATTCCACCACAACATCTACCTCTAGTTGCATCGTTAATGGGAAACGATGTTGTACCATACGATTTAGTAATGGTAACTTTCAATTCTTTAAGTTACATTTTTCAAAGTATAACGTCCATGTTTAAAAATTATTACAAATCAAGAGTATTAGATAAGAGTTGAATTCTAATATACTTTAAATTATTACCCAAATTTTTTTCAAATTCATATAAAATGTGTTCTAATCTTCGCCTCTGCGCGGTTTGGGGTCCATTGATATCTCCATTTCTCTTTTCTGATCGACAGTGTCATTTATGCATCGAGTCACTGCCTCCTTTACCTTTTCCTCAGCTTTCCTCTGCGAGTTTTTCTTCGACTTCTTACTTCATTACGCAGATAGATTTTATGATGTTATTTTCTTCTGTACTGAGTACCAAGGTGAAGCATATTGTGCTCTTAATTATGTTTTACCTACTTTTCCATTCCCTGGGTATTCGTAATCTGGACTCTTTTAATTTATCGTAAAATCGACGTTTTCTTCACCTGCTGAGCTCACCGAATAGCTTGGGATTGGAAGAGAGGTAATGCTTATGGTTCCTCTTTTTATTCAGCTCCGAATCCTTATTCTCTTCTGGAGAAATCTATTTGTTTATTAAGTTTGAGAACCTCCACAAGATTTTACTCGTTCAAGTGATTATTATGATCTTACTCTTCTGAAGGTTTCTTTGCTATGTGGACTATTCGTACGAGTAGTTCTTCACCTGGTCTTGTTCCTTGCTTCTAAAGTTTACTATATCATCTCATGCCAGTCTTAATTGTTTTTGTGATACTGCATTGTTTTTTGAGAAGGAATTATAAAAGGGTTCAATCTGTGTCCCTAGTTTACAATTTCAGTGGTCTTGACTTTTTTGGAGGTGATGTTGAACTTTCTCAAAGTACTTTTTTTTTTAAGGCGCGTTAAAATCTGTGTCATTGACGTCCGGAGCCTTCGCACTGCAATGCCGGCTTCCGGACCGTGTTCTCTCATTAAAGACAGACCTCCTAGTGGGCTCATCTCCTAATAGTGAGCTGTAGGTGCTTTTAGGAAGAAAAAATCTAAGGGTAAGCTCGAACCTGGGTCTCCCTGTGAGACAGTGTTTATTGTAAGTAAGTAGAGTTTAAGAATCCCAATGCAATTTGTATATTTCTGAGCTCTTAATGATGTTTCCCACGCGTGCTTACCCTTCTTGGTACTGCGAAGAGCCTTGCTCTACCGTAGTTAATAGTGGCTAAGTGCAGCTACTTCTTTTGTGAGGCCCCGAGCGCTAGAATAAAATAGAGAATCTAATTTAATATGCAAATAATTGGAATGACTTCCTTCATAAATTAGTTCAATAAACCTGCATTTGATACAATTTTATCAAGTAATGTATTTTGTAATTTCATTTTTTTTCAGCCATTTAAGAAAGTTTTATTAAGAAGTTTGTCAAGAAAAAACTATGTAGATTTCAGCACATGTATTGAACGTGTTAGTGATTATGTAAGAAGACTACCTGTGGGGCCTGCTATTTATAATTATCTTCCACAAATTGCTAAAGAAGTATTTTGTGATGAAAGCAAAACTGGGCTTCTTTATGACAGCTTACTGTCTTATGATCTACACACGGAAAGTAAAGCAGTTTCTTTTTTTTTTAAATATTCCTTTTAAAATTGCATTATAAACAAAAACAAATAAATAATAATTATCAGAACACTAATTTTCATTTGCTGTGCTCTATTTTTAAGTTATCTTACTAAGAGGTAGTCATAATTAAGAAAGAATATTTTAATATAGGTCCAGACATTTTTAAAACGGGGAACGATCATTGGGATTCTGTTTTGGAATTGGTCAGAGAACAACATATCAATGGTTATGGCCCAGCTTGCATATACGGAATTGTTCATGAACAGAGATATTGGGCTTCCACAGGCCTTGAAGATTTCAGGATAAATGATCTGCCTCCTGCTCAGTTAGTAAGTTTTATTTTTTATGTTTAATTCAAAAAATTCAATTGGTCAGGATATGTATCTTTGTCAATAATATAGAGATGATACAAATATTTGGCTGACAGAAGGCAATTACCTTATACTTTTGAACGGAAATGGAAACCATTCAAAGAAATAAGTGGTTCAGATACATGTTTAAAATATTATCTGTAGTGATTTTTTAAATAAATGTCTTGGATTGTCTTCAGATATTTTATCCGTGCAATAAACATGGTCTCTCAAACTAATGTTCATTTTGAAATAATACTAATCTAAAAGAGCTTCAGTCCAATACACATTGAGATCTTCAACCAAAGGAAACTTCTCCATTCATTCAGTTTATCAGACTGTTATTTCAACTAGACCATTTTTGGAAAGAAATTTTTATTTGGTAAATATACAAAAAAAGTATGGACTGACACATTCATCTCTTTCGTACTGCACTTCACTTCTCCCAGTTAAGGAATTTCTTCAAGCTCTGAAACTTGTCCTTAATTTTGTTGTGATGTTGGCTACTATACCTATACCAAATATTACAGGAAAGACTAAACCTAAAATAGAACCCAGGAAAAAAGAATCACCTAAAATAAATGTTTTCAGTAAAGTGTTTAAAGTATAAGTGATAGACTTACATATGTTTGATAAGTACACAAGTTTTAAGAAAATCTTTGGGATTATTTTATTGAAGATCGTTAAAAACTGGAAAAAAGTATCAGTAAAATGGTACTTCCAAATAAGTTTATTTTCTTCAACACATTCAATGGGATTTTCAATGCATATTTAATTGTGCTTAATAAGTCACTGATAATTGTTTTCAAGGAGATATGGGCTCCCTCATACTTTTCATAAGTTTATAAAGACAAAACTTTACAATAAAATAAGACTGTCTTTCAGTTCAATTCTATCCGCTTGGAAGTATATTGATGCTCTGGGGCAACTCTCTATTTTGAAATAAAGTAAAAATAATGTATTGCTACTTTTTAGGCGAACTCTTCGTCGTGGCTGGAATGGCATAGCTAACATACTTTTTAAATGTTATTCAAATCGTCAGGCCTTAAAATTTCAATGAGATGTTTGTACGGCAATGGCCGGATTATTCAAATCGCCAGGCCTTAAAATTACAATGAGATGTTTGTACGGCAATGGCCAACCCTACGAACATCTCATTCTAACATACTCATTCTAACATACTTTAAATTGCACATATAAAGTAGAAACCAAGGCCCAGCCCGGGAATCGAATCTAGTCCACAATGCATCGAAGCTTGGCGGAATACATTCCTAATCACTCAGCTGCTGTGACACATGTTTCGAACTAAATTATAACTTTACTAATACAAAATTAGAAAAAGACAGAAACTTGTGTCGAATTACATTTTCATTGATTTATTTTTCAGGTATTAAGAAAATTGCGACAACATATATACGGTATATTACTGCATGAGAAACCATTGACGAGTAATCAAATATATCATGAAGTGAAGGAATTAGTAATGACTGGTCCCACTAGCTTGGAGAATGATATTATTGTCAATGCCATTCCACCTCAAGGTGAAATTTTTACAATTTTATTTTTAATTGTCTTTGATGAGGGATTTTTTATTTATTTTAGGCAGGTTATGTGTATAAATTGAGTAACTTCGGTTCCTGAAATAAAGTAAAAATGCTTCTATAATAATATGTCTTAATGATGTAGTTAAATGAAAATTAAATACTGTTTCAGTTGAACATCCAGGTTTAAAGATTCTATGGAACGAAAAAGACAGAAGTATAGATAACATTAGATGGTCCTTAGTAGGAGAAGCCGTTCAAATCAGTCCAACATTAATATATAGACTACCTGCTCATCTGATTGTGCCTTCTTTAGCACTTTCCTACCTTCTGGTCAATTTTGTTCATATTTTTGTTATTTTTCTTATTAATATTATAGTGAAACAACTTAAATCTCCTTACAACGTTACTATTGCCCGCCCTGTAAATACTATTACAGAAATAATAAATGACTTTGTTGTTTAATTAACAATGAATGTTTTGGTCTTCCATTTCTTCTTTAAAATACCATAGAAGTACTGACAGTTTGTTGAGCATGGGCGATTCAGTTTTATCTACGAAACGGCATTTGTTTTCATTCTGATTATTTAATTACTTGACTTATGTCTTGATTTCTCAATTAAGAAATGCAAAAAAGATACCTTTCATTTTTATTCATCTGGTCCAAGAATTACTTTTCTTAAGTTCTTAAGCGTTTTATTATAGTAAACATTGCATACTTTTTTAGAAGCAAGGATTAGTTGTCAGTAAATGGGAAATAGATGCTGTTTTATCAAGTGCCATTGTGTTAAGAGAATTGTCGCCTGATAATTTGAAATCTCTACCTTTGAAGATACCAGATAGTCGATCAATACGATTACAAACAATTTTCACCAGAACTTATGGTAATATAATTACTCTTTTGCAAGTGTGCGGTAATCCTCTTCCTTTTGACAATGTAAGTTAACATTTTCTTTCTTAATCCAATTGTATTTTAGAGATTATTAATAATTGAAATTTTATATTAATAGATTGTGGCAACTAATTATCAAGATGGAAAGCTTTTTCTTTTAAAATATACGGATGCAAAGAATGGTTGTTCAATTTCAAAACTTTGTGACTATAAGGTGATTTATATTGTTTCATAATTGCAGCTACTTTATATAATTCTTCACTTACAAATTATTATGTTTATTTTCTTTCATTTTTCACAGGTGAATCACATCGAAACCTTTAATTTAATAAGTGACTTCATCTCAGCTGCAAGTTGAATAGTGGAAAATTATTTCAGAATAAAAACTTATAGAAAGAGATCTGTTTCTTTTGAGAATTTCTGTTCACGTTTCGTCGTGTTTTGTTTTTGTTAGGATCCAATTAAAAAATGTTATTCTCTCTTTAAAGATCTCTTTTGAATCTGTTATTATATATAGCATTTTGACTTTCTTTTTAAACTAAGGAGCTAATGTCCTTAACCTTTTGAAGACGGATTTAGCAAGACGGTCCTCAAGAGCTGAAATTAATTTTTTATTTCTTTAGATTGAATAAAGTGAGAAGCAAAGGGTTTTAAAGATATGAAAAAAAAAAATCTTGACAAATTCGCTAAATATGATATATTTTATCTACTTATCTAAACATTCAGTAAGTTTGATAAAACCTAGTTTTTCGATTTTTGCAATCTGTAGAAATTGGATGATTACTTTTTTGATCTTAAGGGATATATTAATTTACATACAAAACATTCGTAATTAAGGACAGCTAAATGATCAAAAATTTTTGTTAGTACCTAAATTGTAAAAATTTTAGATAAGAGAAAACATGAATAATTGAATATATATATTCCCTTCTTTTTTTTTTGTGTGTAAAAATATCTTAAAAGTTTACTTACAAGAACGCCAATATTATTTAGCGCAGCATTGTTTATAGTTTTAAAACAAATCTCAAATAGTTCGCATATTCTGATAGAAAATTTCTTAATTTGTAGTTTACTGTTGTGTAGGAACAGCTAGTGGCATATAATTAAAACTTATAGTAGCTTGTAATTTGCAAAAAATATATTTTTGGGCTTGTGTAAATTTAGAACCGGAATAAGATAAAACTTGATATGTGTTTAGTAACAATCTTAATAAAATATAAAAATAATTTATTTAATATTAACCCTTCATAATAGCATGAACATAAACCAAAATACCACTTCAGTCTCAACGTTCTCAATGTTCACTCCTCTCCTACCCTCAAGAGCTCCTGAAGTTACCAATGGTATCCGAAATGTAGAGAAACAAAGACATTTTTTTTCTTTAAAACTCCTCTGGCCATTGCCAGTGTACATCTCATTATAAACCAAAATAATTTCGTAATCACCCTCTACAAAAAAAAACTATTAGATTGTGAATGACATCATTTTTATAACCTGCTGGAAAATATACTAGATCTCAAATTAGAATTTAAGCAGATTTTTGGGCAAACTGTTAATTATTTAAAGGACCGAATAATTCTTATTTGTAAGTTTCAAGAAATGAATGAGAGATTCTATTTTGTTTATTTATTTTCTTATATTGAGCTAACTTTATCTTTGCTTGGACCTTAGACTTGCAGCTCATTGTTGACTCGCTGAGGGATGTTTCGCTAATTACCTTTAACTGAGGAATGAGCATGTTGTTCGCCGTTCTCGAATTACCCCTACTATTTAATTTTTAGTCTTTATCTTTTCCACTAGAAAAGGTAATGTACATAATTAAACGCTGCTAAAAATATCATGTAACATCACAAGAAAAGACATCTCATCGCAGTTTTAGGTTTAATCAGCAGCTCTGTAATTGCAATTACAATCTTCCTTTCATCTTCACAGCTTCATACAACACATTAATAAAAGTTGCATCACTTCTTTTCTTGAAGCCTAGCTCCTTCAATGTTGGGTTTTAATTTTTTTTTCACTTATGTGATATTTGATTAGAAAAGAACAGAATAACAACGGAGGAGAAACGAGCCTTTGCGACCTACAAGACGAGGTCTATTACAGATCCCCTTAAATTGTAGCTCAACCCAGCTTTGCTCTCCTATCAGTCCTAGCAAAGCTGAGAGCGGCTACGTCGTGAAGCTCATAGCTTCAGGATTGCCTATCCTCAGTTGGAGAAACCTTGTCCTCACCCGACCGGCGCACTCGCAGAGGATGTGCACCGGGGTTTCTCCCTCCGCCTTCCAGAATCGGCATACCGCGCTATCTGCAAGTTGTAGATGGTGCATGTGTCTGTTCAGCCTACAATGCCCAGTTAGTAGACCCAGAATTAGCCTTATGGTTCAATAGATCTCTAGTAATTTAGGCAATTGTCTCTTGATAAAGAGCTTTGTCTGCCTCTGTCCTGGTGTTCTCTCCCACCAAAACAGACGCTGTTCTTCTATCCAACCTTTGATAGAAGTTGAATAAGGCTCCAGAACAAGCCGCAGAAGAGTTCGGGAGCCTATAAAGATATCCTGAGAACCCTTCCTCGCTAGGGCATCCGCCCTTTCATTGCCCAGAAACCCCGCATGTCCCGGCACGCAGGCGAGTATCAGTTTGTTCCGAGCACCCATCTCAGTTAGAGCAGTTAGGCCATCTCACACTAGTCTTGAGACTATTTGGTGTGAAGAGAGTGCCTTCAGGGCTGCCTGACTATCGGAGAATATGGCCACTCTCCTACCCAGTATGCTTTACCCCTTAAAATCTCCTTAGCGCAGAGTTGTAGCGCCACGACTTCAGCTTGAAAGACCGTGGCGTACTTCCCCAGACTGGCCTGCCCCATAGACCCCGGCTCCGACTCCAGTCGTAGTTTTGGATCCGTCTGTATACCAGACCGAATTACTGTACGGAGGGGGGCATACCCCATTCACCTCTGCTCGGTATGACAATTTGGAAGTACCTTTCGAAATGATTCCTAGGAAGCATCCTGTCGGTGGCATTTCAAGAAGATGGTCAGCCTTAATTTCCTCAATCAACCTCTGGTTATTACGATCATGCCTAGAGGTAGGAGGCGGCCACTACAAGAACCCATTCTGGCAGTTGTTTCGCTATTTCCTTTAACTGAGGAATGAGCATGTTGTTCGCCGTTCTCGAATTACCCCTACTATTTAATTTTTAGTCTTTATCTTTTCCACTAGAAAAGGTAATGTACATAATAAAACGCTGCTAAAAATATTATGTAACATCACAGGAAAAGACATCTCATCGCAGTTTTAGGTTTAATCAGCAGCTCTGTAATTGCAATTACAATCTTCCTTTCATCTTCACAGCTTCATACAACACACATTAATAAAAGTTGCATCACTTCTTTTCTTGAAGCCTAGCTCCTTCAATGTTGGGTTTTAATTTTTTTTTCACTTATGTGTTATTTGATTAATTTATTATTAGATTTTGCTTGCCTTCCACTCCGCATTTATTCAACCCGCAACTTTTCCTATGCAGATTATACGCATTTGTTGCGCCTCGGCTTCTACAGATAAAGCATGTCAAAGTCCTTCATAGGAGTGCAGCATAGGAACCATTTTATATAGTGTTATATTCAGATAGTTCGGTTAAAAGATATTTCTAAAATATAAATAAAAATAGTTTTCGTTTTATACACTCCAATTCTTTGGAGAATTCTCAATTCTTGTCAAATATTTAAACGGCCGCAATAAATGATATTTAATGTGGCCGTTTGCCAGAAGTTTAACTTATCCAAGTAAATATAAGAGTAATAAATTACTAAAGTCCATACAATATAAACAAAGTCCATTATTCATAGAAACAATTATATGAAACAGAAAGTTTTTATTTTTAATTAAATAAATGTAAAAGTAATAAAATATAAAATTATTATTTAAAATTAGTTTTGAAACAAGAGAATAAGACCTAACAGCATAAAGCACAATACTTTTTACTATAAATATAATATAAAGGAGAGATAACCGAAAAGCAAATAGGTAATATTTACAATTTTATGATTTACAAACAAAGACATTTCAGGATATATTGTGTTCCAAATGAACGATTTTTGGATATTAAAAAAATAAAAATAATTGCATATATAAATATTCATTCTTTTCCTCCCTCACATTAAAAAAAATGCATATAAATGATTTGATTAACAAATCATGATTTTAATTTAAATGTTAAGATTCAGATCTTATTTTTAATATTGTTATACATCATTTTTACAGATATAATTTTCATTAATATAACGGTAATTAATTGAAAGAATTCTTTTTTCCAGCCAATTCTACTTTTGATATCTCTAAGATTGAGACCAAGAGAACAAAAACCGTATTAATGTTCTCTGAATATAGAATTAAACAGAAATTGTAAAATTTTTTGATGTTCAGATTACCTACATCATATGATTCTTTTACTTCAGCGAAACAATATCCTGTAAGTACCTACGTTTGGTGCCCTTCAAAATTGCAAAGTCTAATGTCGTATAGGAATGGCCTCCTATTCATATCGTCTATTTAATGCAAATTTTGGGACGTATAGTGCATTTACATTAGAGGAAGGATTGGTGAAGCTTTTTTCCCAGACTGTATGGACATATTTTTCAAACAAGGGCTTTGGAAGACTGATTTAGGTGACGGAGAAATAATTTCATGCGAGGAAAAATGTGTCTTTCATTAAGGCGGTTCAGTTCCAGAAATTTTTATTGAATCATCATATTTCCTCTACAAAAAAAAAAGGTGATAGCGAATTGTAAGTAACTATCGTGGAATTTCATTTTCATTTTTATTTTGGAAAGACTGAAGTAGTGGGTAGAGGAAAATAACAAAATGAATGAATTTCAAGCACGATTCAGAAGAGCCTATAGCATGAACGATAATGTATTTAAGAACGATAATATTTTTAATTTACTTAATATAATAAAAATTAAAATGCAGCAAAATTGTAGAAAGATTGCAATTTTTTTGTTGATTTTAAAGCTGCGCTAAATCCTCCGCTTAGTCATGGAGTTTATTACAAACTAGTTATGTTAGATGTTTCAATTGAGACCATTCCAAGTTAATTGAAATTACTGAAAAATATAAAAATACAAAAGCGGTTGCTCGGACAAAAAATAGTATTACTAAAACATTACAAACAATTCTCGCTATTATTATTTTCACTTCCTTAAATAATCTCCATAATTTTATTAAGGGAGGAACATGGAATGATAATATAAACATAAGAGTTCCACCTTATGCAGGTGATATTTTATTCTGCTGACTGATGAACCGCGCGTCTTGCAGGCCATGATATATTGGATTTGTACTGTAATCTATGGAAAATCTATGGTAAATTTGGTGAACATAAGATAACCGTATACCATCTACACACATTTCACTGAGAACAGAATAAATTCTATTTTATTTACACATATAAACATCAATCAGTGTTACTTATTGTAATATTTCCCCCGAAAATTGATTTTTGGGGTGTTGTAGAGGAACAGTACAGTCATACTTTCCACTAAATTACAATTTCAGTATAATATATGGTTTTACCCTTTACATAAAAACATAATATTAACACACATTGGAAGCATTGATATAATTCCAAATTTGAGGAAATTCTGTTAGGAAGTACGACTTTATAGAATTTAATAGGTTTGAGTTTTTTTGGAATTACTTCGAAAACGGCCATAACGATTTCCATTAATATGCAACTTCACCGAAAAAATGTATTACTTTTATTTGAAACTTTTATCCCTAAAAAAAATTATTTTTGATAATGATGCGATTTTGAATTATATAGGATAGCGGCATTAATTTCAAATTTTTTAGGTAGTTGATTCAGTGTTTTAGAGCGCCCTAGTGGTGGTTTGAATCATCACTTCTCTCCCTGCCAAATTTGGTGTAGTTTAGTACTTATCCCCCAACAATCCATAAATATGACGGAAGGTAAAATTTTATACATAACTGTATTAAAAGGAGTAAGAGAAATTAGTTTGAATATTTAACACCAATTTTTTTTTTCATTAGGACATTGCTCAAGCCATGTTTCAAACCCAAGTAAACAATGGTTTTAAATTAAGAACACTAAATTTGATTGGCTTCCCAAGTCTCCAGTCGCATCAAATAAGAAGCTTATTTTGGAAATATTGGAAGAATTGGCAAAGTTGACAAAATATTATTACCGAAGTTGGACGCACAACAGAATAAAATGAGTTAAGAGAGCAAAAGGTTTAGTTTTCTAATAAAGTATGTAAACTTTTATATTTTAAGGAAGGGATATCAACAATTTGAATATTTGTGTATATCAAAATGCCTAATATTTTGGCCAAGTCTGTACATTGGTATAACACAAACCGTTTGAATCAAAGAAACTTTAGAATGGTATTTAGATAAACTTTATTATTCTATTAATATCCAGAATAATAATAATAATAATTCTAAAAACTAGATTTCAAAATGTGTTACCGTAAATATTTTTGTGGCGAATAATACACATTTAGTTTACCTAAAAATATAAAGATCGTCCATAAATAACATTTTTTTAAATCTGAAACTCTCAGTTTCTCTCAAATCCGTGCACACAACAAGGAGAACACGGATGTATGTAAAGCGATAAACTATATTATACAAATACTTTTCTATTATCTGGAACATATTTTCTGTATTGAATGACTGCCCATGTATTTGCCAATGAAATTGACTTCATATTATGTTTAATTAAAAAAAAAGTTATATAATTTATTTAATTATACAATTATACAAATTATATAATTGTGAAAAACAAAAATTAAATAACAAAATAATATCTACGGTCATTTTCATGATGAACATTTCGAATCCTAAGATTGTATAATTTTAGTATTCCAGGCCATTTCAGAAAGATAAGTGCAATTTAGATCACAGTAGGCCGATTTCATCGGAAAGTGTTAATTTTTATTGTTATATTTCTTCAAAGTAGTTCTGCAAAAAAAAGCTCATATTCTTGAGGAGGCAGTATTCTATAGTCATAACAGTGATTCTGCTCAATTCCATCTTTCGCGTTCCCATAAACTGTATAAGATCTTTTCGATCTTTACGGTTATATAAACGTTTCAAGAATAGCTTGGTTTTCCCTGAAATAATTTCGATTAGAAGATGTGTTTTCTAGTGAGCTATTTATTCCTGGCTTCAAATGTATGTACTCTCATTTCTGCCTTTATTTATTGAATATCAAGGATGAAATAATGTTATGTTCTCCCTCTTTTGATAAAAAATATATTGTCTCCACGGTGCAGGCAATTTTTCCCGCGAATTTAATAGAGGCTCGTTATGAAACCTACGGGTCTCGGAGGAAGAGTACGGCTAAATATATAGATAGGAGCCGCAAAATATCCATTGCGTTCTATAAGATCGGCCCCCATTTATGTTATTTTTGCGATGTGTATATTGTGTAATGTTAGGGAGTAATATTAGTGTTTTTCGTGTTGGCAGGACTAACATATCCTCAGAGATGGCATCTCTGAAGAAACAGCTGGTCCAATTCCCCCTACGGAAAGTGAGCATGGTTGTAGGAAAGAATAGTGATGTGCCCGGAAATACCACGTGGTGGATATTTAATCGGATCATACGATACTTGGAGAATGTCTGAACACAAAGCCCTGCAGAGCGGTGTAAAATTTTAATCTCCTGCGGGCAGCCCCGCTCTAGCGGTTAATCGCCGCCGAAAAAAAAATATATTTTTTTAAGCAAGTCTATATGCATGTTCAAACACAAGCAGAAGCAACGCTTTGTTCGCTTGCTAATGCTATTCTTTTCAGAGAAGTATATGCATGTTCAAACAAGTTCAAGCATTGGCCTTTACGATTTCTGCGTTAATTTTTCAACAATAGTGTAAATATTTTTAGCTTTTAGTCATAAACAATATAAATACGCTACTGCAAAGAGAACGAAAAAGTCTTTGTGAAATTTTCTATTAATTGACTATTTAACATATCAATATTTTTCTCACACTTACAGCCAAAATTGAATAATGGGCTCATACGATACTTAGAGAATGTCCGAACCCAAAGACCTGCAGAGGGGTATAAAATTTCACAAATTTCACAATTTCCTAAATTTTAGCGCCCCGGACAAATGTCCCAGTTGCCCGCCCCTGAAGCGGGCGCTGCTGCGTGTTAATGCCGAAGTTACACCCTTATCTTGACGGGTTAAATTTTAGTTTCACCTTTATAGTTATTACTTTCTCTTACTCCTAGTAAGAGGAAGTATTATAATCGTATCAAATTTGCGATATTGAGTTTTCACCGGAAATATCCGTTTTGGGGTCCCCTGAGTCCAAAAAAAGTGGTTTTTAGAAAATTGTGTGTGTGTGTGTGTGTGTGTATGAGCGCGCGCGCATGTGTATGGAGGGGTTGTATTTGAACAACATAGCTCAAAAACGAATAACCGTAGAAAGTTAAAACTTAATATTCCGTTTAGGTATCACCATGGGATCCGACAGTAGGTTATCTGTCAAAATTCCTCAACGAAAGTACCACTTTACTAGTTTTTACTTTCTCTTACTCCTAGTAAGAGGAAGTATTGTAATCGTGTAAATTTTCGATATCGAGTTTTCACCGGAAATATCCGTTTTGAGGTCCCCTGAGTCCAAAAAAGTGGTTTTTTAGCAAATGGTCTGTGTGTGTGTATGTGAACAGCATAGCTCAAAAACGAAAAACCGTAGAAAACTGAAACTTAATATTCCGTTTAGAAATCACCATCGGATCTGACTGTGTGTTATCTGTCAAAATTCCTCAACCGGAAGTACCACTTTACTAGTTGACTTTTTTACTTTTTTGCGTTTTTCTCAAAAACGACTCCAAGGATTTTCTTTAAACTTGATACATGAACTACATATACAAGGAGCTACAACTTTTATTCGAAACATTTCTCTGGGAAAATTGATTTAAGGGCCCTTCTGGGGGAGGGGTGGGGTTAGGTTACCGTCTAACGTGCTATTTCAGGTTATTACACAATTCGGTCATTTAAATAATGTTAATTAGAATTAAATATGTTGTTGAAATTCCGAGTTTGAGAAAAATCGGAAAACCGGAAGTGCTTTTGTTTTAACACTTTACTAAATATGATTTTTTCACTTTTTCGCGATTTTCTCAAAAATGGCCCCGACGATTTTCTTGAAACTACACATATGAACTAAACATTCAAAGATCTAAAACTTTTATATAAAACATTTCTCTGGGAAAATTCATTTAAGGGCACTTTTAGGAGAGGGATAGGGTTACAGCTTCCTCTAAAGTGGTATCATACTTGATTATACAACTCTACCATCCAAATGAAATTAATTAGAAATAAATAGTTGGCCAAAATTCCGGGTGTGAAGAAAATCAGTAAACCGGAAGTGCGCTTTTACTGAATAGTTTTTTTCAGTTTTCGACAAATTTCATTAAATTTGGTACACAAACTATAAAATTTGTCAATTATAATTTTGATAACTGGAGTAAGAGAAAGTTGTGTGTGTGTTTCACACCAGATTTTTTTTTTTTTTTTTTTACTTTTTTGCGATTTTCTCCAAAAAGGCTCCAACGATTTTTTTTGAAACTTGGAATATCAACCACACATAAAAGGAGCTGGTACTTTTATTGAAAAATTTATCACGAAAATATCATTAAAGGGTACTTTTGGATGGGAGGGGGGTTACAGCTTCCTCTAAAGTGCTATTTCAGTTTATTAGACAATTCTGTCATCTAAATAATGTTAATTAGAATTAAATATGTTGCTGAAATTCCGAGTTTGAAAACTCCGAATGACCGGAAGCGTTTACTTTACCAATTTGCTAAATGATTTTTTTTCACTTTTCGCGATTTTCTCAAAAATGGGTCCGACGATTTTCTTGAAACTTTTATATAAACTACAATACAAAGATCTACAACTTTTATTTAAAACATTTCTCTGGGAAAATTCATTTAAGGGAACTTTTAGGGGAGTGATGGGGTTATGTTTCTCTCTTAAGTGCTACCATAGTTGATTATACAATTTTATCATCCAAACACAATTAATTAGAAATAAGTAGATGGCCAAAATTCCGAGTTTCAAGAAAATTAGTGTAGCTGAAGTGCGCTTTTACAGGACAGTTTTTTCAGTTTTCGAGGAATTTCATTAAATTTGGTACACTAACTATAAAATCTGTGAATTATAATTTTGAAAACTGGAGTAAGAGAAAGTTGTGTGTGTGTGTTTCACACCAAATTCTTTTTAGTTAAGGGCCTGATTTATAGATTCAGTTGCCGTTTTTCTAATGTAAAATGGCTATCTCTATTTTTAAGTGTTTTGAAAAAGAAAGTTCATTTAATTGATAATAATTATTCTATTTCTTTAGAGAAGCCCTCATCTTAATTGTTGGAACATGACTTCCATCACTTCCGCCGGTGAAGAATGAGATTGAACGCGTTTCAATTGACAGGCTTATCACAAACAATGTAATTGTTATTTCTCTGTATAGAGTATCCAGAGTTTATTGTACCTACTTCAGAGAATAGAAAATTTTAATTTTATAACCGAATAAAAAATAACTTATGAAAAGAAATTATTACATTTTATTGATTATTTAAATAAGAAGTTTGTAATGTGTATACTCATGAAGTTTTAAAGAACATTGTTGCACCAGTCAAAAAAAAAAAAATTAACTTAATTTTACTATTTATCGCTTCTTAAAGGAATTTATTTAAAATCAGTAGAAAGCAGAGCCGAAGTATCTGTTGAAGAACAATTTATATTATATTTAAATAATAATTAATCTACTC
Source organism: Triatoma infestans (assembly GCA_011037195.1). Taxonomy (NCBI): domain Eukaryota; kingdom Metazoa; phylum Arthropoda; class Insecta; order Hemiptera; family Reduviidae; genus Triatoma; species Triatoma infestans. The sequence goes on along the minus strand of JAAEAF010001033.1, from coordinate 30,865 downwards.
GCAATAATGGCCAAAGCAGTCCATGCGCAAAAAAATAAAACTAATCCTACTGACAATATGATTAAAAATAAAATTTCTGTCGATAATTTTTAAGTGCATATTTAAATCATATGTCATGTTATGCAAAAATAAAGCATATTTTTTTCATTGATTTATTTAATTTTTTTTTTTTTTTAAGTTTTGGAGTTTACAAATGAACTTGAAGAATAGTAATGGAGAAGAATCACTTTATGATTCTGCAAGTAGATATGATGTACACGAACGCAAGTTGCTACCAGATGTGTCGGTCGGCAGTGGTGGAGTTGTAGTCGCTCGTACCTTCGAATGGGAACGACGATCCATCAATAATAACGGGGGTAGCGGTGAAGGTGGTGCACAACAAATTCATGGATGTTCCTGCCCAGTCAGGTATTGTCAGAAGTGTGCTTGCGAGATAACATCACCGTTCCATACAATTCCAACCGAATCTGAAGGAATATGGATTTTTTCACATTTAGTGACATGGTTAAATATTAAGCATGCTGTCTTTTTAACAATTTTGTTCATTGTAATGAATAAATTATTTTATTTATTACCAGTATCTTGGATTTACCCTGAACCAGAACCTCCTTTTTATACTAAATGGATCCATACTGTTTCAAATGCCATCATAGAAATGTATTACAATGATTATTGAAATATGAAAAGTAATAGAATAGTTATAAATATTTCTGCATAATGTGTACATTTCTGAAGAAATACACTTGCCCAGACATTTATTAATTTTATTTGTGTTCATTTAAGATTCTTAATTTTTAAGGAGGTATGTTTACCGAAGGATTAAAGTTTTCCAATTTGCCTGGACTTTGTGGGAGCTCCGCCGTAATTGAATAATAAAAAGTGGCATAGTTAATTGCGGATTAAATCTTCATTTGGAAACAAACATTTATGGATGTTGGAAGTGGACAAAATATACTATTTGAATGTTGTGAACATGTTAATTTGTCTACGTATGAATGGCATAGCCAAGTTCTTTGTAAGGGAAGGGCAGAACGTACAACTTTCACTGGTAAAGGTTCACACATACATAAAGATATCGAAATTCTTTAATAATTACGAAAATTCATTGAAAAATGTTGAAAGTGTTTCATACATATACATACTCCATAGTTTACTATTTAAGGCCGTTAGCGAAAGCTCTAATTGAGGGCAAATTACTAGCCACATACTCTATTAAGGAGGTCTGATCGTCCATGATTCACAATAGAATGTTTTAACGTTTAAATTTACTTTAAACTTTGAACTTCAAGTAACCACAAATCTGTTACAATTTCATAATTGGAATGCAATGTTTTCAAAATATATCAAAGCAACAACTACTGAATACTGTGGACTGAGAGTGTAGGAGCGCAAGTTAAAGAGAACTCTTACATCATATTTGTTATTATTATTATCTCTATTACTTATTATAAAGGATAGTTAGAAACTATAACTTTATTATTTTTTTGTGTATCCAACTTGGATGATCTAAATAATTTCAATTTCAATTATTTTCTAGCTTTAGAAGTGAAGGGCAGGGGACTTCCCTGGCTAGGCCCATGTACATTTCATTATTGATATGTCTCAAATATTATTCGTTGCTCTAAGAAGTTTTTACAGTAGCCCTTTGGCTAATCAGTGATCTTAAAAATTGATAAGAATAAATAATCTAACTTGCCCACAAGAAATAAAGTTGTATACCACAAAGCAATGTAAGTAAAGTTTTGGCATTTTTTCAGACGGGCATAATTAAGCAATTGTCGATCAATTTCTTGGATGAAGGTAGAGTTAGCGAACACACTTTGTTAAAAAAAAAAAAATTACATTTCATCCAAACCAAGACTGGGAATTTAATGCTTTACTTCTTAAGATTTCAGCACAGCAATCCACGGCTCTACTACTCTGCTAACATATCACACATACCTATTTATATAGATATCGATTGATGTCAAATGGGTGATCTCGCAAATGTTGTCAAATTTTTGGAATTAGGTTTTCGCCGGAAATACATGTTTTGAGGTGTCCCGAATAAGCGAAAAAATGTTTTTTAGCGAATAGGCATTATTTTGTGATTGTTTATCTAAGTAGCTACGCATGTGGGGGGGGGGGGAATCTCAGGCAGATCAAACTCGGTATTCAATTTAGCTATCACCATCGCATCCAAGGCTTACAATCAAAATTCTTAAGTGCGATTTTAATTTATTAATTTTTAATTTGTTGAGAGAGATTTTCTCGAAAATGGCTCTAACGATTTGTCACTCAAAACTTCCTCTAAATCTAAAAGAGTCAGTTACAAACAAACGATGTCGATTAAAACATATAATTTTACAATTAAAGAGAAGAAATACTATCACAATGTGTTATTTTATTTTATTTATTATTTAATTTGTTCTTAGGCTAATTCCCATACAAAGAAGCAGGACCCACATGAATATAACAAAAAAATAGATTATTAGTTCACAATAATGAAGGCAAAGATATATATAAATGAAAATTACACGGAATTTACATTCTCAATAGATAATACAATTAAACTTTTATAATTTTATTTGAAGAATTAGTAAAATGGAAACTAAATCTGCCTCGGCAGAAAAATTAATGTAAGATTTATCATTAATGAAAATCGTTTATGAGCCCTAATAACAATGAGAAAATTAATAAACTCTTATTTCTTTATAATCTCAAAAAGAATTTAAATTAAAATAGACAACCATTAATTCTAATATTTCTTATTTATTTCCTATACAAAACGTAAAAACATTTAGTTGTAATACAAAGTATAGTAGTTAGACAATAATAACAGTTATTGTTATTAGAGGAAAGAAGAACAAAGAAAAAAAAGAAAAAGTATAGCCAGAAATTTTCAACCTCTACTCTAAGTCTACATTTTGATTAATTTAATTTTTGAAGGCAAAGCTATTTCAATGTGAATAAAAATATAATCCTTAAAACTTGTTAAGTGGTTGTGTGATACTATAATATAAAAACAGAACGCTACTATTCTAAAAGACCTTTGCCAAAAGGGCTGGAGATCTCCAATTTAAAACAATGAAATGATGAAATTCATAAATAAGTTATTTAAATATTATTGATACTTATAACAAAGGAAAATAAGTAATAAAATTAAGCAGTAGCTTGTAGAATTGGAAGAAGATGTTAGCCATACTGGTCCCTTGGTACTTCATATGTGACCTTTAAACTTCGCATACTTCTTATAACACGTATATAAAAGTCTATCACTTTTGAGTCATTTTTCAGGAAAATTTATTATTTGAAAGTTCTGAGAAATCTGCAATTCTAAGTTCTCCTTTTGAGTGCCATTACAATCTATATCCTACTTTAAGTTTATTGTTCTTCAAATATTTTTTTGGTGGCCGAACGAAGCGCCTGATTGTAGGACTCCAATATTATAACTTGCTTGTATCTTGATATTTATTGAGAACCAATACGAGTAGTATTAAAGCCATTTGCTGAACAAAATTTGCCTATTTATTATAATTATATGAATTGCAGTAAGAGGGAAAAGCAATATGAGTATTTCGTACTATTTTCTTTTTTCTTTATCAAGATATGTTAATGTTGGGGAATCCAGAAAACAATCGGGGACCACAAAATAAAGCTGGCTATTATCGAAAAAGCCCCTAATAAACATGTTTATAAGAAGTATCAGAAACCTTACTTATTGAGATATTGGAGGCCATTAACTGCCCTTGGCGATCAATTAACTGACTTTAAAAAGAAACTTCTAACTGCAACTTCAAAATAAGAATTTTTTTTTTTAGGTGTTATGTTTACTAAAGTTTGGAACCCTTGAACACTCAGCAGTTGTTGTAACTTAATAGCATGATTGGTAATATAAAGGGAAGTCAAAAGTACAGTTTTCAGAACAACATCTTAAAATAAAATTTTTCCGGGTATATGTTTCAAATGAATGTAAGAGCTTTATGCGTGTGTGAAATATTCGTATTTATACCAGGTTTTAAAAATATATCTTTGCAGTTGTTTCTGAGAAAATTGCGAAAAATTGATAAAAAAAAAAACATTCTGAAAATTGACACTTATAGTAAAATATTATTCTTCAAATTTGCTTTTTTAAACATAAATAAATCTCCTCTATGTTATTTATTGTTAGTAGAACTAAACTTTATTTTGAAATAGCAATTGAGAGGGATTCTCCAGACAGAACTCCTCCTCCCCCCCCAAAAAAAATTCCTAAAAAATGTTTCAATTAAAAGTACTAGGCTAGGTACTTTTTTTTTTTTAATTTAAGGCGCTTTATCATCTATGATCATTGGTGCCAGGAGCCTTCTCAGGGCATTGGCGTCCTCTGGACTGTGTTCACTCGTTATAGACAGCACTGTCCATCACTGGACAGTGAGCTATAGAAGCTTCTAAGAAGAGAATGTCTAAGGGAAACAAGGGCAACACTGCTGCACTGGAACCCAGGACCTTCGTATTTTTCAAGTATCTAAAATTTAAAGAAATTAAAAGATATCATGGTCGCGCAAAACTAGAAAACTCATTTTATAAATTCCCATATCCACCGAAACGGATCCCAGGTGGCATATTTTCCTATGAAAACTCAATTTCAAAAATTATGACACAGTCTCAATACTTCCTAGAAAATAGAAATAAACTACTACTCTATAAAAATTAAATTAAAATGTTTTTACTAAAAAATAAAAAAAAGAAAGATTAAAATAGATAGTTAATAGATATTGTAGTTCTAGTTAAAAATAAGACAGTCTTTAGTACTCCGTTGTTTTTTTTTTTGGATATTTACTTGAAGTTTAAGTGAATAATTCTATTATTAAAGGTATGATTTAGGATATTGAGTGCTAATCAGCTGTTTCGTTTTGAAAAATGTTGACTTTCCCCGTTCAAAGTTCAGTTCTTACTGTATACAAAAAAAAAAAAAAAGAAAATCTTGTATGAAACACTCACACAACTTTCTCTTACTGCAATTTACAGAAATGGCAAATTTTCTTTGCACTTATAATTGTTACAAGATGTTTAAACAGGCCAGTGAAAATACCAAAACAGCTGACTTACCGGAAATACATGTTTGGAGGTCCCTAATTAGAAACAAAAGGTGTTTTTCATCGAATGGTCTGTGTGAACAAATATCTCAAAAGTAAAAATTTGGTGTCAAACACTCCATGACTTTCTCTTTGAGTTTTTTTTTTGTAATTGGGCTTTAGTGTTTGTCATTAGACACACATGAGTTCGCTGATGGCTAAGCCATATGACGACATGGGTACACTTGGACACATCGGATCCCTACGACTTTTTCCTACGCTTCTTAATACAGTTATATATAAAATGACAAATTTAATGAAACGTGTTTTGGCCATAACGAGTTTCGAACGTTAACCAAAGGAAGGAATATTTAGGTCATTATGGATGCAACGTAGTATGGTGGATTGACATTGTTTCGAAGGATTTTGGCACGGTGTAGGGAATCAGATCGTTTGGTTGTTCTCCTTATTTCAATGACATTAGACCAGATAGGCTAGTCTTGAAAGATGTCTGAACCGTCTATTTAGTTCGAATAGTTTGGTTAATATGAATCGATGGGAGGACTTTTTTATCTTTACTTTTTCTACTTCTTCTTAGAAAAAACTCATACTGTTCAAAATTCATACATTAAACTTCATAGAGTCTTATGTTTATTATATGTAATATCTGGGATGGAATATGTAGTTGATAAATAAATCCTCATACTGGAGGTTTTATTTCAATATGAAAAAACAAAAAACAAAATGTAATATTTATTTATTTTCACCCGATTATTTATTACTTGCTTAAAAATTCAATTAATTCAAGATAAAATAATAGTAAAATAAAGTAATTTTCTCTTCGCAAACCTCTCCCACAATTTTCGTTTTGATTCCCCATAATGACACTAGCATTAATTCTCAGGGGCTCTTTCGTTTATTGTACTTTTATTACATCTTAAAAAAGCAATTTGGTAAATTTTTAAAATTGAATGTATATTATATAATATGAAAATATGCAAACCTAAATGCTTTTCCAATAAGGAAGCGAAAAAAAGAGTAGCTATTACATTTTACAGTGTTATCATAAACGATGTCAATTTAAGATTAATTTATCGTAATAAGCGGCTCCAGATAGAACACACTCGCAAACAGCAGTAACTATCTCGCTACATATATACTGCTGTGGGCATAGTGTTGGCATTAGACAAGAATTTGAAAATCCTTCGACAACATGGTTGCCTCCAGTGTTCGTTTCGCTGCCCTCTTCGCTTTCGTACTCGTACTTCAGGTTAGTGTTAACATTGATTATTAGGCTAAACATTTATATTTAGTCAGGTTAATTATAATAGACTTGCAGTCAACTAAATTATAACACACTTGCATTCAGTTTTAAACATTAAAACTGATCTTAATTATATAATTTGTCAGAGCTTCATGAAGACAGAATTTCGTGAAAGTTCGTAACGAAATTATTTTAATATAATAAATTACATTTTTCAAAATATTTTCACTTAAAATAGTTTATTTAAATTAAATTGCCTCCTCTAAGATATGTTTTACTAAAATTAATTTTCAAATTTCCAGTATGCCCAAGCTAAGCCAGACTGTTGTGGTTGTGGTTGTGGCGGCTGTGGTTGCTGTGGTACCACTGTAGTGACCACTCCCTGCTGCGGATGCGGATGTGGATGTTCTCCTTGCTGTGGATGTTGCACTCCTTGTTGTACATGCTGTACTCCCTGCTGTGGTTGCGGTTGTGGTGGATGTGGTTGCGGATGTGGTTGCACCCACTGCTGCTGCACTCCTTGCTGTACATGTTGCAGCCCTTGCTGCGGATGTGGCTGCGGATGCTGCTAAATATAGACTTCTTTAACTGTGATAATTGTGAACTTCAGTCAGCTCAAAACAGGATGTTAATTTTTTAACTTCCTTCAAACACTTTACAGAAGAATTTCCTTCTTTTTTTTTCCAACATAATAAAAAATGTCTGTCCACATAATCCTGCAATAAATGAAGTCAATCATAAAATTGTATTTGTCTTATTTTTTTTAAAATACCATCTGCAAAAACCCGCAACCGTTATGACGTGTGACAAAGCTATGTGTGCCGCCGTGCCAGTAGCATAATATAGGTACAACGGCAGGGCTGGCCAGCCATAATACCAAAAGTGACGAAATTTGACCACTATTTATACGGAACAATACGATTGGATTCGAAATCCTTTTTCAATCAATGCTACAAATTCTGCAGATGCACTTTTTCTGCAAATTCGAAAGAAATTTATTGAATTGAGTAACGATGGGACGCTAAAACTTCACTTTGCCGAAGTTCCATTGCTTGCTTTCTGGATTTCTGTTAGGTAAAAATATCTTCGGATTACAGACCATACTATTTCAATTCTACTCCCATTTTCAACGACATAATTTTGTTTTCATTCTAGTGTTAATTAAAACTGATACGCGATCGTGCTTAAAAGGTCTTGATCAAGACTTAGGGTTGCACTTTCAAATATCGTGCCGATTATAAAGCATTTGAATTCATTGAAACAAGTTGAGGTATCACATTAATTACACTTTTTTTTACATTGTATTATATAGTATATTCTTGAGTTATGTATGTAACAAATAAAAAAAAAGAAGTTATGTAATATTAATGCATTCTACGTATTTTGTATATATATATATTCATAAATTTACTTTTGTTGCGCCGCGAAATTTGGAGAAGAACTTTATTACGCCGTGGGCAAGGAAAAGTTGCGGGGCACTGAACTAGAGCACCAATTAAATAGTACTCTCAAAGAAACTTAACACTTCAATGGCAATATTAGAAATATAAGATATACTACTGCTATATATATATATAATACAGAAATATATAGTATAGTAAATATGTATATAGAAGAGAAGTAAAAACGAAATAAACGATTTCTCGTGTTTTATTTAGTTTTATTTCTAGAAAGCTTTTTAAAGCCACATGCTTTTTTAAAGCCTAAAGAATGATACACCAAACACAAGTGTTCCATTCGTATCGTATAAATACAATTGTTAAGATTGTATTTTGCAAATAATATGTAATAATTTTGACTTTTATCTTCTGAAAATATGACACGTTTGTAGGTATATACATGTTCAATCCACTTTTTTTTTAGTTATCTAATATAAAGTCTTTTTTTTGCTGACATCGTTTCTGGAATACTGGAATATTGAATAATTATAAAGACAAGGATATTATCCCTTCCTTTAGACAAAGTTACTTTTCAATCACCCCCAAAAGAAATTAGAAAAAATTATTAAGTATTTAAATCTATATATTGAGAACATTCTGCTACCACTTCGAGTTATAAGTGAAATATTGGTTGTAACGATGGAAAGAGTATATAAAATCTGAAAATAAGTCTGTTGTAAGTTGTTTATTGACTTTTGACAGTCAGAAACTTCCGCAAGACACGACGCACGTATGGTGCGAGTTTCAGAGTAGAGCCTTATTTTCTTCATAGACTCCTATTGTTTCCGATATGGACATTCATGCTCCCAATGTAAAGGGCCAACAAGATGCAGTAGTTGCGATGGGCTGTATGTGGAAAATAAAATAATTAGGAAAAAAGTTATATATAGGGTGAGAGTCTCTACATATAGAATCAGTCTCCGTCTTGTGTTGGAGACTCTCATCTGGAAATAGTTAAAAGCTACATGTTTGAGGGTCTCACCGAAGAAGACTGTCCATCGTTAGCAGACCCCTCGAATGCGCATTTAATAAAGTTTAGACGTCTAAAACGATCAAAAAAATAATTCAAATCATTATCATCTCCGATCGGTACCTACTCTCTTGAAACTACAGGAGGAAAGAAAAAGAAATGTAATCAGGGTAAAAAAGCATCAGAGATAATTTCCGTGATAGCCTGCTACTTTTTGTGGTCATCGACCGGTTTCGGGCGTTCGCCCATCATCAGGATGCGTTTGTCAAACAGTGTGATAAATTTGCACAGAGCAAATTTAGTTTATACACTGACTGGTCCTTTAAATGTTTCTGTTATGGCCTAAATAGGTCAGAAAGGGGGAGGGAGATAGTACCTCAGTGGGAAGAAACACATGTTTGGGTCTTTAAAGGGGCACATTTTTTTGTTTAAAATGGAAACATCCAACATGTGGGGGTGTATATCTTAAACTACGTTGTTTGAGGGAGATTTTCTTTATAATGAATTATCCATATTATCTTACTTTTATATTTATTTATTAATAACAGCGCGAATTAACATTGTGTCAGCCGTGGGCTGCTGTGAAATAGTTCCTGACAAGAAATGATAAAATACGAGTTGAATGATCGTAAGATAGTACAGGTAAATAAGTAATATTTGTTATTTGTGCAAATCTATGTTATTACACTGTTTGACAAACGCATCTTGATGATGGGCGTACGCTGAAAACCGGTCGATGACCACAAAAAGAAGCAGGCTATCACGAATAATATCTCTGATGCTTCTCAGCTCTGCGGAACCAACCACAACAACTAGGGTACAAAAGATTCGGCTGGCCTTTATCTAAATCGATTTCCAGTAATTGAAGCTTTCATTGAGCTTAGTCGATTCAATGAGCCGAAGAGACTGGTAAGTTATTAGAATTATTAACTTCTCAATTTCTGGAAGGGAAATTATTTAAAGAAAAAGAAGTTCAACTAGAAATAAAATGTTCGTCTTCGAACTGACGGATAAAGTGTTTCACAAAGATGTTTTATAAAGGATCAAAACAGAGAATTGGCAATAAATAGGTCAAAAGCTAAGAATCAGTAGGGCATTTCTAAGCATGTTTCTGATCCAGGATGTGCAGCACGTCAAAATTCCCTTATATAAGAAAACATTTTGCAAATAAATATAATATCGCACCTAGTCATTTGTCCGTTCAAAGTGACCTTTTAGTAATTTTGTTGCGTGAGAAAAATTTGTTGTTGTTACTCCACCATCTCCGTTGATGCTAGGTGATACTCTCAACACAGCCTACTTTAATAAAAAAAATTTTAATTGTGGCAAAATGCAATCAATAAAAACCTAAAATACAACACAATATAAATAGTGACCACATGGTGCTCAACTTTCTATGAACAATTTATTGTATAAAATACTCCTACTATACAATATTGAAAATTTTTAACCATAAAATTACATAAAACAATTCTCCAACTTATTCAATGAATTTAAGAAAAAACACAAAATTAAATCAAGGAATTCTTTTATTAACTAATAACGCAGATTATATCAGCAATATAATTATTATTTCACTTGCTCTGACTAGTAAGTAATTCTTACAATTTCACAACAGGTTCCTTAACACGTTCTCACATAGAAAGTTTCTACAATTTCACACCACAACTTAAACTCTAAAGATTAGTTATAAAATTGTTTAAAATAACACTTCCTTTGAGGATAACATGTAAAATGTAAAATGAAACGTCAGGAAATGAAATAACACAATTTTTATAAAAATGAATTAAACCACCAGGCTGTTAAACTGGTTCATCTTTGTAAACACCTCCATCACATCATTATGAGGAACACTCGCACTGACTTTCTTTTACTCAAATTTCACACATTTGTCCTAACACAAATATAGAGGTGTTAGTGTATGGAACTATATACTAATCTTGGCAGGTAGGGAAATGATTTTATTGTGGCCCAGTGATGTTATTGTGTACATAAATGCAAACTAAATACTAAAAATATTGAACCAACCGCATATAATTAAATTTAATGCCACAAATTCCACCATAACTATCAAAATAATTTTTTTTTTGTTGGAAAAATGTTTCAAATAAAAGTAATAAGTTTTTATCTGTGAAGTTAGCAAACCAAGTTTAAAGGAAATCGTTTTTGAATTATTAAAATTTATTGTCTACTTTCCAAAACTGAACTATATCCTTTACTTAGTTAGATAGCTGTTCAGAAAAAATTGTATTATAATATGGTGACCTTTTAACTTTATGTAACTATAAAAATAAATTATTATAATTTCTTTTTTTTTTTTATATTTATTTGAAAATTTACAACTGTTGGTACGCTTGCGCAACTAGCAACAACAAGAGATCACAAAGCCACTGCCGCTTCAGTCATCGAGGAAGGTTATTTACGAGGCATGTCTAATAAGTAAGTGTACTGAATTTTTGTAGGTTACAAAAATTTTTATTTGAACAAAAAAATTACCTGGTTACATTAGTACATATGTAAGCTATTTTTCGACATAGTCACCATTCCTCTCAATGCAGGTGGTGAACCGGGGTATTAATTTTTTGATGCCTTCCTCGAAGTAGTTTCCCGCCAACCCCTTCGTCCACTTCTCCACCTCCCCTTCACCTCCTCGTCGGTTGAAAACCTTTTTCCACCCATGTGCAGCTTCAGGGAGGTAAAGAGATAGTAATCTGAAGGTGCTAGGTCAGGGGAATGCGCGGGATGGTTCAGGACATCCCATTTAAACGAGGCAAGCAGTGTGTGGTCTGGCATTGTCGTGCAGCAGGCAGACTCCCTTTGTCAGCATGCCTCTCCTTTTGTTCTGAATCGCCCTCCGCAATTTTTTTAGGGTCTCACAGTATCTTGCAGAGTTGATGGTCTCCCCTTGAGGCATATATTCAATTAAAATTATGCCTTGACAGTCCCAAAACACGGATGCCATGATTTTCTTGGCTGAAATTGTGGTTTTGAACTTTTTGGCGGAGGGTGAAGAGGTGTGACGCCACTGTTGAGACTGCCTTTTGGTTTCAGGTGTGTAGTGTGCAACCCAAGTTTCATCTCCAGTAATGATGGAGCGGAGAAATTCATCTCCATGGAGTTTGTAGCGTCTCAAAAACTCTTGCCCGACCTTGAATATTTCATACTTGGCGGGAGATTGGATTGACATTTTTCACAAAACGTATTGTCGCGTCGACAGTTCTCAACGTACTGACCTCGAACCGGTCTCGTTGCGAAGGGGAGGAATCAGGCTACACGACAGTGTAGCCAACATGTCGAAAACAAAATCCCTCCGGCCGTGAGAGCCTCAGTACACTTACTTTCTGGACATGCCTCGTAGAATAGATATTGAGGAAAGTTGATAAATTTAAATATAATTTTAAATAATCAGAATTAAATTTTGCTTTTTTATAATTAAAAAGGAATTTATTAAAGATTTTATTTTTTTCAATAAAAGTCAAACTAGGGTTTCTCAAATTTGAATAATTCTGTATTATTGGTAAAATATAATCTATTATGGATCACATTAAGTACATAGCTCCTTCTTAATAAATTATAATTAATCTTGTCAACAGACTTACTGAAATTAATAATAATATTAAACGATTGAGACAAATTTTTATTTTATATATAACATTGATAAATTTAGATTCCATTTAAAAATAATTTCTCTTTTTGTTTTTTGTGTTTAGAAGTAGGTATAATGAAAAATTAACTGAACTAGAAAAATGATTAGATTCCAAAATATTTTTAATAAAACTTTAAGATCTCGAACACATGATAAATTATTAATATTTATAAAGTTAAAATCAATAACTGATTTTGCCTGGGTGCCGGGCCACATCGGAGTGTCCGGTAATGAAAAGGCGGACAAGGCTGCAAAAGCAGCTGCCTTAGCAAATAATGAAGGTGTCACTCCTGTCCGTCCCACTGACATACAAATTTATATGAAAAATATTATAAATAAAAAATGGCAAGCACAGTGGGACAACATAAATGAAAAACTGAAAGAAATTAAACCACGTGTGAAAAATGCTATAGTCGAGGATTACCCGAGGTATGAATCAGTAATTCTGACGAGGCTTAGGATTGGTCATACACGTGTGACCCAAGGGCACCTCCTTATTGGTGAAAGAAGACCTAGGTGCCCTCGATGCCGAGATAGGTTAACAGTGGCGCACGTGTTGGAAGGGTGTCAGGCTCTGCATGCACTGAGAGAAAGAGCAGGCCTGCCACATGACAAGCGCGCTATTCTTCAAGAGGGTTCTCCTTACATAAGGAGGCTAGTTGCTTATTTAAGATCTATAAACGTCTATAGCAAAATTTAGATTAGTACTTAGGTTAGGTGAATTTAGGTGAAGGAATATCGAGTACTTCACCCAATTAGGTTAGTTTCTTTATTACAAAGAGGAAAGGAATATCGAGTACTTTCCTCATGTGTGAATGCGTTGTATGAATGAATCATTAGCATGAATGTATTTATTAGCGAAAATGTATTTATTAGCGTGAATGTGTTTTATTAGTTTGAATGTATTTATTGGCAAGAAAGTATTTATTAGCGTGAATGGTTTTTTAATAGTATGAAAGTATTTATTGGCGAGGAAGTTAGCATGAATGCTTAGAATAGGTTTTCTTGTATCAGTGGTTGAAAGAAATTTATAAAAGTATTTCAACCCCATAGCTTTAAGTTACATTAGTTTTGATCATTTCAGGATGTGTAGGAACATTAGTTTAAAGTACTACACATCGAATATGTACAGTAAATAGCCTCCTACGCGATATCATATTGTATTATAATAAATTATCAATTAACAAAGTCAGTTTAAACTTTTTATATACTTGGTTTTATAATTAAACAGTAAGGTTTCTGACATTAGAAATCTACCCCAGTTGTTAATAAAATAAGGGATGGCACAAACAATAAACCCACACTCCCCCTCGTCGACTAGATCGATGATATAAGAGGGGATGTGTGGGTAGATCTTCGAACACCTATGGCTCCATCCTGCCTTGCTGAACAAGGTGTAGTGCGTGGAAGTTACACAGGTTAGGATGTGCCATCCCAGCTCGAGTGGCCATAGAACGAGAAAGGTTTAATGACCAGAGGCGCTAATGATCATCGTAGTCGATGCGCCGAAAAAAAAAAATTGATTTACCACAAGGTGTCACGCACGTAATTGGGCCAAATTATCTCAGATTGTATTTCCATTAAGAGAGAGAATTTCCATCCAAGAAATTTAATAATTAATATAGTTTCCGAACTATATTTCTCTCTCAATAAACACGAAAACTAAGTGAAATAGTTTTGTGCGCTACAGCCCTTGGAGGGCCCCTGGCTTCCTCAGCAATTTTGCTCCGTTCACTTTTATCTTTTGCTTTTAATCTCCATCATCTTACTCCCAAGTATTTCCAAGTCCTCCTCTATTTCATTGATCCATCTTTTTCTCGGTCACCCGATCTTTCTTCTACCTTCCGGCCGGCCTTCATATAACTTCCTTACACTCCTATTTTCTCGTCCATTCTCTCGACATGACCTAGCCTAGTCTAAAATCTTTTTCCTTTTATGTCTGCTACTAGGTCTGGAGCAGCATACAATACACTAATCTCAGAATTTTTCCTAATTTTCCAAACCCTGTTGTCGTATTTGGGATGACCGATTATTCTTCTCAAGATCTTTCTCTCGCAAACCCTTTAGCATGTTCATTTCATTCTGTATCATTATCCATGTTTCACATGCATACATGACTATAGGGCGGAGATAACAGTTTTATAAATTCTGATTTTCTGGTTTTGAGAGATGGAATGGGATTTCAGAATAATTTTATTTAATGCTAAAACAGCATCGACCTTCCCGAAGCTTCTCAATAGGCGGGGTTATTACGCGGAACCTCATGTGGCTGCTGGGCGTGTCTCTGAGGAATTAAATCAAGATTATGTGGAGTAAAATTGAGGAAATAATTGCTTTAAACCTACACCCGAATTTTCACAGATGTCTATATGTGGGTCACACACGCACAAACAGATATAGTGTGATGGTGTGATGGTGTGTGTTTATGAAGCCACAATACATATATTCCAATAAAAATTCGGTTCTTTTACACTTTCCCAATACTTTTGAAAGAGAAAGAGTAAGTAAAAAAAAAACAGCCTAAGCATGATACATCATTGTCATGGTGATTTGTTGATATTAGCAGTGCTAAAAAAACATCAAGAAATTTTTTCAATGAAAGTCAGCATTATTTTGTGTAGTCATCGACCGGGTTTTCCAGCTTTCATCTATATTGAGGAAGTTTTGGTTACCATTGATATCAACAGTGATTTATCACAATGGTCGTGATTTATCACAGGCAATGGATAGCCTGTGTAGATTTTTGTCAGGAAGAACAGGAAACAGCAGTGCACGTTTTGGATCAGTGCGAGAGGCTAGTATGGTTGAGGTTTTTCGCCTCTTTGGAGAGGAGAAGTTGACGCCTGCAAGCCTCACCCAACGCGGCCTCTCTCAGGACTATTAAGTCTAATAAAGCAGGCAGAACTCGAGAGGGTGCTCTGATTTGAAGTGCTCTTAATAGGAGCCTCGCCGGACTCCAATGTTTAGATAAGGGTCAGATTGAGAGAGGGGACTTCAACTTATGGGGTGCCACAATAGACCACTTAGGGGTCGCGCTGGCGTAGTGCTGGAGAGCCAACCAAATCCCCATAGAATCTAATCACACTGTTTATCAGAACATCCTAAAAAATGGTCAAATACCCGGAACCGGACGATGACCACTAAATAAAGGAAGAAAAATTCACTGATTGTGTCCATTCGTGTGTTTCGATTGTGAGGCGAGGTAAACGTAGGAAGTTCAAATTTGATATTCAGCTTAGGAATCAACAGAAGATAAATCTCACAAGAATAGTAAAAAAAAAACAAAAAAAAAAAAACAAACAGTTATCCGATTAATAAAGTAAAAGCAGTGTTAAATTATTCTTTATTTTTTTTTTTTTTAGTTATTTATTATTTCCTTGGAAAGAATTCTGGCGATTTATTTTTTTATATTTGGCATATTTACTATTCTTATAAAGGTCTCTCATTTCTATTTGAATCACTTTACCAAGAAAACGGATTATAGGGATTTTCTGCAAGTAATAATAAATTTCGTTTATAAACTGTTATTTTTCTAATTGTTCCTTATATTCCTCATAACACCTTGAATTCATCTAGTGATTAATATATCTTGATATTTCGATTTTTGGAAAAATCGGCATTTTGAAAGTTTAATTTTTATGGTTTTCCATAGTCATTAAAGACAAATGCCAATTTTTTTTTTTAAGTCGCTGTTTTATATTAACTAAAGGAGATATAAATATGAGTTAAATTTAGACAAAGTATATTAATTGATATTGTATTTGTTTTATTATTTTATATTTTACAATTTTTTTTGTTTCATTTTGTGGCTTTTCTTTGTTCATGCTAGCTGTGTCCAACATTCATGTTCACGCCTCTTTAGATTTATCTTCTCCACCTTAAATATATCATACTTTTAATAATAATAATAATAATGATAATAATAATAATAATAAGCCTTTATTTCCAAAATATATATACATATATGTAATTGAAGTCTTAAATTAAATTAAATTTCTGTATAAATGTATGAAATAAAACAAAATATTAATTATATGTAAGAACATAAATAAACTAAACAACAATATAACTAATAATAAATCAAATTTTACTTTTAATAAAATAATAAAAATTCTATTTGCTATAAACTATATGTTTGCAAATACAAATTTAAATGAGTTTTTTTTTTTGTACAAGTTTTCTTAGTCTTTGGAAACTAGGCCCATTTCTGGGCAAAGCCTTCTCCCAGCTTCTTCCAACCTTCTCTATCTTGAGCTATTCTTCTCCAGTTAGTGCCAACTTCTGTCTTCAGTTCGTCAGTCCATCTTAGATATTGTCGTCCTCTTTTTCGTTTGTTATTTATCGGTGTCCAGTCTGTCACTCTTGCTGTCCATCTGTCGTCAATTAGTCTTGCTACATGTCCTGCCTACTACCACTTTGTTCTCTTTATTAGTTTGATTATGTCATCCAGTCCTGTCCGTTTTCTTAAGTCTTTATTTCTAATCTTACCCATTTACTAGGCCCATTTCTGGGCAAAGGCTTCTCCCAGCTTCTTCCAACCTACTCTATCTTGAGCTATTCTTCTCCAGTTAGTGCCAACTTCTGTCTTCAGTTCGTCAGTCCATCTTAGATATTGTCATCCTCTTTTTCGTTTGTTATTTATTGGTGTCCAGTCTGTCACTCTTGCTGTCCATCTGTCGTCAATTAGTCTTGCTACATGTCCTGCCTACTTTCACTTTGTTCTCTTTATTAGTTTTATTATGTCATCCAGTCCTGTCCGTTTTCTTAAGTCTTTATTTCTAATCTTATCTTTGCGGGTTAATTTTAAAATACTTCTTTCTAACGCTCGTTGTGTTACTTGCAGACGATGAGTATTTTTCTTAGAAAGAGACCAGGTCTGTGACCCGTAGATCAGGCAAGGTACAACGCACTTTTGGTATGCTGAGATTTTTATTTCAAGTGGCCAATCGTTTTTAAAGATAAATCTCATGCCCCAGTACTTTTTCCAACACAAAGTGATACGCCTATTGATCTCTTTCGTGTTACTGTTTTCAAATGATATAATCTGGCCTAAGTAAACAGCCTCGGTGACCCAGCTTAGCTTTGTTTTTCCTAGATAAATATCCTGACTTTGCTTATTTGTCATAAGAGTTGTCTTATCAGGGTTTATGGTTAATCCAGCAGGTTTACTCCTAATATGTAAATCTTATAACATACCCATCAGTTCTTCCGATGATTGGGCAAAAATTATTATGTCATCGGTAAAACGCAAATTTGTTGAATTGATGCCATTTACCATAATTCCCTTTTCCTTCCAGTCAAGTTCTCTGAACACCTGTTCTAAAACAGAGTTAAAAAGAGTTGACTCCTTTTTCCAATGAGAAGTAGTCCCCTGGTCTTTCCAGCAATATTCTCGCATGACTGTGGCTATACCAGTTTGCACTATATTAATGACCCTACTACCTACACCTTGCTTTCTTAGGCAGTCGTACATATAATCATGTTTTATGAAATCGAAGGCTTTGGTATAGTCAATATACGCCATATACATGTCTAACTGGTATTCTTTTGCCTTCTCAATTATTTGATTGACGACATGGAGATGGTCGATTGTCGAAAATCCATTTCTAAATCCCGCCTGTTCAAGTGATTGGTTTCTTTCAAAGATACTTTTCGAATAGCGGTTGAAAATATTTTTCCGATGGTTGGTGCTAGACTGATTGGCCTGTAATTGTTTAAATCTGCTGTGTCTCCTTTCTTATGCAATAAAACAATGTCCGATAATCGCCATTGAGAAGGGACGTTTTCTTGTTCGATTATTTGATTGAAAAGGGAGGTTAGTTACGTTAATTCATAGGTAAGGCCTCGTAATACCATCGCTTCCTGGTGTTTTTTCATTTTTCAGGGATTTTATTATATTCTCTATTTCGTGTTCCAGGAAGAGTGGAAATTCTTCCTCATCATCAAAATGTGCAGTTACATTGGACTTTATGCTTGTTGGTTAGAGAACAGAATTCTATCGCGAACTTTATAGAGATAAAGTTCGCGATAGAATTCTGTTGCGACCTTTATTATTCTGACCTTCCTTATTTTTCAAGGCAGAAATCCAAGTTTTTCCGGGCATTAGCATTTTTCTAGATTTTTTCACCGTCATATCCTTCTGGATGATGTCCTGGATTAGTTCCTGATTATATTTCGTCACATCTTCTTTAATTTTTTTCCTCACTAGTTTGCAAAGAACATTAAGTTCTATTTTTCTTCCCTAGACTTCTTCTTTTTCTTCCTCATTTTATCTCTTTTTTTAATTAAGACCAGAGTATCATCTTTTAATTTATTGTTAACTATTTTAGTTTCTTTAATTTTTCCTTGCCTGCTGGCTTCCTACAATAATGATTCAAATTGACTGTAATTCCCTTATACACTCCCCTTACTCTTGTCGAATAAAGGTAAATTGTTATTTATGGATTTACGAAAGATCTCCTTATCAATATTTTTAATTAATGGCATATTATTTTTATTTATTTTAAATTTAAATATATACTTGGGCAGGATTAGTTCAGCTTTCACAACACTATGATCTGTAATAAAAGAGAAATTGGAAAGAACCTCAAGATTGCGAAATATTGTTGTTCCATTTTTGGCTAAGATAAAATCTATTTCATTTTTATAGTTTTCATTCGGTGCCTGCCAAGTCTATCTTTTACCTGCTCTTCTATTGAAGAATGAGCTCATTATCTTCATTTCCGTTTCTTCGCAAAATCGAATTAATTTCCACCCCCTTTTATTTCTGTTACCATATCCGTAGTTGTTCATCAGTTTTCCTCTTGCCAATTTGACTATTAAAGTGTCCCATTATTACTGTGTGTTCTGAGCTAGACTCCTTTTTCTCTTCTAATACTTTTCTTAACTGATTATAAAATACATAGCACTCTTGATCGGAATAAGAACAGGTTGGCGCATAGACTTCCAAAATTTAAACTTAGTCTGGCTATTCTATCAGACTGGTTGGAATTCTAAAATATTTCTTTTCAGTTGTTTCTTGATTATGAAACCAATCCCAATTCTCCCTGAATATTCACCAAAATGCATTAAAATATAATTTGAATTGCCCTCTACAACTTTTTTGCCCATTCTCTTTACTTCTGCTAATCCCAGAATATCTATATCTGTCTCTGATAGAGCTTTTTCTAACTCGGTTAATCTTGTGTCTGAAAGCAATGTTCGAACGTTGAGTGTTCCCAATTTTAGTACTGTTGTGTTTGTTTTGACACTATTTTTATATTTTTTTTATGAAACCTGGGAGGTTTTGGTCACTTGCCCCCTCGGTGACCGGCCGTGCTGGGGGTGATTTTTTTTTTAGTCATTTGTATATTTTCTAAGTTAACTTTATTAAATTCCGTGATCTTTGCCTGGTTATTATCATTTATCAGCCTAGTTTCCGCTTTTTCCTAATCTTTTCTTCCTCTTGATTGCTCCGAACCGCTGAAACCACTTCTATCGCGAAAAAAATTGTCTATAGAATTCTGTCTAGGCCCTAAATTTCGCTTTCGTTTTTCTTCTTGTACTTCTTTCTTTTTTCCGTTTTTAACATCTTGTGGGGATTTGCTCAATTCTCTTTTTTTATTTCCTTTTTTGTCTGTTATTATTAGTTTATCAAATTTAAGTATCGCGTATTTTCCCTCCTCTCTAGTTTTTACTAGCTCGGTTTTTACTACTCTTCTAGCTTGAAGAACTTCTTTTGAAAAGTCTTCTGTAATGTAAATTTCAGTACATTTCAGAACCTCGTAGAAGTTTTTTGTTGTTGAGAATATCAACTTTTCTTCTCCAAGTGGTCAAACCAATAGCAATAGGTCTTATTTTATTAACATTAAAAATCCTTATCCTTCTCGCAAAATCAAGTTCAAAGTCCTGTATTTCTATTTTTAAACTATTTTGAATCCAATGAACAATTTTCACCTCCAAATCCTTCCTGTTTTCATTTTCATTTTCCTCTTTCAAGCCGTGAATTATCAAATTATTCTTTCTTATTTCTCTTTCTAAATAATAAATCTTTTGCTTTAGTTTATTTATTTTGACGCTTACCTCCTTAAATGGTTCCTAAATTTTTTCTGTAATTTTATCATATTTTTCTTCTAGTTCTTCCCTAATTTCCTTTCTTAAATCGGTCTTTAAATTGTCTAACAATGCTTTAAAATCTTTAAGATCCATAACTGAAATGTTATTTTCCTTAAATATGAATAGAAGACGGTATTAACTAATTTTATAGGTGAACAGAATTTAATATTTATTTTGATAGTAGATTTAAAGTGACTGGCAAACATACAATTAGGATTGAAAATAAATAAGAAGTAAATAAACAATATATAAGATTGGAGAGGTTCAGTGACCATGTCTAGTAATAATAGATATGTTGTACTACACTATTTAACTACGATTTGTACTTACGTCACCTAATCATGTAACTCGTCACAATTTCTTATCTTATATGGCACATATCTATCTCCCCTCTCTGATGTTGCCCCTCAACCTTCTCAAACATGTATTCAAGCCACTACTTTAATACACTTTTCTTTCACTGATTTTTCAAAACTGACTCAATGAAATTTTTTAAAATTTTACTATGTATTTTAGAATACTCAGTTTTAAGTGTCTGCCAAATTTAATCACAAACTATGGCCTAGAACTTTTTTAAATAATTAAATTTGGTACAATAGATGCACTAACAGCTACGTCCGCATCCACCGCAGCAGCAACAGCAAGTGGGAATGACCACACAATGACTGCATCCGCATCCGCCACAGCCGCATCCGCCACAGCCGCAACCGCCACATCCACAGCCGCATCCACCGCAGCCACAACCACAACCACCGCATCCACAGCAGCTACAGCGGGGACCGCAGATGGAGCAACAACCTCCACATCCACATCCACATCCACATCCGCATGGTTTAGCGAGACCACTCTAAAAAGTGAACATTATTATATTTTTTTAAAAATTTCATCTTTAATTATTAAATTCATTTTACTAAAATAATTTACTTTAGTAATGTAAGTGTTTTTTAATAATTCATTACTTTTTGCTGTTATTAGAAGTATTTTGAATTATGACTCATTTTTGAAATAGACTTGAATACAATATCTTGAGGTCCCCATAAATATGAAAAAAAGAAGTGGTTTTTGGGATATCTATTGTAGGTTTAGGTGTGCGCGTAAGTGTTGTATGATTGTGTAAGACTTGAACGCCGTAAAATCGCAGAAAACTAACAAATTGATATCCTTGATATTTCATACAGATCCGCAATTAAATTCATACGAAAGTTTCAAAAAACCGTCAATCCGAAGTGAATTCTTAACTGATTTTTTATTTTATTTTAATTACTCGTACACGGTCTAACAATATTCTTTAAACTATTTCTATCGACTGTAGACATAATATTATTTTTTATAGAAACATTGGTCCTGGACTTTTTTTTTTTTGGAACTTTCTGGAGAAGCTGTAAAAAAAATAAGTGGACCTCTAAAATGAGTTTTCTGCTTTTCTACAGAGTGATATAAACATTAGGTTGGTCATCTTTTATAAAGACAAGTTTGTATGCCCTAGTATAATATTACGGTCTCCATTACATTTGTATCTACTATGCTGGACAACTAAAACGTCTGATAAAAATGTGAAGATAGTTTATTATTTAGAGTTGCTTATATTTGCAATAAAAAAAAGTTCACCTGAGTGTATCAGACCAAATTTTTATAGAATTGAATACGGTATATTAGTAATGAAAAATTCACCACTTATTCACCACTTTAAAATACGCTAAATAATTACCTGGATGGTGAGAATAGCCACCAAGAAAATGGCAAATTTAAATATAGCATTGGCCATAGCTTTGGAATACGGGATCTGATGTTCGCAAACTAAATTCAGCCTTATAGATATTGTTTATATAGTAGGCAATTAGTGCTCATCAACGTGTTTTATCCATCTATACCTTTCTGTTGATAATTTTTTTTTTAATCATTGTTTACCTTTCTTATTTTTTTTTCTACAATTTCGTCATATTTCTTTTTAAATGTTCCCCAATTCCCAATCGATTATTATTGACAATTTTATAATATTTTGATATTTCCTTGATCCCTGAAAAGGTGCTTCTATTCTCCTAAAATATTTTTTTTTTCTTTTGAATTTATTATAGGTAATTCATTGCCTTTATAACCTGTTTGTTCTACGATAATATTAAATTTCGAAGTTGCAGATGTAAATTTTTAATTTCATGGTTCTTTATAGGAAAAAGAAAAAAAATGAGAATCACTCACTCGATTTTATCTATCTGCCACTTACATAATTATTATCGACAATTTTTTTGTTTTAAACTTATAATTTTTATTAAATATTAAGGTGCCTTTAATGTTGTTATAGCAATGGGAGAATCCAATCTTAAATAAGAGTAAGTAAAAAAGAGTTTTTTTTACGAGGAATGCACAACCTACACCGGAAAAATGGCTTAAAGAAAAATGGCAAATCTCAGTATATATAGTTACAATACGAAGTTCATACAAAACACATATAATATATATTAACAAAAATCTGGTGTGAAATACTCACACAACTTTCTCTTACTCCAGTTAACAAAAGTATAATTGACAATGTAGTAGAATCAGGTGTATCGTATTGGATGTATCGGATGATCTGATCCCACCGCTGCACCTGAGGTATGTAGTAGATGTCTTGAAGAGGGCGGAAGTTAGTGCTCGAATTATTAACATTGAATTTATAAAAATAGACTGTATTTGTACAATAATTTAAACGTGAGTAATGGTAACTATTAGCAACCAATACTTAGAAATAAATAGGAGATAAATAACTAATAATTTAGAATGATTAAAATAATTAAACTAAGATGCACAAATAAGGAAATAAATATAAATAAAAACTGTATAGGGACGCGGAACTGCTGCTCATATAATAATCTTGAAGACTTACTGAAGTATAATCATCCCCTCTTCCAATGGGGCGAAGTTTATATTATATTATTGTTAGCAACACTCACACCAAGACATCTGTCTTGGTGTGCGATCTTGTGCGACCGACCTTGGTTAGTTCGGTGACCAGCGATTTAGATCAGTGGCCAGCTTATCGGTGCTTGCTTTGATGTAAAGTATTGACCCTTGGTTTTGTTTGTTTGGCCGCGGTCTTGTCTTGAAGACAGCGGCCGGGTAGGCCACTAGTTATAAATTATTCTTTCTTTTTGTTATGTATTGTGAAGGTTTGACATTGCTATGACCTTGCCATGTCATTACAACAAATTTTTTTTATTTTATTTATGAAACGTATTTTTCAGTTTTCTGCTATATTCTCTAAGACGGCTCCAACGATTTTCTTTAAACTTGTTTCATTTTATTATCTCCACATATAAATGCCTATCACTTTTATTGATATATTCTCCCGGGATTTTTTTTAGAAGGCCCTGAGTGAACAGTAGCGTTATGGTTTCCTTTAAAGTACCACTTTCGTATAAATTAGGGTTTTAATCGTATTACATTACAAGCACAGACAGAATTTCAAATTTACAGGAAATCGGTTAAAAATTATTTTTCATTAAACTTGGAAATGATTGCTAAATAGATAGAAACGTTTTACTTTTATTTGAAACATTTTTATGAAAAAAAAAAATTGATTTTAGTGGGGGGGAAGGAAGGTCTGTGTGTCAGTTAGTTTAAATTTAAATTTGCACAAGCTTAATTAGTTTTGACATAGAACGCTCCACATAATATCGCTCAGGTATACAAGTAAAATCCCCACTACCATTTTTATTACTAGCCCAGCTAAACATTGTAAGATTGGAATTTTTAAACTAAAGAATTTTTATGGATTAAATTCTATTAATTAGAATAAAAGAAAATCGTCTAGAGTGTTTTTATTGTGCTTCTGCAATCTTTTCCAAGTTTTTACTTCTTCATTTTCAACGATTATAAGGAGACATTGAGGGTCACTAAGATCAGTTATTCAAATTTTATAAATAAACACGTGACAGTGAAGGATACCGCAATGAATCTTTTAGGTGACTATGGAGCTGGCTGTATAGATTTATTCTCCTCATATATCTAACGTCTGTACAAAGGTGTGTAAAGGCGTGAAGATCTTATCTTTATATAATAGTCATAGCATTGAATAATTTAACCTTTTATCTATCTCGCGGATTTGTCTATCAATGAAAATTTATTAAAAGGTATGATATGGTGATTACATTCATGAATACATTCTATACATTTCTCTTATTTTCATATTAATGATTTATTTCCTTTTCCACATACAGATATCCAAACATCACTGGATTCATCAACAGATAATATGCCCATATTTATCTTAATAATAATAAAAAAGCAGTTCAAGATTTCTTTGTATTAATTGATAGAACCTTTCGTTGAGGAGAAGTTGATAACTTTATTAAGTGCTATCAAATACCTTATTATATTTTAAAATGGCTTTCATGAACTTCCTATTACGTATATTATCCTAAACATAATATTTAATAAATTGAAAATTAATATTTGTCCCAATAATAATAATAATAATATAATAAATAAAACAATAATGTCCGTCTGTCCTGTTGAATTTTTCCACAATTTTGAGTTTTCTTTATGTTTCATATCACTGTGGAGTGATATATTGTTTCGCTGATTATACGTTCGCGTAGAGATGTCCTCTAAAGATATTTCATTAGATACAAAGAAACTTATTCATCGGGTGATAGTGGAAAGCATTCTCACGTAAGGTGGGGAGTGCTGGACAGTTACCGAATATCTCAAACAACGAATAAATGCAATTGAGATAGACGTAAGGGTCTCTCTTCTCCATAGGATAAGGAACATAGATATCCGTGCTGATATGCAAGCACAGGAGGTCGCATTGGACCGATTGGAAATGCGATCTCTTCAGTGGTACGTCTATGCTGAGCGAATGAGATGAGATGTGTTTTTATGGCCTCCTCCTGGAGGAAGAAAAAAAGGGGGCACCCTAGAATGACGTGGGCTCTAGAAAGGACGCATGGTTCGAGCAATGGTTGTTCGCGGCCCTTAAGGGGAGGACTGGGAAGATCGCCTCACAAGCGTCTTTGGGGATCAAGGGTGACCACGGAAACGTGGAAATACCAAATTGAAAAAAAAATTAAAAAAGCTAAGGTGTTGGATTAACACCTACAATTCCACGAGACCGGAGACCAGAAGATCATAATCCGCAGAGAAGGAGGTGGGTTGGAAAATTGATGGGTTTCCTCTCTCTCTCTGGAAATAGTTGTGATGTCCCCACAGTGCAGATGATGCTCCCAAAGAATTCAAAGAAAAGAATCTCCCGGTGCTTAGTTCTGGGGCCATCAGAGAATGTCCTAACTTGGGATTAGAAAAGAAGCAGATGAGATGCCAGTCCACGAGGAGTCAAGATTGCTAGAGCATTTAATTAAAAATTAAATATTTCAGGTCATCATTCCAAAAAGGAGAATGGAAAATTCTTCTCGACCGTTATTTGTATGAAGGAAAAGGATTGTGAGTTTGGTCTTTTTAAAAAAAATAAAAAAACTTAAATTCTTGCCAACGTTTCGACAAATATATTGTCTTTTTCAAGGCCTACAGCATATATATACAATAGGTTCTTTTTTGAAAGTCAAAATCAAATAACAAAAGTCAGAATGTAATAAAAATATAAAAAATAAATATGGATTAATTTATAAAAAATTTTTTGGTTTACTTACATAAAAAATAAAAAAAAACTATTAAATAATCTTCAAAACATATCAAAATTTGAAAACTTAATTAAATAAAACTATAATTTTGGAATTAAAATTTGAAAACACCTCAACAACACAGAGAATAGTGAACAAATCAACCATAATAAACAGCAGGCAGATATATTTATAACGGCACTAGCGGAGAGAGGGGTCTATTTGGAAAAACAAGGACAATGATTAAGAAATCAGCTTATGATAAATTGAAGAGAGACTGTTGGTATCTGTCCTGTAATTAATAGAATTTATCTCTTCTTTTATATAAAGCATTTCTAAAAAATTAAGTTTTGTCCTATTACGTTCAATTGCCAAAATACTGATTCAGTAAACCATTATTCTGAAAAAGTTTGGATAGAATATTTAGGTTTTTTCGTGAAATTTAGAGTGGCTAAGGGTGAGGACGCGTTTTGTGAAAGCTTTGAGGAAATTGATCTTTTGGGAATAGGGACGATAGGAAGTTATAAGTATAAGGAATCCTTTTCCTTCAAAAAGCAGAATATTTATTTTTCTTTTGGTCTTTAGGAATTGAATTCTTAGGTCTATTAGAAAATATTTTTGAATATTTACAATAAATCGATCAACATTTTCAGAAAGTAAATCCTCTATGATTAAGTCGTAAGTCATACGAATGTATCGCTTTTGTGGTATTCCATCTTGCATTGAATTAGCTTAATAGTAATCGGTTTATTTTGAAGAGCAGAAACTTGTGATCATTAGATATCGGCGAGGCAGTAGTACCACTAAGTTTGGTTTTAAAGATGGAGTGCGCAATGAATATGTTAGCATTGGAAATACTATCTGAATAGAGAGGTTAGTAAACTTTTATCAAGTAATTTTTCACACAGTCAACGAGGCTACACCCCACATAGTCCTCAAAAATTTTACAAACTGAGTCAGTACTTGGTTATCCCATAATGTGAACGGGGTACGATTAAGTACCTCTGTTAGAAGATTCCCTTGAAACGATCCACTCTACGGAACTCTAAAGTATGAGAAACTGTTTATGGACCTTTTCCCTTCCATAGTTCACATAGCTGCTTCTAGCTTATTATCTTCTATTTATTGCTTTCATTCTTAAATTTGATAATATAACTGGTCTTAACGAAAATTATAAACACAGAAGCATTTAACAACTGTAGACGAAGTTATTTAAATTGGCTTGTGAGGGAGAGCTGGGGTTATGTTTTCCTCTAAAGTGCTATCTTAGTTGATTGCACAGTTCTACCAACTAAACAAAATTAATTCGAAATAATTAAAGTGGCAAACTTCCGAGTTTCTAGAAAATGAACGATGTGCGTTTTCATGGTGTTTTTACTAAACAATTGTTTAGTTTTTCGCGATTTTCTCCATAAAAACACCGACGGATTTCATTAAATTTGGTGTACTAACTATGAATATAGAGACCTATTACTTTCGTTCGAAACTTTTTTTCGAGGAATTCATTTAAAGAAGTTTTGGAGCAGTGGGGGGAGGTTACGCTTTCCTATAAAAAAAAGTCATTTCATTAAGTTTAGATTCTGCAATTGATGTAAAACTGAATTGATTTAGTAAATAATATTGATAAATATTTGTCAATTACTATTTTGTAAATTGTATTTTTTTTTATTTTGCCAAAGACATATTGAATGTAATGTTGAAAACGGTCGATTTTCAATTATTGTTTTTTAATATAACCCAGAAATATCCTTGTAGTTTTGATTCTCTTATAGTCAATATATCTCTTTGGAGAATTTAATTAATGTTGTCTTTGGATAAAATCCGATCGGCTCGCCGGACTGGTTCTGTGAAAAGTTAATTAATTTATGAATGAATATCACCATCAATATTTACGTACGAGTACAACATACAAGTAAGTTAATGCATTGACACGTTTATTTATGCATAATATGACAGAAATTTATTAGGTGTTTTGGTTATTTTTATATTTTTTATTTATTTAGTAACCCATTTTTAGGCATTCTATTTTTATTTCAGTTATTATCTATAACTTTATTTATTTATTTTTTTCTTTTATTCACATCGGCTTCTGGCTGACGGTATTTTTTTAGCAAGTCGTAAAATACTCTGTATATTTATTGAATATATCAATTATCTTTTTTTTTAATTAAATAAAGTATTATGTAATTATCGCAATATAGTTTTCTGCAGCTACATTAATCTTGTTCCTGTACAATAAAGTGTTTGTTTGTTTGTTTGTTTATTATTATAACCACGTTTAAAATTGAAAACGCTAATAAATAAAACAGTGTCTCTATCTGCATTTAAAATTATCGCGCCATATTTATGTTTACTCTAATGTTAGACTTTTCTGAAAAAAAAAAATCTGAAGAATATAATCTTGACAAAATTTAACGTTGATAAAATTTTGTTTGTCTATTTGTCATTTTTTTTTTCAGCATTTCATAAAAAAAAAGTGCTGTTAACCTTGGTTTTGGATTTGAAGTGATAACAGGAGAAGGTTACACAGTCCCGAAATTATTAATTTTCATCAAATAGGGAAGACCAAGGTAGAAGAACGCGCGATACGCATTAACAAAATGTATCTTTTTTTTCATCTCTACTGGCTGTTGAAAATAACTGAATGCAATATATATATCTAGGGTTGTTTTAAGTTCTGATTTTGCCAATCTAAAAGTAAGAAGGATTAATATATAATGTGAGTATGTATATATACAATATATTAATATTTTTTGTATTATGGGGCCCAAACCATGAATTCGGGGGGATGCTTCAAATCCTAGTTATGCTGCTGCACTGAAAACATTCGATATAAGATTTATTAGAGCTAAACTCTAAATTCCAGCGTATCCATTCAATATAGTCCGAAAACCATGATCCACACAATTTCAATTTTTGAACCACGCTTTCTGAACAGTTCTTGAAATATCACGATATATGTATGACAATACTTGCTATAAGCATTAGGATAAAAACATCACAGTAAAGACAGATATAAGAAATTTTAACAAATCCAAATCATATTAATGCATAGTTCAATTTTTGGTTTCCGCAATCTACCAGGAAATTCTTTCTGAAATACGCCAATGGCTGAAATACCCACTATCCGCGAAAGATAGTGAGTGAGGGAGTAGGGGTATGAACTCGTTGGTCTTCTTCCGTCTTTTGTTTTGTCAATATATTTGCTACTAGCCAATTGTTACGATTTAAATTGGTATATGTATATATATATATAAATAAATTAATTAAGTGCCAGTTTCATTATAAATAGGACAGTAGATCTTAAACATGTTTATGTAAAATAATATTGAAAATAATTAGGCAATTATAACGCTTATGTTACGCTATTCATGTTAATTCTAAAGTAATTTATGATATCTTCACTTTTTGAACTTGTTCTTTCTTTTCACTGAAGACTACTTAGTTTATGTATGGGTACTTTAAATGATGCTCAGTAGCCCTGAGGGGGCGAGTACGGAGGTTAATGCGATACGGCGTACAAGAACTGGAGATGTTCTGCTGGAGCTGAGTGCAAACCCAACGGATAAGAAAGGTTTTACGGATGCGCTTAAGACTATCCTAGGGGACCGGGCTACGATACGTAGTTTGGAACCCATGGACACTTTAGAGATTAGGGATATGGACAGCATCACGACGGTAGAGGAGGTGCGGGAAGCAGCTATCCTGAGGAATGTAGGGGAGCTGGCCGGTGAACTCAAGGTTATGGCCACTAGAACGAATGCCAGGGAGCAGAGGATGGCGATTGTCGAGCTAAGCGCCCGGGGGGCCGGTGAGCTGTTGAAGACCAACTATATAAAAATAGGGTGGATCAATTGTTGGATAAGGCGCAGGGTGATGGTGACCCGATGCTACGCCTGTTTTGGCTTCGGTCATCGGCAGGCGGATTGCAGAGGACCTGACAGAAAAAGGTTAGGGATTTGCATCCAGTGCGGAGAGGAGGGACATCTGAAGAAGGAGTGTAGAGAGGTGCCGAAATGCGTCCTGTGTGAGGAACGCGGTTTACTAAGACATGTCCTGGGGTCAGGAGGATGTCGTACATTTAGAGAAGCCCTAGAGGAGAAACGAAAGAGGAGTGGATTATAAGAATTCTCCAGGGGAATCTCCATAGGAGCAGAACTGCGGATGCCTTACTGGATCAACTCAACCTGGCCATTAGACCTGATGTTGTGATGATTAGTGAGCAGTACCGTAACAGAGATAGACTAGGGTGGTATACGGATGTACTTGGCACGGCTGCGATCTGGATAACGGAGACAGGGGCTGCTCACGTAACAAGGCATGGAGCTGGACGTGGGTTCGTCTGGGTGACGAGCGGGGAGGTCACCTATGTAAGTTGTTACCTCACCCCGAATATGAACATCCAGGAATTTAGAGAGTTAATGGATGGAATTGAGGACTTCGTGCGAGATCTTGAGGGGGCGGCTGTGGTCGCCGGGGATTTCAACGCCAGAGCAGTGGAATGGGGGATGGACACCACGGATTCTAGAGGAAGGTATATCCTGGAAATGGCAGCTAGGACGGGACTGGTAGTGGCTAATGTAGGAGGTACGCCCACTTTTCGAAGACCCGGACAGACAGGGACGATCCCGGACATCACATTGGTGTCAGGCCGCTTAGAGCGAGAGGTGGTGGGATGGAAGGTGATAGAGGACTACACGGGTAGTGATCACCAATATATCACCTTCGAGATGTGCACTGGCCAACGCGCGGGAAGGTATAACCAGAGACGGGCGAACGGATGGAGGGTGGATAAAATGGACGAAAGGGTCCTCTCAGA
>JAAEAF010001032.1:0-196510 GCA_011037195.1 Triatoma infestans | reverse complement strand
TTTTAAATACAGTTAAAAACACCATTCAGTGTGTAAACTAAATTTGCTCTGTGCAAGTCTGTGTTGTCATACTGTCTGAAAAACTTAACCTGAAGATCGGCGACCGCCCTAAATCGGTCGATGACCACAAAATGAAGCAGGCTACCACGGAAAATGTCTCTAATGCTTTCCAGCTCTGCGGAACCAACCACCACAAAAGATGTATCCTCCATAACCATAGAAACCATAGCAAAATACACCAATAAAATCTGGTAAAAAGTACTTTGAAACCACAGTTAATCCGAGAATCACCTTTGTATAAATATAGGAAACTATGACAATAGATAATATAAGCATAAAGGATTAGTAGATACACTATTTTTGTAATTTAAATAGTATTTTCAAATATTAAATGTGCTTTAAGGATAGAGGTTTTTTGTACATTTTTTCCCTCAATAATATAACAAGTTATATCTATTGTCTTTTGCCATTTAGTGAAGAATAAAGCTATTTTACTAGCTGCTCTCTATATTTTGTAAATATATTTTATAATTTTATGAAATAAATCAATTCAATTCAAAAAAAATATATCAAAAAAAACGAAAAATTTTGAGAAACTAATACTTTATATTCCGTTAAGGTACCAATCATTAGGTCTAACATGAAGGTTAAGAGCAAAACTATCAACCAAAAATATGCAACTTAAATGAGTAACTTTTGTGTTTTTCATTTTTTCGCGATTTTTAAAAAAAAATTTCAAAGTATTTCTTTAAACTGGAAACCAGAATATACACATGAATATATTTCTAAACACTTTTATTTGAAACCTTTTTACGGAAAAGTTGATTATTAAGAGGTTTTGAAATCTTTGACTACAGTGAGTTATTTATATTCAGATATTCTCAAGAATGAAATAATGTTTCCCTCTAATATCCTAATATTTGAATAAATAAATACCACAGTTAAGGAATATACAAATAAATATGCAATAGAAAGCACACCGTGTGATTTTTGTGATAAGGCGAGGAACAATATGCAGGGAAAAATACCTGCAGCTTTAGGAAAAATATTAAGAGAAGGAGGGATCATAGGACGCTATTTCGCGGCAAAATGATTGGGATGACAGTCTAAAAAGGAGAGAGGAGTGTCAGGAGGCGATTTTGATTGAAGGAATAAACTTGGGGTTACTGAAGATTTTACATGAAGTAAGATCGATTTTGATGTGTCGTGGTGTTAGGTAAGTCGGCAAGTCTTAGGAATTTGTTCTGTTTTTTTTTTTTTTTTTTTTTTTGGCCTTATGTACTCAGCAAACAGCCAAAGATTATGTTGCTTTAAAGGATTAATTATTTAGTTTGTGGGGGTCGCAATGTGCTAAACATTATATGTTGGACAATGTGTAATGTGTCATGTACAATTTGTTGTGTTACTGTTGTTGTTTTTGTTTTATTGTTATTCTTAATTTGTTTTATTGTTGGTGTTGTACATTATTGTATCGGATTTATGGTGAAGATGATTTGTTTATAGTTTAATATTATTGGATTTTATGAGATTGTATTTGGTCGGTTTGGTGAGCTAGTATCGTCAATAAGTTGGCAATGTAGTGGAAGGACGAAATCGAAAAATAATAGTTTTTAAAAATAATTTAGAATATTTTATAATTATCTTAGTGCTGTGAATTTAACTTCAAAAAGAGTGTATTTTAGTGTCAGGTACTGTAAATTCGGATCATTAAACAAAGGCACAAAATCCCGTTAGGTGAAACCTTTTGTAAAAGAAAATTCCCCCGTTAGAGAGAGAGAGCAATTCCAAAGAATAGAGTCTAACATTAGCTTTCAAAGAGAAAAGATTACACAGTCTGCACTTAGCCTTCAAACAACTAAGTCGCATTCTGCTTCCAAAGCCAGAACACTTCAGAAATCGCTCTCCTAGTATTAGTGCCAGTTTCACAATATATTAAATAAGTTTATAATGTCAAATAACTTGTAGTTATTATTTTAACAGATTATATTTATTATATAAAACAGTGGTGACTCCTTAATTATTACTAATACTTCTCTCTTAACCGTATATACATACAAGCCCTTTTCGCTAAAACGCTCACGCCACAAGCTACCTATACACATCATCTCACCACCACATTACAGCAGATAGTGGGCATTTTGAGGCAGTAATAGCGTTCCAAAGCTGTTCTCTGCCTTTCCTAGATTTATCGCAGTCTACAATTATGTGATATGCATCGGGGAGACGATCCAAAACACATGAGCATTGTGGATTTATGCTTATTCCTATTTTAGCCATGTGATGGGGTGAGTAATTGTGGTTAAATCTTAACCTGCTTATGGTATTATAAAAATTTCTATTTTCACTATAATTATGGAACCAGGGCTTTTTGGGTATGAATGGTTGGACGGATGTGTAAAATGTGCCTTTATTGTTGTTTGTTCTTAAGTATATTTTTACCCATTCTGCATAGAGGGATATTCTAATGTGATTTTTTTTGTATCGGAAGGAAGTAATAAGGGGGTGTTAGGCTGAGTAGATTTGATTGCCTTTTTAGCCAGTGAGTCAGCCATTTCATTACCCGGCATTCCGGTATGCCCCTTAACCCAGATAGATATATAAGTTTACCCGAGTTTAAATGTTACTCATTAAACCAATAGTGTTAAAAGCTGTAGTCGGAGCGCTGATCCCGAGATCTTTGAGATTATTCAATACACTCTTACTGTCTGATAAAATTAATATTAACCTTTCATCCAAGGTAGTAACCAGTTCTAGGCATTTTTTAATAGCCAATAATTCGGCAGTATAAATAGAGGCGATGTCAGGAAGTCTGTACATTTCACCTTCATTATTTTAAGGGTTATATATGGTTATATATGGAACAACCAAACTCCATTTGCATCTTTAGAACCATCAGTAAACAGAAGATATGCATTGGGGAATTTGGATTTTTATTCTGGGTTATCTGAAGTTTTTTGATGTTACCATTACTAGTCCCAGGTTCCAGGCGAAGGAACCGTAAAGTAACATTGGTCTGATGACTACTTTGTACAATAGGAGTTTGTTTTTGTTTGGTCATTTTTGTGACGCATGACCAGTAACGGGAAGTATAATCTTATAGTCATTTTTCCAGAATTCACTTTGTCCTGTACGAAGGGTCGTGAGGTTCAATTTGTTGTCCAGAGTTATTCCAAGATACTTGACATTGTTAGTCCAAGGAATCAAAGTATTGTTGTGTTTAATTTGTCTGTTGATTTTTCGTAGACCTACAATTTATTTTTTCATTTTCCAGAATTTAGTTCAAAATTAATAAATTAATAGACACAGTTTGGCACTCAGGACTACTCTACAAACTCAGACACACAAACGCACCTGACTACATTACTCAAATCATAGGATCTTTTTTAAGGGACAGAACATTTCAGGTAAGAGTCAACAACACATATAGTACTAGACGCCAAATTCTCGCGGGACTACCGCAAGGTGCAATCATCAGTCCTATACTCTTTAACCTTTACTGTTCGGACATACCTGAACCGACTTCAGCTACTTTAGCCACACACGCAGATGACACAATGATAGCCTCAACTAACCAAAGCATCACTGACTTACAAACAAGTATAGACATCATTACAAAATGGTTCCAAAAATGGAAGCTACGTCTCAACATCACTAAAACTGAAGCAAAAATTTTTTCTCTTCGGAGATTTCAAAATGAAGACCTTCGGCGACTAAAACTAAACAACCAGGAAATATCCTGGAAACCGAAGGACCAAGGAGTGCGCTATCTTGGTGTAATCCTTGACACCAGACTGACCTGGAGACTACACAATAACAACAAACTACAACAAGCATACAGCCGACTGAAGCAGTTATATCCACTCAAACACTCCTGTATAGTACTTCTTTATAAGACGCTTCTCAGACCTCTGTTGACATACGCTTGCCCAGTCTGGATAACTGCCAGCAACACACTGACGAAACGACTTCAGACATTTCAAAACAAAGTACTCCGAATTGCTTTAAGAGCCCCTTGGTTCACCAGAAACACACAAATACACAGAGAACTAGACATTACAGATATTCACACACACATGACTAAATTAACAGACAACTTCTTCCTCACACTTCACACATTATCCTCAACGTCCCACTACAACATAGGGGAACCTACTCAATCTAGAAGACTGAAACCGCGACTCTACCAAGATTTATGAAATAACATATTTTTACCCCTAATCTCTATGTGTAAAGCTCTTGGTGAGCTGGCCCATATTATGATTTGTAAATAATAAAAAAAAAAAATAATAAATTAACACTTGTTTATAATATCCAATTGTTAGGATCTTAGAAAAATTCTCAGCACTTGGTGATTATCACTGCAAAATTTCGATGAAATATTTTAGAAACTATATGGCAGAATAGTTGTTAAATATTATGGATAAATATGTTAGTAAATATGAACATATTGTTAAACTTGAATTAACATTTTTGACAACTAAGAAAAGGGAAGGAATAATTCAATTCAAACTTGATTGTAATGTATGGTGCTAACAGTTAATTTACTATTATAAATCCAAAGTGAAAGACTGGTTTAATACTTAAACAAAACAACCTAACAGGACGAAGAAAAAAAAAACAAAAAAAAAAAAAAGAAAAGAAAAGGTGTTTATGAGCTTTATGGTGTTTATGGTGGGTTCAAAAAAAGAAGTGGGCATGATGGACAGGATAGAAAAGTTAGCTCAACAGCATCACACCCATCACACGGAGGTAAATCTGCCTGTCTAAACATACCATACAGCTATTATACATAGTTTTTATACTTTGTTTTATGTAAAGTGTTTGTGTGTGTGTTTGTGTGGATAATATGTTTGCAAACTTGCAACACCCCTCCCTCTTCATCATATCCATTCTTTATTCTGCTACTTCAAACTCTATATAAGTTCCACTCTCCTTCTCATTTATATATCTGTCAAGTTTGCTAGTGTTGCATGTGAATATCAAATTATTGAATAATCAGGTCCAGTTTGACCTTTAACCTTTTTTTATATTCTCCCCGCCAACTATCTCTTTCTCTCTTCGTCTCTTGAACATTGTGGACTATGTATCAATTCCTTTAAGACTGATTGGAACACCTTTACAAGACCAATATACACCCTAGTATACAGGTGAGAAATATATGGTCATATCTTCAGGCTATACGTTTAGAAAATTATTTTATGTTAGTTTCAATTGGTTAATTTAATTTTTATTTTTTTATTTTTGTTCTAAGAAAAAAATATTTATGATAATAAAATGTTAATATCGTAAGATATGGTTTGAGAATTTTATGCATCATAAGACTTATTTTTTTTTTATTTCTCAAAAGCTTGTGAAACAATTTCAACCAATAGAATTTCTCTATATTAGCTACTTCCATCTTGCGAAATGATTCACTAACTGTTAAGTGTTTTTCATCTAATTGGTATGTTACTCTTCGGGGTGCCTTGGCAACGAAAGGGCGTATGCCTGGCTAGGGAGTGCTTGAAGGATAACTTTATAGGGCCTGAGCCCTTGTGTGGGTCGCCCAGGAGCCTGATTCACGTTTCTATCAAGGAATGGATAGAAGACCAGCGTCTGAGATAGTGGGAAAAGTACGCCAGAGCAGTGGCAGGCTAAATTCTTTGTTAAAAGACATTTACCTACATTAACCAGGGATTACTGAGCCATAGCCGAAGGTATATAAGGCTAATAGTGGGTCTACTTACATGGCATTGCAGGCTGAATAGGCCCATGCACCATTTACAACTTGGAGACAACGCGTTATGCCGTTTCTGCAGGGCCGAGGAGGAAACCCCGGAACACATCCTTTGTGAGTGTGCCGGCCTGGCGAGGACAAGATTTCTTCAACTGGGGACAGGCAATCCCGAAGCTATGAGCTTCATAACGGAGCTGCTCTCAGCTTTGCTTAGGCCTGATTAGGAGGGCGAAGCTGGGAGATGTGATATAATTTTAGGGGATTAGCCACTTTCAGCTTTGCCAGGCCTGATTAGGAGGGCGGAGCTGAGGGATGTGCTATAAACCTAGGAGATCCACAATAGACTTCTCAATGAAGGTTGCAGTGGAATGAGGCGTGGCCCTCTCTAATCTAATCTATGTTTCTCTTCTGCTTATTACGCTGCAGTCACTACTACGCAGAAAGTTGCATTTCTGAGAGATTGTTAACGACTTTTGTTTTTTGATCATTTTTACAGTGTCAAGATTGCCCTCTATGGAATGCTGGTTAGTAACGCTGGATCCATCTAGTGTGTGATAGATGATAATTTTCTCAAGTTTCAAAATTGAAGATATATCTCTGGAGCTGCTTTTTATATCTCTGACTGAATATAATGAGTAAATGTGTTTGTCTATTCTTCGTTGCGTCTTGAAGAAATCGAGTTCGTAACGCTGATTTGAAAGTCGCTTTGTGTATTCTACGTTGAACTATCGACCTTTTTATCAGATAAAAAAAATTATTCAGTATCCCCCTTGAAAATCTAGCTTCTTTAAGTGAACGTCTTTGGAACATTCTCCCGAAAGAGAACAGTGGCGAAAGAGCACGTCTCTGGAACATTTTCCCGAAACTGAGGTAGGCCAAAGTCTTATCTGGAAGGTTTTAACCAGGGAAGGTCGAAGGCCTGCATCAGGCTGAGTATTCTTATGGGATTTTGCAAGGGGCAATGAAGACTCTGGGGGACAACTGAGGAAGCTGGGCGTAGAAGATGATAGCACTTGCAGATTCCTGTAGGGAGATAGAGGAAACAATATATCTTCTCACCGACTGCGACGCCGTCATCCAAAGAAGCTTTAACAACTTGGGTTTTTACCAGGTGGTGGGAGGGAAATAGTCATCCATGAACCCTCCAAGATTCTGGGATTCCTTAGAGAGCTCAACTTGGAGAAGGTGCCGTAGATGAGCAAGCTCACCTACGGGACCAGACGGGGTAAAAATAGATCACAAAAAGGTTGATGCATTGTTATTGGCGCTCTCTTGCGGACTACTTGGTAATCACTTTTAGAGCGTCCAGAATAGGATACTTATCCCTGTTGATAAAAGATGCCATCTTATATCGATTTGTATTATTATAATCAGAAAGAGTGTTTCACAACCAGATTTTTTTGTTTTGTTTCTTTAGATTAATAACAACAGAATGTAAAATCAGAATTTTGTTCAGTTACCAAAACAATCCAAGTTGTTTCAATAGGAAACATGAATAAATAAATATTTTTAAATAAAAAGTAATGCCATTTTTTCAGGCGGGCTTAACGTCCAACTACCAAATTAGGTGTCGTGGACGGGGGCGGAAGCACTTTCTTTACTATTAACATTTTTTAAACAAATATAAAATTTAGTTATACGCTGTACTCGAACTGGGGTCCTCCCACTTACAAGTCCATGCTCATAACCAATACACCAACACCCGCCCCAATATTTTTAAATATTAACATTTGGAATAATATTTAATCAAATTTGATAAAAGAAAAGAAATTCTGCCGTTATCCTTTCAAAATCAAAAAAGCATTTCCTAGTCTATAGATTCTCTTTTTGTTTTGTTTTATAATCATATATAGAAAAACACATTTTAGCTATAAAGATTACCGTTATTGAAAGTTAGAAATTTTAGAAAATTCTGTATTTCTACGGGGGCAGTGGAGAAAAGGTAAATAGACAAGTTTTGTCAACTAAAAATGGTATTGAACTAGTGGGCAGTAAGACTAACGGAATTACATGTTTATATATATATATATATACATTGTTTTTGTAGCTATCATCACCACCGCAGAGGTGACTATACCTTAGATGGCCACCCTCCGGCTACTTGTATACTCCTTCTGTTCTATGGCTTTTAGTAGGCGTAATAGTCCGGCCGACTGGGGCCTTATTTTATTTTATTTTTTAGTTTTATTTTTTTTAAACCACTCTCTTTAAAAGTACTCCACTCTTCTCTGCTGTCCATTTTTATATAACAGTATTTATTATAATAACAGTAACAGATGATAGATAATGTATGGGATGCTACCGCGGTATTCCCAACTTTATAATCATCAAGATACAGTCATAATGTTATATACTATATAATATACTGGCCACATACACGATTATATATATTTCTATTTTCAATTTTTCTATATGTTTAATAGAAAATTATTTATTTATTTATATGGGGGGGGTAATTACATTTTTTTTTTTTTTTTAGTGTACTGACAAGTTAGTGTTAACGAATCATATTCCAATGCCCAAAAGCCACTCCCTTTTGTCCATCTATGAGACCTCTTGCTTTTCCTTGCTGTCTGACTTACCTCCACTCGATGTTTTTCTCGACCTTTTTTCCCATGCCTTTCTTCTGGAGGGACCAAGGGTGACGTTGTGAATTGTGCCAATAATGGAGCACATGACATATTTAGATGGCCCAAAGATGAATGCATTAAAATGAATGATACAAGATGGTTGGCCTGGCTTCACAGTTGCTCCAGGTGGAAAAGAGTACTCTCCTTTAGTGAAGACTGAATGTGGCAACATAATCTTCCCACCTTCGACAAAATTTCTTGGACTCCACATTTCCGTTGATCTTCGCTGGAAAGCGATCCCCTACATATAGATTCATTGGCTTCTAAACTTTTGAGCATAGTATTTCTTTTAACAAAAATTAACTCTAATCCTCAATCTCGAGGCCTTGAAAGTAGTAAATTTTTGGAAAATTCCAATCAACTGCTGCCAATGGTACATCCAAACAATTTTCCACATCCAAAAAAAAAAGAGCTGTTCCTGCATTTTAAAAATAATAAAATCCTAACGATTCCAGCTCTTTGTATCTATTCCATCTGTTCATGGTTCTACAAAATTAGAAATAATTATAACACATTCAACCATAAATATAATACTCGGAACCGTGACCACTTTCCTTTTCCTCAAGCAAATCACTCATTTTTCATATCTTCTTATTTACTTATTTACTAATGCACTTCCAAATGAAATGTCATCTGTACCAACATTGAAAGTGTTTAAATCTAAGCTAAAAACTAAAGTAGTATATCATTTGGATGATTTTCTTACATAAAGTTGCTTTGTAAAACAGTTATTAGATTGTTAATGTATTGACATGTCTTGCTCATAGATGTGTATTAGAAATGAAAATTAATAAAGATTATTATTATTATTATTTTATTATTATTATTATTATTATTATTATTATTATTATTACTATTATTATTATTATTTGTAATTTAAGGCGCGTCAACTCTATCGCCATTGGCGCCCGGAGACTTCTCAGTGCACTGCCGGCCTCCGGACAGTGTTCTCTCGTTACAGGCAACACTGCCCATCACAGGACAGTGAGCTGTAGAGGCTCCTAGGAAGAAAAAATCTAAGGGTAGCACAGCTGGACTCGAACCCGAGTCCTCCAATACGCTAACCACTTGGCTATTCCCTTCCCTTATTACGTATTATTATTATTATTATTATTTTTATTATTATTATTATTATGATGGAGAGTACTGTAACATTTCAATATGCGGATGGATCCGCAATGTTGGATAACTCTGGTATTTTATACGTAGTAGCATGCATATTTCTTGTATTCCTGACCAATTTGGGATTTTCATCCATGTCAAAGCAAATTTATCAAGTTTGTGCAGAGAGTTCACTTTCAACGCAATGTTTCTGTTACCCTCGACCCTTATTGGTTTGTTGATTGTATGTATAATCAACAAGTGTCCGAGTGTAACAGAAACATTGCGTTGAAAGTGAACTCTCTGCATGAATGGATGAAAATCCCAAACCGTTCAGAAATACAAGATATATGCATGCTACGACCCATAAAATACCAGATACTATTACATTTATTTAAGCCACCTTTTTTTCTCATACATACGCATTACATGATCTTAATAGGTAATAGCATCTATGGAGTTAGAGTCTCAACGTCATAGAGGATATTTCTCCCCTACCTCCAACCCCCAAACGCGGAATTTCCGCGTAAAGTAATCCCTAATATTAACCATGTTTTATGTGTTTTGGTGTTTTGGAATTCAGAATTGTATCCAAATCATATGTCAGTCAATATTATTACACAATCAAATCATTCTTATATACATAAAATAAATGTCAATATAATAGAATTGAAAAAAACAAAACAAAACTAAACCTTGACATGGAACATATGGTCACCAGTTATACAATTACCAGACCAAGCCCAAATCGTAATACTAAGCTCCCAACATTATCTGTAAAATTTACAATTGACTTTCTTTTTTTTTTTTTTTTGGATTGATAATGTTACCCAAATTTTAAGGATAATATTTTATTTTGTAACGGTATAATTCATACTTTATTTGTTAAAATTGCTATGCAGCAATTTCGTTTCGGGGTAGAATTTATTAAATAATAGGGCAATTTTATGTAAGAACAACTGTATCGTAATCAAGTATTTTTAAGTAATACAAGGTGTTATTGATGGGAGTGGAAACATATGGATATTTGATATGGATATTTAGTAAGCATTGTTTGTTCCATTTTACTTTATCTTATTACTGGAGTTTTCCACCGTACCTACATGTTTTGAGGTCTCCTGAGTCGGGAAAAGTGTTATTTTTTTAGATATAGCCTGTCTATGTGCGTATGTAATGGTCAGTATGCCTGGGTTCTACGAGGGCCATGAAATCCACCCCGACTGCGGCGTTGGAAGTGCTCACATATGCCCGTTCAAGGCGAAGCCAGAATGGGAATTTATAGGCTCTTGCAGGGGCCGCCCCCCCCCATCATCTCTAGGAATGATCGTAATAACCAGAGGTTGATTGAGGAAATTAAGGCTGACCATCTTCTTGGAATGCCAACCGACAGGTTGGTTCCTAGGTATCACTTCGAAAGGAAATTCCAAACTGTCATACCGAGCAGTGGCGAGTGGGACTGTGAGCCCCCCTCTGCGAAGGCAACTCGGTCTGGTACGCAGACGGAATCAAAACTCCGACTGGAGTCGGGGCTGGGGTCTGTGGGGGCAAATTTAAGATCATGCCAGCCTAGGGAAGTAGCCACGGTCTTTCAGGCTGATGTCGTGGCGTTGCAACTCTGCGCTAAGAAGTTATAAGGC
This sequence comes from Triatoma infestans, assembly GCA_011037195.1. Taxonomy (NCBI): domain Eukaryota; kingdom Metazoa; phylum Arthropoda; class Insecta; order Hemiptera; family Reduviidae; genus Triatoma; species Triatoma infestans. Next base: position 185,426 of record JAAEAF010001032.1, on the reverse strand, counting down.
AACGCTTAGTGGGTAGGAGATACTTAGGCAGCCCTGAAGACACTTTCTTCACACCAAATAGTTTCAAGACTGGTGTGGGACAGCCTAACTGCCCTAACCGAGGTGGGTGCTCGGAACAAACTGACACTTAAAAATCAGGTAAAACATCATTAAAACAAAACAATATTCCAGTTTATTTACAAAATTCTATAAAAAAAAAAAAATATTTCTTATTTATCCAAAATGAGCTCCTCGGCTTAACCGGCACAAGCTCAGTCGCTGCCTAACAGATGAAGTTGCTAATCGTATCATGTCAGCTAGAATTGCTAAGCAGGTTTAAGGATTAAGTCTTCTCTCAGTGCTTCTGGAGTTGTTGGTTTCCTGACATAAATTCTTTCTTTGAGATATCCCCCCAAAAAAAATTCAAGAGGGGTTAAATCTGGCGATCAAGAAGGCCAGCTTACCGGTGCCTGTCTCCCAATCCAGTGGCCTCTGAACATTTCATTCACTTTTCTCCTCGCTAGATCGCCAGATTTAGCCATAGAAATCTTTTTCTTAAAGATTTTTGTAAATTATTTGGAATATTGTTTTCTTTTAATGATGTTTTACCAGATTTTTAAGTCCCTTATGGTTTCTAAAAGAGGTTTTAAGTATTGTTAGCATTTGAACTCTCTTATTTATTAGAAATTTATAAAGAAATCCGCTTTTAATTTTAGTTTATGAAACAAAGAAATAGGAAAAAAAAAAAAACGACGAAAATTTAATCTTTATGATTGAATATCTCGGCAACGGTTTGAAATATTGAAGTGAAATTAACGCCATTATTCATTATTTTTTGTAATAATTTTCAATGCAGTAGTAAAAAGTGGGGTCAAAAGGAAATCGCCACTTTCAGCCACCGATTTGAGGTGTAAGGCGGCAATAAAATAAAAAAAAATTAACACCATCATAAACTAGAGCGTAAATACTTCAACAAACGTTATGTTCACTTTTTTGATATCTTTCTTCGTTTAAGAGTTATTTCAAAAGTGGCTCGTTTTAATGGGACACCCTATACTAACTATACATATAGAGAATTAATATTTTGTTTGTAATTTTATTCCGAGCAAATTGATTTTTACGTCTTCTTGGGGGAACCGTAAGGTTGCTTCCCTAAGAAATTCCGATGAAAGTCAACTCTTCACAACTTTCTTTTTTTTATGTATTGGATTGCATATTGCATCTAGTTATTGCAAAACTGTATTTTGTATTTCTTTCTCAGCAAACAGAAAGACGTCACTTTAACTTTTATTGCAGATAGTTTGAAATAAATAAACTTAAACTATTAGATTTTTACATTATTTAAAGATTGATTGCCCTAACTTTTATCGTAACAATAAATCGATTTAGGGCAGAAGCTATTATGGTCATCTGTTACATCTTCATGGACAGTCTGCAATCAGTATCTCAGTCAATAAGCTTCATCAATCCCTTTCTTCACTTATCAATGATTTTCTCCACTTCTTCTTTCTTGTATCCATTCTCATAGACAATTGTTAGGAAATTGTCTCACAGATATATGAATTACTTTTTGTTCTCTCAATCGCCACGCGTGGGTATTTGATGAACGAGTGACGTAATTCCCTTTCTCTTCCTTGGCTTCTACTAAAACTTTACCTAGGTCATTCCTTGTTAACAGTTGATGAATGACTTATGTTATATCTTTAGGTTGATTAACTTCTGTCCAATATGTTATCCACTTTAATTTTTACTTATTTTATCGTAGGTAAGTTGGGAAAAATGATGATCCAAGGTTGTGTAGGTGTTTTATCTATTGTTATACGCATGGTTAGGTAGATGAATTGTCACATCTTTCCATTATTCTAGCCCCGGTCCATTTGTAATGTTAACTTTAAATGATATAATTATTTGTGTTCAACTTAAAAACAAAAGAAATGTGCAAGTTTTGTTTTTGCCAATCACTGATAATTCACTGCTAATCCATCTATCACAGTTAATGTTGGTCTACATCTGACAGTATTTACTATCATTTGTTACTAGAATGTAGAATATTATACGTAGTAATATTTTGTTATCTAACAGAAAAATTCGCCATCAGAAGTTGATGTTCCATTCTTTGGCAGTAAACTAAAAAAAACAAAAAACAATTGCAATACACAAAATTGACCTTCCGACAATTTGGGGGGCTAAGATTTGCAAAGAGGCTATAGGATTATTTTTTATAGTTCTGACCCCTTCTATATCGATTAAAAGTACCCTGATAAATTATTATATAAAGAGAGTAGAAACTTTTCGTGACAATTTTTACTCAGAGTTTTTTTTTGTTTTTGTTTTTTCTCCCAGCTCCAGTAGCCCTGCAGCTGAGGAGTTTATAATTCTACCTTTCCCCATCATGATTTAGCTAAACTATCTGCTACTTCATTGCCAGCATGGGCTTTGATCCATTCCAGATTTATTATCCAGTCCGATTCCATTCTCAACCTTTTTAATTTTGATCTAATCAAATCAGCCATGGAGTTAGGATTTCCATGATCATTTAACATAGCAGAGACACGTCTCTATCTGTATTTATCTCAGCAGTTCCTTGTATTTGGAAAACTAGACGCTATCACCTCTATCCATTCAATCGCCTTAAGGATGGCTAGAAGTTCGGCTTGGTTGTTTGAACACCAAAATGAAAGTTAAAATTTTTCTAAATGCACAGGTAATATTTTCACTTTCTTTAAATATAACTAAGCTTCTCTAACCTGATCTTCGTAATATAATTTATTCTTTTCTTCTCTCAAAACAATTGCTGTAGATGGGTGAGACCATTCCTACACAGAATCAGGGGAATCTATGTTATAGTGTGGATAAAATGTATTTGATTTTGATTTAATCCTGAGTGTAGCCTTCAAATTTTCCATGTTAGATATTTCTCCTGGCGGCCTGTTGAGAAGTAAGTTCATGCGGTATTACCCTATATGTCCCATAGCAAGGAGATGTCGGCTAATAATGCCTTTAGACACTGCCAGTTTTGCAGCTAGTGAATGAGTACTTCTAGTTGGATTTTTGACTCCACAGCTTCCCATAAAACCTCATCAACGTCACATGTGGCCACCCTGAACGTTTCTTTCTTTCTAAGGTAGTATCACTACCTTAGACTGTTTGAAACCAACGTCGAACAGTGTGCAGATCACTTTACCATCGATTTCACATAAAGCATGTCTAGCTTTAGTAGCTGTACACTGTTATTTCCATTAGTGACGTAACTAATTGTTGTGGTTGGTTCCGCAGAGCTGGAAAGCATCCGAGAAATTTTCCGTGATAGCCTGGTTCTTTTTGTGGTCATCGACCGGTTTCGGGCGTTTGCCCATCATCAAGATGGATTTATAAAAAAGGTGATAACATAGATTTGCACAGAACAAATGAGTGTATCAACTAAAGTCAACCCAACTAAAATTGAGTGTATCAACTAAATTTGCTCTGTGCAAATCTATGTTATTACATGTTTGACAAATGCATACTGATGATGGGAGAACGCCCGAAACCGGTCGATGACCACAAAAAGAGGAAGACTATCACGGAAAATATCTCTGATAAAATAACTAAATTATCAAGAAGTTTCCAGAATATTGAAATAAGAATAAACTACGTATATTTAAATCTTAACTATCTAGTACTGGCATAACACATATTATCAAATGATTTTAATACTTTAGGCATGATTATTAATATAACCAGGTGGACAATATTTGCAACACTTAATTCTTAAATTGATAAAAGAAAAAAAAAGAAGAAAATTCTGAAAGATGATGTTAAATCCCTTTCTATAAGGGGAAATTCAAGAATCAGTTTGGGGTGAGGGAATACAAGGTGCATAGCTTGTGGTTTGATGCTAGAGGAGATTTTTGACAAGATTAATGTCAGTCTTAATGATATAGCTCCTTTAGTGGAGAATATTTTAGTTTGACTCCCTGGGCATTAATTTAGACTTAGATGCACTTTATGTTATCTATATATATTAGTTTATTTATTTAGATATTGGATTTTATTCGGACATTAGGACATCATTATACCCTCGTATTATAACTATTTAATAGCTAGGGTATTTTCGCTTTATTTCTTTATTGTTCACTAGCTAACCCGACCACGCTTCGCTGCGGCTCAGTCTGATTTTTAGGTTTAACATGCGTCGTGATTATGATAATTTGTTTCGATGCTTTGGAATACCCTGTCTACTAATTCTTCTTTTGAATGTACAATGTTGCAGAAATTAGATGGGAAGGTGATTTTTCCCGTTTCCGGATTTGTAGAAACCGTGCGGTTACCGGAGTTCGAGTAATTGTCTTGAAAATATGGCAGCTATTGGATCGTTTTGAAGTTGAACACTCATATTCGTTGTTAAATGAATTTTTTTTTTACTGTGCTCCAAAGAGTTAAATATTCAAGCAGCCATGCAATTCATCAGCTGGTGTTGAGCGAGGTATAACTGAAAGCTGGAAGCATTTGCCTGAAGTCACCGGCTAGTAACACCAATGCTCCACCAAATGGAACCTGATTCATTCCCAAGTCATTCAATGTATGGTCTAATGCGTCCAATACTTCTTATAAGCCATTGTACACTCCATCCCATACAATGATTTTGCGCTCCCGAAGAACCTTTCCCATTCCTGTTGTTTTGGAAATGTTACATGTTGGGTTTTCTATGAAGTGCATGTTTAAGTCATGACAGTTTTAAGAGCAATGCGCTGTTCTACCTAACTTCATCAACGTAGCAGCAGTACTTGAAAGAAGCATGTGCTAATGCAATATGGCCGTTTGAACGGATTTTAGCTCGGGATTTCCCCATTTCCATGGGAATTTCGTAATAGAGGTACTTATAAGTAGTTGAGAAAGAGGTTTAGAGAGTGAGCCACCATCGCAACGCATCTGAATCTGTCTATTTCTGCCAACCTCGCGAAACGCTCGGAAAAGTTCCCGTTTCCTTGGGAACTTAGGAGTAAAAAGTATATATAAACACTCTTATATAGAAAAGCAACGTTGTGTAAAAAATTTCAAGTCAATCTATCGACTACTTTTCGTGTTTTGCGGCCACAAACATACGGATGCTGAATTTTTATATATATAGATGACTACGGATTCATAAGTACGTTGTGCGTTTGGAGTACCTCAATTTAATTGAGCAGCCCTACTTGATTTTGATTAACTGTTCTCTCTAGAAATTTTCTAGAGTTTGTTGAAAATTTATAAAAGTTATTATATTTTATTTAATATTATAGCATATTACGTACATAGATATGTTTCACTACTTTGCAATTGACATTTTACCTATTTATGAGTCACAAATTTCCAAATTAGGTCATACAATAATCTTACGTCCAAATATATATAGAGAAAAAACACATAATAAAGAATTAGTTTTTTTTTAAAAACTTCGGATTTTCCATTGATGTTTAAAATTCTTGGAAGTTGTTAGAGTAAGCTGATCTGAAAATAACATTCAGATTTTTTCCTTTAAATTTTTTAACAACAAAAGAAAATTACCATGTTTATTTGTATAATCATTTATCATTATTCCAAGAAATATAACGTAATTAAAAAGCAAAGTTTGCTTAATGTTCTGTTGCAGTATGGTGTAATAAAAAGAACTGGACTGTGACAACATTTACGTGGGGCAGACCGGCAGAAAAATCAAGGAACGATTTACCGAACACATCAGATCATACAAATACGACAAAGATGACTCAAATTACGCCAATCACCTAAAAACTAACAAACACAAACCCGATGACATAACGACCACGATGAAACTAATACACTCTGGCCACAAAGGACGACGACTTGACATAGTAGAACAACTCGAAATATATAAACGAAAAACACAAAACTTAATAAATGAACAGACAAAATTTGCTAGTGAACCATTATTCAGAACACTCTTCCCACAATAGCAACAGAAACACAATTACACATGCAACAAATAGTTCTTAAATAGATTTTAAGGTTAGGTTTAGTTTTAAATCTACTATGTACATATAACTTTACTAGTTTAGATATATATATATTTAAAAAAAAAGTGCGTATTTGGATGATGTATGTGAGTGATGATGTGACATGGTTTGTGGGATGCATAATAAAAAACTTAATTATATAAGAAAACATAATTAGGTATACATGCTTGCGAGGATGTGAGGGTTGCGTGAAAAAGTGAAAGAATGACTGGAATTTCTTAATTCTTTGGAACTGGAAAACTTAACTTAATTATATAAAAAATCGTTCAGTTTTAAACGAATGAATGAATTTTAAAATGTTAGTTTAATCGTTGTTTAATTTTATTTAGATTTATTTTGTGTATCTTATTTTTTATTTTTTGTATATTCTTAATATTTTGGTTAGTTAATTGTGAAATAAGTCTCCCTCCAACAACAGAGTTTAAAGATTAGACCCCCGCGTCCACTGTAAGAAAAGAATTTGCCCTTTAACAACCCAAACACGTGTTTTCCCACCCATCTGGCCACATCCCTTTACCTAGTTTAAGAGTTTAGTATTTAAAAAACACCTCAGTTAGTGTGAAACTAAGTCTCTGTACGAGTCTGTGTTGGCACACTGTCTGAAGAACGCATCCTGAAGATGGGCGAACGCCCGAAACCGGTCGATGACCACAAAATGAAGCAGGCTACCACGGAAAATGTCTCAGATAATAAAAAGCAATTTTGTGACTCCATTTTAAGATGCTGGTTCATCAGAAATATGTGTTACCAGTGAAAATTTAGTTGTTTTTTTTTTTTTAATTTATTTGTTCAACTGTTTTAACCTTAGCGGTATACAGAGAGAGATGAACCTCGAAAATACAATAGAAAAGGGATAGAAAGCAAACAAAAAAACTTGCATAAAGTATAACAAAAAACAAATAAAAAATACTTCTTAGTAAATAAATATAACTAATGCTTACTGAAAAAATATAACAAATACTGAAAATAAAAAATAAAAAAATTATAAATGAATAGGGAAGGTAAACTTAAGTAACTATATACTCAACAACAAAAGGTAGAAAATAAATACATAATGAGAATAAAAGAAGTTAAAAATAAATTTGAATAAAAGAACAAAGAAAGTGGATTCACATGGGCAAAAAAATAAACAAAATAAATAATAAGTAATAAATGAGCAAAAAAATACTTCAATGACAGTAATGAGAAACAGAAAAATGTATTCCTCGTAGTAAAAAAAATAAATAAATAAAATAAAAATAAGATAAATAAATACAACATAATAACTTAATAAAACAAAAATAATAATAAATAAATAAATACAGAGAAAATATGGAAAATAAAATAAAAAATAAAGAAAAATAAAAAAAAATAATAAAAACTAAAACAGAATAAGTATAACTTCAAATACAACTACAAATTAATAAAAAAAATGCTTCTTAATTTGAACATATTTAAACAAAAAGCTAAGACATCATTTAACTTCTGAGATCCGGGATCTGGCTCCGTAAGGGATAGAAAATTTATGGAAATTTCGTCATAACTTTCTACTTCACTACAATATTTTTGAATAAGTGGATCTCTATATGCTGAAAGAGTAGGACACCTTGTATAACATCATCGGGTTCATTTAATGAACATAGTTTACAGAATCTATCAATATTAAATTCAAATTTCTGCTGATTGTAATATATTTTACAAATCTTTTTATAATGTAAACAAAGTTGAGCTATTAATCTTAATTTGTTTAAGTATGTGGAATATTGTAAGTAAAATAAAGTTCTCCCAAGTTTAGATTACTTAAATGCCTATAAAACGAGTTAAAGCGACTGTTTAGTGCTAACTCGAGATGTCTTTGGACAACAAGTTGTTTTTAAATGTTTCCATTAAAGAAGGGAAACTGTGAAAATTTTGTTACAAAAATCTCCAGACTATCATTTACAGCTGTAAGAGAAAGTAAAACAAAATTAGATCATATCCGGGCTGATATTATCCCAAGACACCTGCGAAGTCGTCGACGGATTAGCCATATCTATATTCTTGACCAACGTAATGTACAATAAAATACGTTTAACACGAAACTGGGGGGGGGGATCGAAATAATTTTTCGTGTTAAAAGAATTACGATAAAATAGCGGTTTATTTTCGTCCCGATTTCTCTGCCATTGTACACTTAAAAAAATTAGTTTATGTATTAAATTTACAAAAAAGAAAAAAATACAAAATTCGCTGATTCGCTGAAACTAACTGAAATGTTTTGATATTGGCGGTACCTTACCTACTCAAAGACAAGCGGAAACCTAGCAACAATGGGTAGCCATTGTTTATTTTGTTCCGTCTAACGAAAAAAAAAAAAAAATAAGCCAAAAAATCTGCGTGACGATGTGACTGCAGAAGACAGGTTTTTTTTTTTTGTTCGTCTGAGAAGTGAAATCTTATCGTGTTAAGCGATATTTGTTTCGTGTTAAAAAAGAAAAAAAAAAGTATGAAATTAAATGTATTTTGTCGGAACCTGCAATACGATTTCGTGTTGACCGATTCTTCATGTTAAACGTTTTTCTCTATAATTGTCATTTTTACTTTCTCTTACTCCTATATGAATAGCTCGTACTAATCTCGTACTCTCTTTTTCTTTGCAAGAGCAGGAGGCGTCTGACAATAAAGCATCAATCAAAATCGATCAACCGGATGTATACGTTACTGAACGGAACTGTAAGTTTTTCGCGATTTTCTATAAAGTTCTCCTACTATCTACACTCATAACAAATGCTTATCGATATTATTTCAAGCATTTGTTTTAAAAATTTATTTTTTATGGGAACTCTGAAAGATTAGCAACGTTAAGCTTTCCCCAAAAGTACTACATCAGTACAATATATGGTTCTGCTACCTGCATAATATTAACGTACAATAAATAGCAGCACAGCTAGAAAATATTGGTTTGTTGTACATACGTAAGCTATAGGACTAATACAATGCTAGAAGCGTTTATTGTAGTATATTTTCCTTTTTACACAACGCCGGTAATACTGCCTTGACCTCGCAGATCAGTATACCCTTGTCTTCTAATCATGACTAATGTTTAGAAGAGCGGAACATAAGTCATGATCGGTAGCGGAAATAGTTGGAACACAAGATATAGAACGGATTTTCTCCACAACTTCGATTCGATTATATATGTTCACTAAGGAAGTTATGCCCTGTCAACAGCATGAATTATTCTCGAGAATCGAACTTTTGGCCAATTAGGCTCACTCTCTAAGCTTTCCCTACGTTTCCCTTCCGCTTTATTGAAGTGACCTTTCAGATACAAGGGAACGAAGAAATTCTTTCACAATTCTGTTGACAGAATCCATCTGGAGTGAATATTTAGTCTGTAACACTGGAACTTTTTTCTAAAGACAAAAGATCTCTTTCAGTCAAATGTTTACTTAATAATTCTTAGTGGCCGTTCTCCTCATTGGAGCAACAATCCGAAATTCTTCTGAGTTTTCAAATATGATAGGGTTTTCTTCAAATATGACAAGATCTATACTTACTTTTTTCTTTTTTTTTAATGGCGCATCAACTGCCAGGGTCATTAGCGCCCTCACAAAGTGCCTTTGGCTTTCCACCACGCAACCACACATTTCTATCATACGAAAATCACACAAATACATACACTCATTCTAATAAATACATTCATCCCAAAAATAAACACCATTTACACAGATTTCTACACATCTATCACTATTGGGGTGGAATACTCTATATTCTTCGCAGCCCGTTGCTCTTACCCCTAGATAAAAAAAATATATATATACTCCAAACCAAAACCTAAATATTAAAATAGATATCTAAAGATTTTAAATAATTAAACAATTGATATTTATATTTTACACCTGGTCCTAACAAGTCTACCATATTATTAGGCAAACCTACTCTATCTCGGTAGCCCTGCAGCCGGAGGCATTCCTCAAGAATATATTTCACAGTGAGGCGTGATTGACATCTTGGGCACTGTTTTTGATTTTCCCCTTGTAATAAATAGGAATGTGTGAGACAAGTGTGGCCAATTCTCAATCTCGTCAATATCAACCCTTCTCTTCTTGATAAGGTTTCAGTTTTCCTACTTCTTACGGTAGGCTCTATCACAATCTTTAATTTGGCTTCTGTATTTTCCCAATTCTTTTGCCATTTTTTCATTGATAACTTTCTTAACGAAACATTTCAGGTCCTCTGGACGAATTCGTATATCCAGATCCGGTCTTTCTGAAGCTGCGGCTGTCGCTGCTTCGTCTGTCTTCTCATTCCCTTCAATCCCAACGTGACTTGGAATCCAAAGAAATACTACAATTCTTCCTCGTTTATGCAATTCTCTTAGCTACTCATAGATCATATGGACTAAGGCAGTGATGGCGAACCTATTACACGCGTGTCAGTGCTGACTCGCGAGCTCCTTTTTTGGTGACACGCATCTTCAAAGATAAAAAATTTCATAATTCAAAAAAATCTTTTTTTTCTGATAATGTAGCTCATATAGTTAGCAACTCTCTCTCTTTACTACATATTTTGTGTTTAGTTTGTTTCATGGAAATTATAAATACCGATTAACATTTTTTTTAATTTTATCCCTGAAAAAGACAATAAATTTGTCGAAACGTTGGAAAAGATTTAAAAACAAGTGTACATTTTATGACCGCTCCTCGAGATTTCCTTTAGTTGTTTTGCTAACAATTTTTTCATCCACATATTTTTGTGAGACATTGTTCTCAGCATTAAATAATATTAAGACAAACAAACGGAATCGGTTAACAGAAGTCAGTGGCGCTTGCTTGGCCTTGAAATGTACCAAGTATGAACCCGAAATAGAAGTTTTAGCAGACAAACTTCAGCGCCAAAAAAGTCATCAGAGACATTTTCCGCGGTAGCCTGCTTCATTTTGTAGTCATCGACCGGTTTCGGGCGTTCGCCCATCTTCAGGATGCGTTTTTCAGACAGTGTGACAACACCGACATGCACAGAGCAAACTTAGTTTTCACACTCAAGTTTGCTCTGTACAAGTCTGTGTTGTCGCACTGTCTGAAAAACGCATCCTGAAGATGGGCGAACGCCCGAAACCGGTCGATGACCACAAAATGAAGCAGGCTACCACGGAAAATGTCTCTGATGCTTTCCAGCTCTGCGAAACCAACCACCACACCAAAAAAGTCACTAATTTTTCATATATATTTATTTTCTAATTGTATAAATTTATATTGTTTTTCTGTTTTTGTTCAATTATATTTTATATATATATTACTTGATTTTGTATGTTAAGTGTCAATGAAATATGTAAGACAAGTCTCTAAATGTAAACTATTGGTTTCATAATTTTGGCTTTTGTATTTTAAATAGCATTAAACAAATAATTAACTTGATGAGTGACACGCCACGAGAATTATGTTTCTATTTTTCAAAATTTTGACACACCGAGCTCAAAAGGTTCGCCATCACTGGACTAAGGGGTCATTTGAAAATTTGTTTTCAATAGTCTTCAAGGAACTTTGCGAGTCCGAACATATTACAAGGTTACCTTCCGTTCTATACTTACTACCAGGGCGTTAAGATATGTTAATAATAATTGTTTTCAATTGATTATAAAAAGAAATAAAATATGTTTTCTTGATCATTGTTTCTATAGTGCCAGTTCATTTCTTTCTATTTATGTTAAATAGTTATATATATGGATTCTACATTATATTTTAAGGGTGAAATTTACTGATCCATTCTGAAATCTTATCCCTTTTTTTTATATGTTTATCTATTTTTATTTATTATATTTTATTAAGCCATTAAAATATTATCCTTTCATACATTTTTCAAAAGGTTATATTTGAATGAATAGTTAAGAGCGCAAACAGCAGCCGAAGCAAATCAAATTTAATACAACACATCTGAGTGTTTTTTTATAATCTGTAGATAAAAACTTTGAGAGTATACAAATTACATCCGGTATTGTACAATTCCAAACTGCTCTTGCGTACAAACACAAAAATATATACACACACATATATATATATATATCTAATATATATGCAAGTGTCTAGTAATGAAACGACTAAACAAGAATTGTATATTTTTGTTTTTGTTTTTGTGTGTGTGGGTGTCATTTTCTTCTTCTTCATCCTTCTCTTCGTCTTCCATCCCTTTCTATCTCCACTTCTTCTATATTTATATATATATATATATATATCATTGTTCATAAACATAACCTTTATTATATATACAAGCTTCTCGCTTCTTTTGTTCTTTTGTTTTGTTTTTTTCTTCGTACTTTCTTTTACCACATCTTTGTCTACTAATAAGTTTATCTTCATCATTGTTTGATCTTTCTATTTAAACTCAAATGTCTGGTCCAGAAGACAATAATATTTTTAAATTGATTGTGGAAAATGTAAAGATTTACAACGTCATTATTTGGTAATATTTTTCTTTCTTTTGCTATAATTAATGACAGATTTACGAAATTGATTTTTCCCACCATTGAGTTTTGGGGTCCACTAAATATGAAAAATCTAGTGTGAGACACTGGCAATTGACTACAATTGAAGTTTAATAAAACTTTGATAGATTTTTCTTAATAGTAGGAACTTTTTTTTATTTAACATTTAGTTTCCTTAACTCCCACGAGGTACGGAAATGTACTCTTGAATAGTTGAAATAATATGACAAGTTGTTCTCTATTAGGCAAAGCCTAGTTTAAAATGAAAAAGATTTTAACCTCAGAAAATGTACAAAATCAAAATATATGTTATACTCTCAGCTCAGTAGCAGCGGGTGTGCACTGTATCTTTTTTTTTTTTTTTTTGTATTTTGAAAGGTGCATAACATCAATGGTCCTTTGCACCTGAACTATATTAAATAGACGACACTTTACCTTTTAATAAACACTCTATATTATAGGAACAAAAAAAAAAAATAATCTAACCAGATAGATACAATCTTAACCTTTTTATTTCAATATAATGCTGCTCTACTCATTTAATTTTACTTGGTTAATTTGGCAGCTCTAAAACTAATTGATCATCAGTACAGTCAGACATATTTCCTTATCATTCTTATCATCTATATTCTAATCGTGTATTATTTACATTTATCCTGTGAGTACATTCATCCTTATAAATACATTCATTCTATAAAAAGAACATGCATCCTTATAAATACATTCATCCTTATAAATACAATCATCCATATAAATACATTCATCCTTATGAATGCATTCATCTTTATAAATACATTCATCCTTATAAATACATTTATCCATTAAAACACAATTACGCTTCTCACATACATCTATTTACAAGAGAGTGGGAGTACTCTATATTCCTCACACTCTATGAAGATCCTAAACCTATCCTCATTCATACACGTGCCGGGGTGCCAAACACGACACAGGCCCACCCGTCCTAGAAAACAGTGGCTCCCGAGAAAATGTTAGAAGACTTGTCCTGCCAGTAGCAGGAAGTCAAGAGAGCACTGTATCTAAATGATGAACTGGAACTGCTTTCCATGAGGTGGTATTTAAGTGCAGAACCGAGTTACTTAATTTAAATTCAAACCTTGGAGCCAGATAGTGCAGATATTTTTTTTTTCCTTTTGCAATTCTCAAAAAAGTGGACACATACCTTTTATAGGGAAGTGTAAGATATTGGAAGAAAACATTGAGTAAAATGGTTAGGTAAAAAAGCTACTCTAAGGAAGAGATTATAAGTTTGCTAAACGGCCTAATTGGGGCCCACTAGTTATGTATGTAAATAGCGAGTTTATATCGCGCGGAATTAGTATTAGAATTCACTGGTAATCAGAATAAAATAAGAAATATCAATAATACTTACAGTAACATGAATACAAACAAAATCGAGAAAGTAAAAAAATATGAATATAAAACAGAAGTGTAAATAAAAATAAATATTATATAGTATCTAAAATAAATATATTCAGAGTATATATATTTCATTTATTTTACGTCGTATTTAAAAAAAAAAACTTTATTTTTAATTGCTTATTATCTTAATAATGGTTATTTTTATTGTTTTATTAGCACAGACCTCGACAGAACAGATTTTTCCTGTTTCCAGTACATGTGTACTTTTTTTTTACTATTTTGCAATCAATGTAACTTTATGTTTTTTCTAAATAAACACGTTTTTCATTCTATTCTATTCTAGTTGAATTAATATATCTATCTTCCTCCTAAACCCGTATATACATTTTTTTCATAATTTTTTTTTTTTTTTTAAATTAATGGTTTATAATATTTGGTATTTATACAAAATTTAATTGGGAAAGAATTAGCTCAGTGGTTAATGCGTTGGACTCCCACGCGGATGACCCGGGTTCAGGTCTCAGTGCTACCCTTAGATTTTTTTCTTCCTAGAAGCCCCTACAGCTCACTGTTCGGTGATGGACAGTGCTGTCTATAGCCAGAGAACACTATCCGGAGGCCAGGAGTGCACTAAGAATGCTCCGGGCGCCAATGACCATAGATGTTGACGTGCCTTAAATTAACAAAAAAAAAAAAAATACATAATTTAAGCCGTTTTCCAGAAAAAAAATCACATAAAACTGAGAAACCCAATCTGTATATAATATTGGTAGGGGTGGAATGGAATTTTATCAAAGTTTCTTGTTAATCCAAGCGGGTTTTTCTTGTTTCTGTTTGATGTTGGAATAGTAAATGGATTATTGTTGGTTTGGCAATGATAAAGGGGTAGGAGTAAATGTAGGGGAAAGAATCATGTTACTGTTGTTCATTATCTATTGAAAATACAGCTCATAATCATTTTACGAGTTCGTTTCCTAAATATGAGATGGCGGATGATAATAGGTTGGTAATAACTGTGGCTTCGAATAAGGTTTGTCCCCCAGGGGAAGGATATATCCTAAAAATGCGCTTCCTATAATGGCAAATATTCTTATTATTCAAGTTATAATAAGTTTATATGATCCGTAGTAAATTCCTCGTCCAATATGAAGATAAAGAGGCAAATGAAGAATGACTTCTTTTCTTCAAATTCCTTATTTTTCAAAGATATATTAATTCTTTTGTTTATTAGGTCATCAGAGACATTTTCCGTGGTAGCCTGCTTCTTTTTGTGGTCATCTACCGCTTTCGGGCGTTCGCCCATCTTCACTGTCTGACCATCGCATCCTGAAGATGGGCGAACGCCCTAAACCGGTCGATGACCACAAAATGAAGCAGGCTACCACGGAAAATGTCTCTGATGCTTTTCAGTCTGCGGAACCAACCATCACAACAATTATTAGATCATAGTTACACAAGTATACACTATTCTGAAACTGCACTTTAGAGAAAAGATTGAACTCACATCAGAATATCCAAAAATCCATGTGGAAGAGAAAGTCGTTAAAGCCATTTATTTATTATTAATAAATTTGTATTTATCATTTATTTTTTACAGGTATTCCCAGTTAAAAATTTCATATATGTCTAGTTCATCTAAAATATACTATAAAAGCGATCTTCTTCATAGTTGGAATTTCGGCCATATATTAAATTCTTATTATTAATTACATAGACAATATAGAATTGTATAATACATTGAAATGGCACTTTAGAAGAAATCCTTACGTCACCCATACATCAGAACACCTCTTTAATGAAGTTTCTAAGGAAAATGTTCCAAATAAATGTTGTTGTAGCTCTTTTCATGATTAGTGAATATGCCAAAATTTAAAGAAAATCGTTAGTACCGTTAACGAAAAAAAAACGCAAAAACCTAAAAAATCTTTTCAATAAAGCCGACATCCGGTCTACTGATTTTGTTCAAAATCTTGTTGCTGAAACCCCTTAACGGTTCTGCGTCCTTTCTACGATTTTCCCTCTTTTTGTTATGCTGGGGCACATACTATAGATGTATAAACCATTTTCTAAAAATCACTTTTTTTTGGAAAAGTATGTAATTTTCCCGGTGAAAACTCGATATTGAAAATTTGACAAGATCGCAACTACTTTCCTCTTAAGTAGTAAGAGAAAACAATAACGAACACCAGTCTGTGTGTGTATACATGTTATCATATCTCAACAATGAAAAATCTTAGGAAACTTAAAGTTGTTATTCTGTTTAAAATACCGTAAACTCATCCGTGACATCTTTCGATCCAGAAGTCATCGATGGAAAGTGCTATATTTAGAAAAACTCTTCGTGAGTCTACTCAATGCTCTTTTCTTTTTTTTTTTTGTTTTACCTTAAATAATTAGATCGAATAATTTAATGGTCTCACTTAAGACCGCTGGTTTTTTTTTTACTTTCTCCTATGTTTTCCAAACATTTTTTTTTTTTGTGAATTAACAATTTTAGCGAGCTGTTCAAATAATAATAATAATAATAATATAAAGAAGGAATTGTTTAGTGACAGCGCACTTTACTCGTACGCAGTGAGTCCTAGCATTATTACCCTGAAATGTACTCTTTCTAAGTGTCTAATAGCTCAGAGATCTGTGATGGGCAGTGTTGTCTGCAAAAAGAGATCCAGCACGCTTTTACTGAGCTAAACACTTTTCTATCACTGGATGTTAAGTCCGAGCAATAAGCTGGATGTGGAAGCACTGCTCAGCGCAAAATCATTT
Source organism: Triatoma infestans (assembly GCA_011037195.1). NCBI lineage: Eukaryota > Metazoa > Arthropoda > Insecta > Hemiptera > Reduviidae > Triatoma > Triatoma infestans. Next base: position 168,863 of record JAAEAF010001032.1, on the reverse strand, counting down.
AAAACATGTGCAGTGAGGGAGCTTCCCTTGTCGTTCTGCAACCTGGGAACGAGCGTGTAACTTGCCATTCCAATGCAACAATACCGCCTGAATGCATCTACCAGGTACCGTGGAATACAGTATGCAAAAACCTGTATGTATTACACAATCTTACAGCTGGTAACTGAATCGAAACTGGATTTTCTCCAATTATTTCAGTAAAAAGGAGATATGGAGTCTGGGAGCATATGCTAGAAACTATCCATATGCGTTACCCATACTGTTGGTTCGGCAAGTCAGCTGGAGCTATAAATTCCAGTTCGTCATTGCTATAAATTCTGAAGAGGAATTTAAGGCCATTGATTTTTTCCTTGACAAGCTTGCGGATTCGGCCACTTTTTTCTTACTCGTGTTCTTGGTCGTCGATCACAGGCCACTAAGACTGTTACTTGAGGAAAGTATACGGATGACTGGGAGCTGACTGAGAGACTAGGAGGAAGATTGAAATGTTGTTGGAAAAATGAAAAAACTGGGTACTTTAGTCTGCTGCTTCTACCGCAACGAACAGACTGATGAATTGGCTGGACAGAAAGCACTGAAGCTTTAACCACTCTCAAGCCTCAAGCCTCTGTCTCTCACCTGAACTAAACGCATCATTGAGTTCCCCCTCAAAGCTAATATAGAAGACAGAATTGAGACCAAGTAGAAGATAAAGTATGGGCCAGTCTTTTAGAAGGGCCACTAACATCCTCGTAGAGTTGAGCACAAATGGTGGCTGTTTTCAGAATGTCAACAGATAACTAGGTATCTCCCAGGGGGTAATCAGCCCAACTCTATGGCCACCATGCCCTCTATGTCTGTAGGGAAATATGGAGACACAGCACCCGCTTGGATGCGTAAGATTGGCAGACGTAAAATTAACTACAACAGTCGAGGCGCCGAATGAATGAAGCTTGGATTATGCTGGGGTAAAAAAACAAAACAAAGCCTTCCATTAATATATTTGTTAAATATATAATTATTATAATTATACAACTATTTAAAAAAATTGAATTATGTTAAAAAAAAAAACGGGCTTACATTTATTTACTCAAAATTTAATGGGAAATAATCAGGAAAAACTGTTGGGTAAATCTTTCTCCAGACATTGTATTATGGAACTGTTAATAAACTTAGTGATGATAGAATAGTTAATTTTAGAAAGCTGTAATCTTACATAAATGGAGAGTTTAATTTTGTTTAAATAATTGAATTAAGAAAAACAAAACAACAATAAATTGGTAAACAACAAAATTATATTGAAATTAGTTTAAGGAGAGAATTACCGAGAGAAAACCAAGGGAACTACTCCCTCTTATGTTATTATAGTACATGAGTTTTATATATATGTATTATATTGAGACAGTATTTTTTTTTTTTGTATACATACATATATATATATATATATATAAGTTGATAATAATAATAATAATAATAATATCACTCATGTTTTAAAAAACTTTCTAAACGGTATATATTTTATATAATCATTAAATTTGCATCTACTTTACACACAATTGACAATATAGATCGAGTTCTGCTCTCACTTTAATTTTCTCTTGTTGGCCAAAAAATGAAATATTAATACCACATTTCCGTTTTTAATATTCTCTCCAGCTTTCTTAATTATTCGACGCTCTAATATTATAAATAACAATATGAAATGATTTTATATATATATATTACAGTTATAATTTTAATACAGTCTATCTAAAAGTTCGCCCAAAATTCTTCTACTAAAAATTCTAGGGTTTCCCCCCCCACTCTTGTTAACAAACATTGTATTTAATTAGTTGTTATTTAACCCTAAAAACAGTTTGCTATTTTCTATGTATCGCAACTGGGGTAAATTTTCGAATTTAAGTTTTTATCGATATCTCTGATGAAAAATAGCTCAGCTTCTATATATGGAAGAAATTATGTCGTATATTAAAGACGAAACATGGCTTGCTTTTTGCTTCCGGAACCATTCTCCAAAGACCTGAAACAGGGATGCTATTTCTTAACCAGCTCTTCAAGATATGGTGTATTTAAGAAGTAGGATGGAAAGTTGGCAGAATGGGGAGAGTCCTTATATTGTTTTCACTCCAATTTATGGGCGACCAGATTATTATTTTTTTGTTTTTATTAATTTAAGGCGCGTCAACATGTATAGTCATTGGCGCCTGGAGCCTCCTCAGTGCTCTGCCAGCCTCCGGAGAGTGTTCTCTCGTTACAGAAAGCACTGCCCATCACCGCCGGATAATGAGCTGTAGAGACTCCTAGGAAGAAAAAATCTATGGGTAGCACAGCTGGACTCGAATCCGGGTCCTCCACGTGGGAGTCCAATAGACCAGATTATTATCGCTCAAGATCATGACGATGCTGATTATATGACGGAGACTTAAATAAAAAAACAATGTACTAGTTGGTGGCTGGAAATCAGCTGCAGCAAAACTGTGTGTCTGACTGGTGGTAGGGGACTATAGGAATGAAGAGGATATCTGCTTATTGAATGGCCAATTATAACTTGGATCAGTGTTCTACGTTATCAGCCATTGTGAGAAGTATATTAGCTTCCGAGCCCATAGCAGGTAGAGAGCCATCCGATTGCTAAAAATACAAAGCTATGGAAACCCCAAATAAGTATTAAGACAACGAAGCTTATATAAAGGGGCATAATCGAAAGTGTCATGCTGTACGGTGCGAAGCCTGATTAGTCACGAAGAACTAGGTGCAGATAGATGACTACTGGAGAAGATCTGCACAAATATCGACAGAACGTGCCCAACAATAAATTCTAGTCTGCCACTGCCAAGTACGACGCATTGAGTTAAAGAAAGATGACCAAAGCAATACTTGGGCTGGAAGCCGACTTTAAGGGTAAAAGAAAGGACTGGCTACGAGAAGCGTTGGCTGGATGGGAGATAGCAGAGAAGCATCATAGTGTCTGCGATCCAATCCAAAGGAAAAAAGTACCAATTTTCAACGGGACTTCATATTCTAAAGTTTCCAGACTGAGCAAAAAATGTTTTCTAATTAGTCTATATCTTTCCGCAATTTTCACCAAAACGGTTCCAAAGATTTTTCTTTAATTGTCGCGTAATAACAACATACACATAGTCCTACACTTTTATTGGAAAATTATTCAGGAATAATTTAGAGTTCTAAGGAAAATGCTATGTCAAGCTTTCCTTTAAACTGCCTGGTACCTTAAGTGAAATTGCCATCCTGTTCTATCTTGTGCAGCAACTTTTTTCAATTAGTCCTCGACAAATTACTGGCATGAACCGTCACTCTATCTTCCCAACTCTTAGCTTAGACCTGCTAGCCCTTCAAGTTCCGTAAACTTCCTCTTCCAACAGAGCATCAGAGACATTTTCCGTAGTAGCCTGCTTCATTTTGTGGTCATCGACCGGTTTCGGGCGATCGCCCATCTTCAGGATGCGTTTGTCAGACAGTGTGATAACACACACTTGCACAGAGCAAATTCAGTTTATACACTTCCTACCACGGAAGGCTACCACGTAAAATGTCTCTGATGCTTTCCAGCTCTGCGGAACCAACCACCACAACAACCATTCCTCTTCCAACACCCATTTCCTGGAATCTCAGGTTCATCCCAGTCTAGCTAAAATTGTCTACCTCACTCTATCTTGATTGCTTTATAGTTTTAATCACATCACTTCAGCATATTCTCCAGACTTCCCGTTTTTTTGTTTGTTTATTAAACTGAAAATTCATTCGAAGAATTTTTCTCTCAAAAATGAGAAACTTCTTCGTTTCATTAGACTTAATTAAGACCCAGTCAATGATGTATATCTTAGTATTAGGTGGATAAGCGTTTAATATATTCTGAAACATGGTTTAGCCTTGAAAGAAGTCTGCTTCTTGTATATTAGATCAAGCCAAAATATCATGTGCAAGAAGATTAATTATTTCCAGAGACGAATTAACTCTAGATCCGAAGTAAATTCCTTCGCTTTTTCAATGCTACATTGTGGCCGTCTTTCTCTAGTGAAATATAATCTGTTTTCTCCTCAATTAAAAAAAAAAAAAAAACAGAGTCTACCACCACCGTTGCCCCAGCAAAATTTTACAACCGTTTGTACTCACTACAAACAAAAAATTAATAAGTAACCTGCAAACAAATGTATAATGATAATAAAAACCACATGGTCACACTGCAATAAGAAAAAAATTTACTACAAATACCAATAATAAGGCATAAAGTTTTAATAAATTGACCTCATAAATTTTATAATAATAAAGTGACTGTAACAATTTAATGTTACTAATTAAGAATATACTTAATATTAAGACATGCCTTAAAACTGGTTTTAATCAGAATCATCAAATTACATCAAATAAATAGTAAAGTTGTGTAATGGTATAAAAAAATATAACATATCCCTAGATAATGACACGCAAAGTGTTGAAACGTTGGGAGTAATATGTACCTATTTATAAAATCAAGTAATAAATACAATAATTAACAGGCTGTAACTGAGGTTCATAAATTTCACTACCCAGCTTAAAAAAAAAAACAATATATAGAAATTCTTAGTGTGAATTGACGTTTGGGGCGGGTGTTGGTGTAGTGGTTATGAGCATGGACTTATGTCTGGAAGATCACCGGTTCGAATCCCGCGCGTATTACTGCTAAATTTTTATATTCGTTTAAAAAAAAATCTGGTGTGAAACACTCACACAACTTTCTCTTACTCCAGTACTCAAAATTATAATTGACAAATTTTATAGTTAGTATACCAAATTTAATGAAATTCGTCGAAAAGTGAAAACACGTCCAGTTAAAACGCCGGTTATAATTTCCTGAAAACCGGAATTGGGTCATATATCTAATTTATAGTTATTCATTTGGATGCACAGAGTTGTATAATCAACTGTGATAGCATTTTAAAGAAAAACATAACCCCCCTCCCACAAAAGTCCCCTTAAATGAATTTATCAGGGGAAAAGTTTCAAATAAAAGTTGCAGCTCTTTATATGTATAGTTAACAACCTGGTTTAAAGAAAATCGTTGGAGCCATTTTCGAGAAAATACCAGAAAACTGAAAATTATATTTCAGTAAAAACGCACTTCCGGTTATCTATTTTTTTTCAAACTCGGAATTTCAACAACATATTTAATTCTAAATTAACATTATTTAGATGACAGAATTGTCTAATATACTGAAACAGCAGTTAAGATGAAAACCTAACCCCACCCCTCCCCCAGAATGCCCTTAAATGAATTTTCCTGGAGAAATGTTTCAAATAAAAGTTGTAGCTCTTTGTATGTGTAGTTGATATAACAATTTTAAAGAAAATCTCCGGAGCCATTTTTGAGAAAATTGCAAAAACGTAAAAAAAACAACTAGTAAAGTGGTACTTCCGGTTGAGGAATATTGACACATAACGCACCGTCAGATCCCATGGTGATACCTAAACGTAATATCAAGTTTGAACTTTCTACGCTTTTTCGTTTTTGAGCTATGCTGTTCACATACATACACACACACAGACTTTGCTAAAAACCACTTTTTTGGACTCAGGGGACCTCAAAACGGATATTTCCGGTGAAAACTCAATATCGAAAATTTGACACGATTACAATACTTCAGAATAGGTTTTTTTGAATTTTTTTTTAATTTTCTTGAAAACGGGTTATAATGGTTTTCTTTTAACTTTAATGCTGGTTGCATAGATAGAAACGTATTAGTTTTATTTGAAATATTTTTCTTTATAAATAATTAATTTTAGAAGGGTTCTTTTTGTGGTCTGTGTCAGTTATCCCGACCACTATTTCTATGGCGTGCCCAAACATTGTGATGTTGCAATGTTAAAGAGAATTTCTTGATTAAATTCTATTAATTAGGTTAAGAGGAAGTTTTGTGAGTGTTACCAGATTTTTTTTTTTTTTTTATAAATTATTTCGAGACTTAACAACTATTACATGAAATTATTGCGTTTAAAGTTAATTCTTCGTACAAGAAGATCCATAATGTAATTATGAATAAAATTAAGGGGAAATTTAAGATAAAGTTATTATATAATATCATTTACTCTCTCTCAGATTCAATTGGAATAAAATCCAATCAAAAGGTTATCTATAATCCTGTAACCAAGTACTTTTAAACTAGATGCTATCCCAGTAAACATCTGTTTTTTTTTTTATATACATATAATTCCAGCATAAAATTATAACTGAAAAAATATATGGAATGGACACCCTAATTGTATTAATTATTATGTAAATTAGATTATACATATTTATATGAAGCTTGGCCTACCACTGTTACAATTAATAAACATAACTATTCTGAATAAAAATATATCAATAAAAATAATTAAAAAAACAAATCTGTACGTGTATATTTTTTGAAACACCTGTGTCTACTGCAAAATGATTTGTTTTTTAAGATAACGCAATTTATTTCTATAATATAACTTTGATTTAAAAATGTATTATACATGAATAAATTAATTATTCATCATTTATTTTTGATATATTTAGGTTTATAGGTTGTTTTTTTAAGAAATATTTATTGCGCTATTTATCAAATTTCTCATTTATTACTTTTTAATCATTTCATTCATCTGTTATATTAGGTTTTTAACTAGGCTAGAATATCAATGAGAACTCGTAACCTTAATTTGAATTAATTCAAAAGATTTAATAAAACATTTTCTACGATTACTTTCTGTTACTCCTAGTAAGAGAAACTATTGTAATCGTGTCAAAGTTTCGATATCGAGTTTTCACCGGAAATATCCGTTTTGAGGTCCCCTGAGTCCAAAAAAGTGGTTTTTAGCAAATGGTCTGCGTGTGTGTGTGTGTGTATATGCATGTGAACAGTATAGCTCAAAAACAAAAACCGTAGAAAGTTGAATCTTGATGTTCCGTTTAGGTATCATGGGATCTGACAGTACGAAAATTCCTCAACCGGAAGTACCACTTTACTTGTTGTTTTTTTTACGTTTTTGCGATTTTCTCAAAAATCGCTCCTACGATTTTCTTTAAAATTTATATATCAACTACACATACAAAGAGCTACAAGTTTTGTTTCGAAACATTTCTCCGGGAAAATCATTTAAGGGCACTCCGGGGAAGGGGTGGGGTTAGGTTTTTATGTAAAGTGCTATTTCAGTTTATTAGACAATTCTGCCTTCTTAATAATGTTAATTAGAATTGAATATGTTGTTGAACTTCCAAGTTTTAAAAAAATCGGATAACCGGAAGTGCGTTTATTTTAACACTTTACTAAATGATTTCTTCACTTTTCGGTGATTTTCTCGAAAATAGCTCCGACGATTTTCTTGAAACATCGTGTATAAACCAAACATACAATGATCTACATCTTTTATTTAAAACATTTCTCTGGGAAAATTCATTTAAGGGCACTTTTATGGAAAGGGGTGAGGTTACAGCTTCCTCTAAATTGCTATCATAGTTGATTATACAAGTTGATCATCCAAACAAAATTAATTAGAAATAAATAAATGGCCAAAATTCCGAGTTTTAAGAAAATTAGTAAGCCGGAAGTGCTCTTTTACTGAACTGTTTTTTCAATTTTCGACGAATTTCGTTAAATTTGGTACACAAACTATAATAACATTTGTCAATTATAATTCTGAGAACAGGAGTAAGAGAAAGTTGTGTGAGTGTTTCACACCAGATTTTTATTATTGTGGAGACCTTAAAACAAGCATTTCCTGGTCTGAAATCTGAATTTCGAATATTTCACATGAATGTGATACAATTTCTTACAAACACTGTGAGAAAATAATAATTACGCCAATATTCGATGAATAACGTGATTATTTTAAGAAATTACATATAATTGTTTCGGTTTATTACACAATATTCACATTTATTGCACAATATTCTCCATTTAATTACAATTATGGATGGTAAATTTAAGTAGGTAGTAGGAATGGAGAGTGTAGTAGAAAGGTCCTTAAAAAGTATTTGAATGAAACATTCATTGTATATAATCATGTTCAACCTTCACACTACATTAACCAAAAAGGACGAATTATATTACTATAATAATTACCACATAACTTCTTGTTATTATATTTTTCTCAACATTATAATAATTACATCAAATATTTTTTTTTTTAAGTAGACAAAAAGTGGGAGAGAAATTTTAGATATCAACTATTATTCATCAGCTATAACAAGTTTGGATTATTAATAATAATAACAAAGTTTATTTTTACGTAAGATATATTATAAAAATTTATGATTATTATGATCTCTATGTGTACGTACGTTAGTTATTTATAAACTATGGTACCACCTAACAACATGCTGGGCGCCACTAATAATTGTAACATGTCGTGCGGCCGATTGTTATTGTTGCTATGTATGGTCTGTTATCCCCTCTATAAATCAATAACGATTAGTAATCAATAAACTATAACACCTAATTTAGCAAAGTAAATAAACCTGTTGGTTTTTGATAAATTGTTTAGTAAATTTCTAATTAACCTGTTTATTGTTTCATCATTTTTTTAATTTAATATTCAATCTCCATTTGATGATATGTAAGTAGCCTTTTTTTGAACTTAAAGATCGTCTCTTAAATACGAGATATATCAGTGTCTCAAGCATTCTCTGTAGAAGCAAAGTAAATAAACCTGTTGGTTTTTGATAAATTGTTTAGTAAATTTCTAATTAACCTGTTTATTGTTTCATCATTTTTTAATTTAATATTCAATCTCCATTTGATGATATGTAAGTAGCCTTTTCTTGAACTTAAAGATCGTCTCTTAAATACGTGATAATATCAGTGTCTCAAGCATTCTCTGTAGAAGCATTCATTTTTTTGTTGGAATGAAAACTGTAGAAATGAGTCTTTAACTTGGGTGCTTTGCTCTCAGTTACAGAGGAGACCTGAACAAATCACTCTACTGATCGGGTCCATATGAAGACGACATTTCATTATACAGAGTTTTCCACATGGCCTACCAGCCTATTTTTTTAAAAACTGTGGTCAACTAAGGTACAAAGGGAGAAAAAACCACAGGAATTCGCAATTCAATTTCTTTAGGTTTTCCACAAAAATATAAATTCAAATTAAAACTGATACGTTTTTTCTTTTTTTGCCTACGGCCATTCATTTTTTTGACTTCGGCTATTCAGCCATTCAGTGTCGCGCGGCCTAGTATAAAAGAACTAAGCTGCGCTGATGATTGATGTTGTTCGTTTAGTTGGATATCCAGGGGGGCACGTGAGAACAATCTCGGACGCGAACAACTTCACAACCCCCCACCACCACCACCACCACCACCACCAGTCGAACGTGAACAAAGATATTATTCATTTAATTTTTTTATGATTTCAAAATTATCTCGAAGGCAATCATTTTGTCGGAAAATGTTCTTGCCTAATTGTCATGTTGGAATTTTAATTAGCTTTTACTTGCATGTAATTAACTTGCAATCCAGAAGATCAAATCACTTGAAATCAGATGTTTAAATTCCACAGAACTGTTTTCCCAGAAATCAAACTGATAGATTTATCAGAGACATTTACCGTGGTAGCCTGCTTCATTTTGTGGTCATCGACCGGTATCGGGCGTTCGCCCATCTTCAGGATGCGTTTGGAAATGGACCCCGAAACCGGTCGATGACCACAAAATGAAGCAGGCTACCACGGAAACTGTCTCTGATGCTTTCCAGCTTTGCGGAACCAACCACCACAACAATAATAGGTTTATATCTGTGCATTTAGTATTTAAAGTTTAAAGAAAATCGTCGTATGTGATTTTTGAGAAAAATTAAATAAAAACTCAGAAACTCTATCCTGCAATGCTGCACTTTTAGAAAATCGTTTTCCTTCAAATTGAAAAGTCTGGTAATGCTTTTAACGTATCTTAATATTATTTATTTGTAGTAGAACCATTGTGCTGAAGTAACATTTTAGAGGCAAGCTCAACGCTTCCAGAACTCTAAGAGAATCAGTTTTCCTGGGATAGAGAAAGGCATAGACATTGGGAAAAATATGCAATAAAGCTGAGCTTCTGGATTGATAGATTTTAGGCTAAACTTTTGTGTCAGTTGCGATGCGGATTAAACGGAAATTAAATTTTTAGCTAACTGCGTTTTTTTATTTTTTATTTTACACAGGTCAGAAACTTTTTGCTTTCTTTTACTCCGTAAAAGGTATTTATTCTTAATATTCCGTTTTTAGTATTCTCGGCGATCTGATTGGGTAAAGTCTGTCAGTCAGAATTGCGACTTTATTGATTTTTCGTTTTGATTATCTACCAATTGATATCTTCAAAAGCTCCGAAGAGCTTTTCTTCGAACTCTATATTCTAAGTGCATCTCTACAAAAGGCTTGTGTGTGATTGTTGTTTAATATATTGATCAAGAAAAAGCATTTTTATTCCTATATCGTGTTCTTTTTATTTTATTATGAAGTGAGAATGTATAATAACAATAAGGGTAATCAACCATTTATTTATAAAGTGCAACGTCGAAGAAGTAATTAACAATTCCGATGAGAAAATGCAAACAGAAAAAGTTGTGTGAGTGTGGTCATTACAGAATTTTTTTTTTATATAGAAATAATTATAGTAAAATGTTATTCATGCATAAATATTTGAAAAATCGGATGGTTTATATGCATTATGATAGTAGAAGTGGAGGTGAAACTTAACGGTAATATTAGGAATATATGAACTATATAATCGACTGAATGACGTCATACATGACAGTAACGCTAGCGCTATGAACACGCTGTGCAATGGTGTTGTGAGATGACGATGATGGTGATGATGATGAAGAGGAGAGGGGGAGGGTGGTTATAGGATTATCGATTAATCAGATTCTTTATAGCACGCGCGCCTAACAAACAACAGATCTATATAGCCAGTGTGCCAGCCTCCCAGTTTAATGGTTCACAGTTCTGTATGTCTGTCTATGTGGTAGTCTTGTTGCTACCCTGTAACAGCCCTAGCAACAATAACAGCTGTTCTGCTGTGAAGTGATCGCTTCTTATCATCTAGCAAAATTTAAACCAAACCGCTTTAGGTGATCATGTTACGCCGATGTAAGACGATATTATTATTATTATTATTATTATTATTACAATATTTTTATTAAATATGTTATTACTTCTTCAATTATATTTGTTTATAATATTAAATAATTTATATTTAATATTTATTACTTTCTCCCGAAATCTGCACTATGAAAGAATAGCGTTCATTAATATGATTTCTGCCTTCTATTGAAAATTATTTTACATAATTTTATTCAAATGATGGAACTATTTGAAATTTAGTCGTCCAGTATGCCTTTGCCGTGCAGTATAAGTTATATTATGAATCGTACGAATTGGTACAAATAGTTTTGATCATTTCAAGTGTGATCAAATAAGTGTGTCTGATTTGAAGAGTGCGGTATAACCAATCGTGGTTTAATATTTTTTATTCATGCAGTATATACATGGAGATCTATCACTGCTTTTTGAAACATACCTTTTTATTGAAAAATTTATTTTTATAGAGGTGATGTAAAGTAAAGCAGGAGGGGATGGTGGTAAGGTTTCCCTCTAAAGAGTTATACGGTTCAACCGAACAATGTAATATTACTAAGAAATGTGTTGTGATCCCAATTTTAGACAGGTTTTTGAGGATTTTATGTAATACCCCAGGTTTAAAGAGAAACCTACTTTAATAAATGCCGCCAAACCATTCAATTAACAGCATTGAATGATATTTTTTTTGTTTTTTATATTCTCTTTATAGAAATTGTTCTGTATTCTTCTTCTGTATTGGTTTCTTCCCACCTCCCTTCATCTCTTAATTTCACCCACAATCCTTTTATATAATGCCGCCAACTGTGTTCTTTAACTTGTCTTCTGTTTTTTAAGAGGGCAGCGGTTCCTTTGTTGTATGATATTTCCCTTCTCAAAATAAGTATGAAATCTGTATGTACCAGGAACTTAAAACATTCTATCAGGTATTAAAATAAAAACTATTAAATAAGTTGCAATGATGAATAATCAGTATTCCCATGATTCATCTTAATTTATAAATGAAAAATAAATAAATAAAAAAAATTATTTCCTGGTTCATTCTATTATATTTTTATTACGCAGGGTATAACATAGAGGTCAGAAATGTCTGATTAAGTGTCAGAAATAAACAAAAAAATAAAAAAACTGGTATGATACATACGCACATTCTTCTCTTATTGCATATTATTGCATTGTTCAATTGCAGTTAGCAATATTTATTTTCTATTTATTTTACCTAAACATTCAGTATAAATTATGGGAATCGTACATTAAATAGAAATGAAAGAAAAGTCAACTGTGGTCGCAGGACTTTTCAGAAAGTAACCTTCCTTAAATCAGATTCCAGGAAAAACTGTTCTAGAAAAAAAGGAATAAGTCTAAATGTATACAGTTGGTAAGACACAGATCAAAGAAAGTCTTTGGAGGCATGTTTTCACTTAAGGTCTCCTAGAAATCGGAAGGGAAAAATCCATTATGTACAAATGGTTCAGGAAACTCATAACATATTCAATCTCTTGAATATAATAAAAGCTGTTTTTTATTTTACCACACCTGAGTAAGTTTAATAGTTATTTCGTTTTTCTATAAAAGTGAGAAAATCTCTTTTCTTTAAATTACATAGTTTGGGTGTTCCCTCAGGGAGTGTAGATACTCCCCGGAGGCATTATCCCGGCACAACAAAGTTCGGCTAGTATGGATGCCGGGGCACAAGGGGATTAAAGGTAACGAAATAGCCGACCAACTGGCCAGGGAGGGAGCGAATACTCCTTTCTGTGGGCCGGAACCTGTTCTGGGAATAGCCAGAAGTATGGCGAAGGCGTCTCTGAGAGAATAGACTCGGAGAGAGCATAAGGGAGGCTAAGTACTGGGGCAAAACACGGCAAAATGGTCATGCCAGAGCTGTGTACAAGAAGAACCAGAGACACCCTGGGTCTAAGAAGGTATCAGATTTCTCTTAAAACAGGCGTGTTTATTGGGCATGATAGGTTCAAGAAACATCTGCTTAAGGTGGGATTGGTGGATTCAGAGCCCTTGTGTAGACTGTATCAGGAGGAGGAGGAGGAGACGGCCTCTCTCTCACCTGCTGTTTGATTGCGTTGTAATCGGCAGATTGCGATAAGAGATCTTCGGCACTCTGAAACCGGAGGAAATCGTACTTCAAGAAGGACTGGTGGATAGGGTCCTGGAATTCATGAAGAGGGGGCTTTCTCTACTAGTTACTGAGGGGTTAGCACAATAAGCCTTAATGGGAGGCTGCAGTACCTGGGTTTGAGTCCCCCCTTGCATCATTCTATTCTATTCTTGGGTGTTTCCTCCAAGTTAATCTATATTTTAGAGAGGCTTTATGCAGATACCCAATCAATCAGTGGTCTAGGCTAATAGATGGTATAACAAAAGGTTTTAAAACCAAGCTCTGGGTTTAAAACAAGGCAGCATTCTTTCATCAATTTTATTTTCTTTATATATAAATGACCTTTCCGGAATGGCGATGGGTTGAATATAGATGAAATTAATGTAAAGTGCCTTTCTCAATACAGAAGATACTGTGTACTCACTCCTAAATTCTAACCTTGCAGTACTCCAAAAAATGATAAACAAATTTAATGGTATTTCGAAGTGGTGGAAAATTATTAGCACAGAAGGAATCGCTGAACCAGAAACAGGACGCCAATTGAAATAGTTAATTACTGGAAATTGGAGATTATCGTTGATGAAAACGATTATCGTTGATCAATCATTTTGATGAAAAATTGACAATTAGTAAAGATCGGGATAAACTTGATCTGGTTCATTTATATATTAAAAAAAAATGAGGTTCCTTCAAGGTCCTTTTTGAATCCCGGGTTGTAATATGCTACTATATTGCACAGGTATAGGGGATTTTACATCGATTGAAAAAGTTGAAAAAAACCATGGTTCATAGTCGGTGAAACCTTGAAAATTGGACACGATCGCAATACTTCTCTTATTATGGTAGTGAGAGAATGTAAAAAGAGTAACCGAACTGTATGTTGTTGGTAATACCGAAAATCCTTGGGTGGCGTTTTATCACTTGAGGATTCCTGGGAAAAATCGAAGGGGAAAAAATGGTATGTATTTCTGTGAATTCGAAAAAATTGTCCTATCTATTTTATATGACTTAATTTATATTAAAAGTAATGCTACAATTTGAAATTAGAAGAAAATCTATATGCTAAAAGTGAATCTTTGTAGAATAAGTTACTGAATGTTTTGAAATTTTCTTTGTAAATGTTTCAAACAATTTTCTGTTAATTTGGATTGCCAACTGCATTGATTACTGTAAAATGTTGAGAAATTCAACTACTTCCTTTAGGACAACTAAATGTTGAGTAAGAGATGCGATTTGGAAGAAAAACTCATGCACAATGCAATAACTGCAGTACAAGACAATCAACGATATGTTTTATACATTTCTTTAATGGCAAACACGATTTCCTGGTTTAAGAAAATGGCTCAATTTTGGTAACAAATTGTTAGTCTTCATATTTTCTTTTATATAGTTTGTATTAATTTTTTTTTTTATTATATATTGTATATAAAACATATGTCTCAAGAAATCTGTCGACGCGATCTAAAGATAGTTTTTGGGGAAAAGCCCCTGTCGTGTATATTTATAGAACTGAAAAGGGAGGATACTGTGGTATATGAAAGAAAAAGGGGTGTGGAACCCTCGTATAGGTGTGTATAAAGTGAAGGACAGATGTGAGGAAGATGAGAGAATTGTATCCCGGAAGTGGGTAAGAACACCGGAACTTGAACAGTAATAATGGAAAGGAGGTAGGGGTCACGTGCCACCTGTATCTGAATTGTGTTGAGGAGAAAAAAAGTAAAGAAGGATGATTATCAAAAAAAGAAGGGCGTTTTATACTCCGCTTGGTCTTTCTCTCACTCTCTCGCGCTCTCTCATTTTATTACTTTCTCTTACTCCTAGCAAGAGGAAGTATTGTAATCGTGTCAAATTTTTGATATCGCGTTTTCACCGGAAATATCCGTTTTGAGGTCCCATGAGTCCAAAAAAGTGGTTTTTAGAAAATTGTCTGTGTATGTGTGTATCTGAGTGTATGTGAAGAGAATAGCTCGAAAACGAAAAATCGTAGAAAGTTTAAACTTAATATTCTGTTTAGGGGTCACCAAGGAATCCGACATTAGATCATCTGTCAAAATTCCTCAACCAGAAATATCACTTAACTAGTTTTTTTTTTTTTTTAATTTTGCGATTTCCTCAAAAATGGCTCCAACGATTTTCTTTAAACTTGGTGCATCAACTACACATACAAAGAAAGAGCTACAACTTTTATTTGAAACATTTTTCTAGAAAAATACATTTAAGAGGGTATTTTTGGGGAATGAGCGGGGTTAGGTTTTTCTATATAGTGCTATTTCAATTTACTATATAATTCTGTCATCTAAATAATATTAATTAGAATTAAATATGTCGTTGAAATTCCAAGTTTGGAAAAAAAATCGGATAATCGGTAAGTGCATTTTTACTGAAATATATTTTTCAGTTTGCTGGAATTTTTTCGAAACCGATTTACAACGATTTTCTATTAAAGTAGAGATATATACTATACATATAAAGAGCTACAACTTTTATTTGAAACATTTCTTCTGATAATGTCATTTAAGGGTACATTTGGGGGAGGGATGGGGTTATGTTTTTCTGTAAAGTGCTATCGTAGTTGATTATACAATTCTACCATCCAAACAAAATTAATTAGAAATGAATAAATGGTCAAAATTCGGAGTTTCAAAAAAATTAGTCAACCGGAAATGCGCTTTTACTGAACAGTTTTTTTGTTGTTTTTTTTCAGTTTTCGACGAATTTCACTAAATTTGGTGCATCAATTATAAAATTTGTCAATTTCAAATTTTGAAAACTGGAGTAAGAGAAAGTTGTGTGAGTGTTTCACACTAGATTTTATATATATTTAAGAAACCCATTATTTCATTGTGGTAAAATTATCTTTAATTTCCTTTCGTTTTTTAAGATGCTAAAATTTGAAAGGTTGCAATTTTTCTTTTTAAGGAATAAATAGCATTGAGAAAAACAGATATTTTTTAATTTTTGGCATTAGAGTGACAAAAATACGTCAGTTAGCACGTTAAAAAAGGGTCAAGTTTGGGAATTCAGTATCCTGCGCGCTTGAAAAAAAAAAGAAACTTCCTCTTCCTGCAATTTACATAGTTACAATTCACAAACTTTCTCTTCACACTTATAATTTTTATTCAATATTTACTCCAAATTCTTTTGAGAGTGATATTCCTGCCCCCTCCCCATAATCTCTCTTTAAAATTGCTTATCTCAGAAAAAGTGATAGATTTCTGTATGTATAGTTAGTAACCCAAGTGTTAATGAAAACCGTTATAGAAAAATATCGCAGAAAAATAATAATATAAAAAAAAATCTGGTGTGAAACACTCGCACAACTTTCTCTTACTCCAATTCTCAAAATTATAATTGACAAATTTTATAGTTAGTATAACAAATTAATTGAAATTCGTCGAAAACTGAAAAAACTGTTTAGTAAAAGCGCACTTCCGATTTATTAATTTTCTTGAAACTTGGAATTTTGGCCATCTATTTATTTCTGATTAATTTTGTTTGGATAATAGAATTGTGTTATCAACTATGATAGCATCTAGAGAAAAACATAACCCCAACCCTCCCCTAAAAGTGCCCTAGAATGAATTTTCCCAGAGAAATGTTTCAAATAAAAATTGTAAATCTTTATATGTGTAGTTTATATGGGGAGTTTTAAGAAAATCGTTGGAGTCATTTTCGAAAAAATCGCAAAAAAGTGAAAAAAAATCATTTAGTTAAGTGGTAAAGTAAACGCATTTCCGGTCATCCAATTTTTTTTGAAACTCGGTATTTCAGCCATTTATTTAATTCTAATTAACATTATTTAGATGATATAATTGTCTAATAAACGGAAATGGCACTTTAAATAAAAACAACCCCACTCCTCCCCCTAAAAGTGCCCTTAAATGAATTTTCCTGGAGAAATGTTTCAAATAAATGTTGTAGCTTCTTTGTATGTGTAGTTTATATACCAAGTTTGAAGAAAATCGTCGGAGCCATTTTTGAGAAAATCACAAAAAACGTAAAAAAAAAAAAGTGGTAAAGTGGTACTTCCGGTTGTGGAATTTTGACAGATGACCCACCGTCGGATCCCATGGTGATACCTAAACGGAATATCAAGTTTGAACTTTTTGTAATTTTTTGTTTTTAGCTATGCTGTTCACATACATACATACAGACCATTTGCTAAAATTTTTGGACTCATGGGACCTCAAAACGGATATTTCCGGTGAAAACTCGATATCGAAAATTTGACACGATTACAATACTTCCTCTTCTTACTAGGGAGTAGGAGGAAAATTTGGCTACACATTTAAATCTAATTAGTATTTATAGAAGGTGTTAAATGTCGTTTAATACATTGCAATGACATTTTTGAGGGAAGTATAATCACATCACCTCCCCCCTAAATCACCCTTTAAATGAATTTACTCAGAAATGGTAACAAACAAAATTGATAGGTCTTTAAAAACAAACTGACACACAAACACGAACCAGTCTATCAGCAATAAGAAAAAATGAAACTGAGTCCATATTATATTGAAAAATAAATTTATTGAATAGTGTTATATTTTAATTTTTTTTTAATTAGAAGTCTGCTTTGTAAAATTGATAGTAGATTAAACATAGTTTAATGAAATATATGAATGAAATGATAGAAATAGAAAGTTTATTGTCTAAAAATAGTTGCAATCACAGAGAACAGTCGCTTTGAGGATTGCATGTTAGTTAGTTATAAAACCAAAACGCTATTATGCTATTAGCAACCATCATACAAACGTAAAAACAAACGTAATTGCGTGTGCTGTATGTGTGTGCACGCGCGCGCGATATAGCGTGTACCTTTCTATATATTTTTACCACTTGTTGGATCTGTTTTGTCGACCGCCTTCTCTTTACACACTCGTTCAATGAATAGAATAAAATATATAAAAAATTAAAGTCCCCTACAAAGTAAGTGGTTAAACAACATGTCACTTCTACGTGTGGGCATAATCTAAATTTATATCCACACTCACATGCACATAGCATAACATAGTGTGAGCAATATTTATAGACTATGTACATACCAAAAAATAAGAAGCCTGTATAAGCGGTACCAATCCCCCTGTTTATGAAGTGGATGCGTGGGGTGCAATGTTGAACTTAATAAAAGGGTGTTATTTCCTATGTAGGGGGTGGAGATCCAGATCGGAACTATGATGGCAGATGTATATATATATAAAACCCTATTTTAGTTTTGGAGCACTATTTTTGGGGACACTGTGGTTAATATCCACCCCACTTTGTATGAGACACATTGTCAAAAGAATTAGTTTGATAATTCAACAGTACACTTAAAATATAACATTAACTATTTGTTGAACCCTTTTTACTATTTAATGGTACCTACTATTACAAACAACAGTAGTGTGTAACATTTAAATAACAAAAGCATTCTCTTTCTGACTTCATGCTTTTTTTTTTTTTTTTTTTTTATAGAATTGGCTCAATATTGCCCTTTTATGTGATGCTTGCTATTTTTGGACGTGTACTCTCCCTTTCAAAAATAGTTTTTGTTCTCTACATAGGAAACAATCTGTATAAAATATTTAACAAGAATTAAGGTTTTCCCTTAATCCAGAGTAAATACAAATTATTTATTAACCAATTTTCTTTAAACATTTAAAATGTTTAATTAAAACTAACTACAGGTGTGTTGTTGGCAGGGACAAATTTTGGTTGTAATCTCAATAAACATTGGAGTAGTGAGCGATTTCACAGAATCCCCTCCCAAAATTCCCTAAACAAAACGACTTGTCCGGAAAAATGTTTGGAATACGAGTGATAAGATTTATATAAGTGGTTTCTAAATTTAAAGAAATTAAATCGATTAAATCGAACGGAAAAACTTCCAAGATACTTAGAAATCTTTTCTTTGAAGTTGCATTTCCGGTTAACCTATTTTCTTTAAACTTCATATTGTAAAAATGCATTTAATATAAAAATATTAAAAAGGTACGTTTTTATAGTACTGATACGAACTTAACGTTGTAGTTCTCCCAGAACTTTTCAGTGTAATAGGCCTGGATGCCCGTAAGGGGTATCTGTTGCATGCACTTACTTGGGGAATAGCGACCCCACGGATTACCACAGCTCAATACTCCAAGCACTTCATCAAAATAGTGCACAGTACAGTCTAAACTTTACAGTTAAGGACAAACACAATACACAAACTAGGGTCTCCGTCCCTAGTTAATTGGCAAAAGCCAAGGGAGAAGGAAGGGATTAGCTCAGTGGTAGTGCGCTGAACTAGAAACGCGGAGTCCCGGGCTCGAATCCAGTGTGTTGCCCTTAGATTTTCTCTTCCGGTGATGGGCAGTGTTGTCTGCAGCTAGAGAACGCGGTAGGCTGTACATTGGAGAAGGCTCCCGGGGGGGGCACAATAGATCTTTCAGGTCGCCGTGCAGTAATCCCCTACAACAATCTGCATAGGTCTGGTTGTGCCTAGTTTTATTGATTTATCTTTGATTGGTCTCGAAAGCAATGAGAATCTAAGTCTTGAAAGACAGCTTTCCTTACTGTCCAGCCGGTCTTCGGACAATGTTTCCTCTTTATACAAAAACATTGCCCAAAAGCGCACAGTGGAGGCTGTAAAAGCTTCTGGAAATATACAATCTAAGGGCAGCATTGACACGAACCTGGGACCTTCGAATGATAGTCCAGCGCGCTACTATTGAGCTAATCCTTTGCCTTATGTGCATTAGTTAGCAGGCAATGTTTAAGGAAAATCCTTCAAAATAATGATAATAATTATAATGTGGGAATTTAATATAATTTAGCCAGCATTGGCAATAGAGACTCGATAAAATTAAAAACCCATATGATATAAAACAGTGACAAAAGTGATATTACTATAGAACTATCGTAGAATTATTGTGTATTAAAAAAAAGTTGCTCTGTTCGGTTGCGAATATATTGTAATTGTACAATTATAATAATAATAATAAAAAAAACCATCAGGAAAGTTGCACATCCTGTTGATAGATTCTGACCGAAACATTCGTGTCGAATACGATGACCGATTCGTGTCGAAACAGAATTTTGAAGTTTTGAGCTTCCTTCGAATTTTTCACACACCATCTGCAAAAAAAAAAAAAAATTTGTTTATCTTATATTAGAGAACTTTAAAATCTGATTTCCGGTGAACATTCAATTTCTGCAAAAGTATTTTTTATTAATCAAAAAAAAACATAAAAAAAATAAATCTAAGCAAAGGCGAGCATACTTGCAAAAAAAAATCACAATTTCTAATATAGAGATTTTTCCTTTATTAAACTAAAATAAATATATTAAACAGAGAACTAGTAATGTTGAAGGCCTTGTGTTTTTGAAGTGTTTGTTAGCATAAAACGGAAGTGGGTTCCGCGCCGATAAATAATTTAAAAAGCATATTGTTCACGGTTGAAATATTATTGTAGTTAGAGATCAGGTTTTTAAAAAAAAAAAATATATACCCACAGATATAATAACAGCGACATTTATATTTTTAAGATTATTGGTTTATTTTATGGTTTATATTATGAATAAATATTTTCAATTTGATTTTATTAAATATTTTTGGAATTATGTTTTATAAATTGGGAAAGTTTTTCAAAATTAATTGATTAATTATAATTATGAATTTAAAAAAGTAAATATTAATAGGGTTAATTTTTACTTTATTATAATATAAGTTATTACAATAATCTATTAAATAAAATACTAATATCTGTACATTCTTTTCGGAGTTTATCCGCCATTTTGAATTTTTTTCGTTGTTTTAGTAGACCAATGGCGCCAAAATCTAACTTTTTTTTTCACTCGCTTAAAATTCCCTCTAAATAGAGGGCTATTGTGGTTGAGAAGGGGTTTAGATAGATACTTCATCCACACAGCACTAAAGATTTAGACAAACAATTTATTGATAGATTTTCGTGGCCATATATAAGATGCATTTTTACTTTTTGTTACTACTCTATCATTACCGGAAGTATTACGATCGTGTCTAATTTTTGAAATTTCACAGGAAATACATGTTTTGAGTACTTGAAAAAGGTTTTTAACGAATCTTATATTATGTATAAATTTCAAATGTTATATGAGTTCTTCAATATTATTGGCCCTGTCTTCTGGATTAGAAGGTAACTAAATTGGAGGATGCTTTGGGATGTAGCCCCTCCCTTCTTATATTTATGTTAATGGTCTGGAAAAAAAAAACATGCGAATTTTATAATATTAAGTTTATCGTGTGAGTGTTTCATACCAGATTTTTTTTTTTTTTTTTTTTTTTTTAATATATTACATAGTTTCTTCAAGTCACCCTATTAGTTGAAGGTTACATAATATGTGGTCCGCCAAGCAAAGGTGTATTGCGTGATAGTGGGTTCGATTTCCAGTCTTAGCCTTCTTAATTTTATGAATTAGGGGAAGGTAGGACTTGTTGTTACAGTGGAATTTTTAAAAAATCGGCTGAGAGAAGCACTTCCTAAGTGGACCTAGTTGAAAGATATGCTGGTGCTGTTTGTTGTAAACCAATTCCCGCTAAGATTCTGTTGCATATGGCGGCAATGTGTGACTTTCCTCGAAATATCATAGAGAAAGCTACATTTTTTATTGAAACCGAAAGCTGTGATCTGAAAACTACTAAAGGTAAAGGCTTTCATACTTATGCTGCTAATTCATACATCCTTAACAATAATTTCAATCCAATTTGGTTGCGCTAGTATTCTTTGACCTATGTGTTTAAGGATTAATCAGTGAAATACCGTCAAAGGTAAAAACAAGAAAAACGAGAAAGTTGGCAATTTTAACAAAAAGAAAAATCTGTGTCTCCAAACTTGCGAACCAGAATCAAAAAAATAATTGGCCATCATCAAGTTCCGGCGAAGAAGATGAGGACTGGCTGAAATGTCTAAAACCATGGTCGCAGTCAAAAGGTGGAGAAAATTGGGTTGAATGCATGCATTGCAAAAGATGGGCCCACTCAAAATGTGTTAAAATGACCCTAGATATATTTGCCACAATTGTAACTCAGACTTTAGAGATGGGATAGTGACAGTGAATAGAAAAAGTATGAATGTTCAAGCATTTAAGTTTGTAATAATCCATGTTTAGATCATAATCAAGCTGCTATTACTATTTAAATAAAGATCTGATAATTTGTTTATTGAACATATTTCAGTTTTATTTTCTTAAAATAAATACCCAAACATGCATTTTATACATTGTAATAACTTACCGTCCGCATGTAACAACAAGCCGAAGGGCACGTTGTTACAGTATGCCATTTTAATAGTATTTGAATTTTTTAAATGTACTTCATTTGGAAAAATCTCAAAAAAAAATATATATAATTAGTAGAAATATATCAGACAACAAATTAATCAATTTTCAGCAATTTTGAGTGCAACATACAACAATTAAAAAATGTTAACTGAAATTTGTAACAACAAGCCCTACCTTCTACGTATGTGAGAAATTTATAATACAAATATCTGAGGTTTATTCCTTAGTGAAATGTTTCCTTTCATTTATGCTAGCATGTCACGGATTGTCCATCAACGTCAATTTCATACAGAATAATTCAAGGAATGACGGACGAAATCTCGAGATATTATCGACTATTGCAAGGAAATATGTTTACTATCCGCCTCCGCTCTCACCTGATTGCTGGCGTGTTTATTGACATCGTGACATAGTGAAAAATCAAGTTCGAAAATTTGATACATTGCAATACGTCTTTTAGCATCGCAGAAAGTAAACTTAGATTCACTACAGTTTTAGTCAACTAAAACATATTAAGGGTATTAGATACAATGTAAAACTTCCAGATTACTAGCTAATGCTGATGAAGTCTAACAAGGAAAATCGTGATGTGTGTGGGGGGGTTATCAGCTAGATTTTTTGTTAAAAATAGTGTAGTCATCCTAAAGTCATATTACCCAACCGGGAGTAGGAAAGTGATAAATGCGGAAGTAAAGGCTTTGAGACAATAGAACGAAAATGTAAGAGTTTGAACAGGGAGTAAGGAGTCCTTTTAAAAGAAATTCACAATCACGCCTCACATTAATAAGCCTTGTTCCGCATTTATAAATCTAAACAAAACTTTTTATCATTTTATAGTCTACAATCGAAACATTGTCTACATTTTATTCCAATCAAAAATAATTATTCGTTTATGCTGGGAATAAGGAAAATACAAAGGAAACCAAACAAGGAAAATGTGAACACTAAAAACAAAATCATGTAAGCAGACATTTTATGAATGTTATTGTACTTTATTGATTGCGTAATTGTGGTAGTGATTTTGGGTTTTTCACATTTATATGAATTTATTTATGGGTTTCCCTCAAATATTTTATTTATTCAAGGATTACAAGGCGGGCTATACTTTTTTGTTTCTTTCTTTTATTGAGAAGTATATTATTAACTAATATGAAATACTACTACATCAGCAACGTATTGATTAAAATATTTGGACTGTTTTGATTAGATTCTGCTCTTTTTACATTCTCTTACTGCAGTAAGAGAATTGCTACTTAGGATGGCTTTTTCAAATTTTCATATATTTCTCGAAAACTGTCCAATTGATTTTTTTTAAACTTCGTTAATTGTCATCACATATATTATCTTATCATTTTAATTTGAAAAACAACAGTTCAATATGCTTTTAAAATACCAAGTTTTTAGGAATTTTGTGTTGGTATATGTAAGTGTGAACAAAATATCACGAAAAATTAAAAACTGTTAGAAGCTCCAATAAACTTGATATTATTTCTCTTAAGCACCATTACCGCATCTGACAGGAAGGTGGCGATAAAAAAAAACATGAACCCGGAAGTGCGATTTTACTGATTGTTTTATTTTCAGTTTATCGCGATTTTTTTTTAAAATGGTTGAACGTTTTTTTCCCCTGCTTTGTATTATAATGGATGTGTTAGGTGGAGAGAATTTAGGTCTGGTTGATGATGAAATGAGAAGACATTGTTAACACTGGTTAACTAGTATATTAATAAAGAGACATAGTCTGCTTGGACTTTACAATAGAGAATGGTTAAGGTAGAGTGGTATGAGAATGATACGTAGTGATTGGCGAGATGATGAACTATAGTGAACTGTATATTTCTGGACTGCCCTTTGCTGTATTTATCTGGTTTCTCCCACTCCAGTCTGAGAGAGTGGTTGGATTCGTTTCTCTTCTCTCTACTCTCTTTGGTTGCTGTTACATCATCCATGGATGTGTTGGGTGGAGAGAATTTAGGTCTGATTGATGATATAAGAAGACTTGGTGAAACTGGTTAACTATGTATACTAATAAAGAGACATTGTCTGCTTGGACTTTACAATAGAGAATGGTTAAGGTAGAGTGGTTAAGGAAAATGACACGTAGTGACTGGCGAGATAATGAACTATAGTGAACTGTATATTTCTGGACTGTCCGTTGCTGTATTTATCTGGTTTCTCCCACTTCAGTCCGAGAGAGTGGTTGGGTTCGTTTCTTTTCTCTCTACTCTCTTTGGTTGCTGTTACAGTATTATCATTTTTATTTGAATCATTTTTTTTATTTGAAAAGTGATTTTTTGGGGTGGTTCTGAGTGTAGGGAAGATTCCCATTAAATTTTCCTGTAAGTACCACTTCTGTAGAATGTATGATTCAAATGTTGAATCATCTACATAACTAAAATATACATTATAAGCTTTGCTGGAATTCCAAATTTAAGGAAAATCGGTTAACCGGAAGTGCACCTTTACAGAATAGATTTTTGAATTTTTTGGAATTTTCACGGAAACGGCAATAACGATTTCCTTTAAATTTGAAATGCGTAGATATATTTGTAAAAAATTTTTACAGAAAGAATTTAGTTATTTAGTTTAGTTATGCTGGAATTTTGGCGTTAAATTTAAAAAAGTTGAATTGATTCATTGTTATTGGCGCTCACTTTTGGACTACAAAGTAATCACTCTGGCACCTGCCTGGTTTATTTATATGTAATTGTATTAGCAGCCGTGAGAGAAAGTCGTGTGACTGATTCACACCAGATTTTTTTTGAAAGTCACAATATTCCCATTTCTTCTCTCGTTTATTCTATTCTTTATAAGCAATAGGATTTATCTTTTGAAATAATTCTGTGATCACTGGTTACTTACTTAATTGTATTACTTACTGTATTTGTTTTAGGATTTTGCTTTTTAATCCATGACATATACCTATATTCAAGTGTGCTAACCAAAATCTACCCCCTACTATGATAATATATTTCATGTTAGAGCAGCTAAAATTCGAGTGAAAATGTCCAAAGTTTGAAGCAAATTTATCGATTACTACAATCGATTATTATATTAACAGCAATAAGAGAAAGTCGTCAAATCAGATTTTTATTTTAATGAAAATATTGTCTTCCCTCATTCTTCACGTTAAAGAAATTCTTTTTTGCCATTTTCAGTCAAGTTTGGAAAGTATTGTGCTATATATATATATATATATATTAAAGTGAATAAAGTGGTATTATATGGTAATTTAGTATCACCCCACCGCAATCATATTGTCTTAGTTAGCGCGCTCGTGCATATATGTGTATGTGTGTGTGTGTCTATGTTTGGTTGGTAGTAGATACACAGTATATATTGTTGAATGGATGACACTCTACTGTGGGAAGTTGAACAGGGGTCACGTCTCTTACACATGACAACTAGTGCCAACTCTTCTTCTTCTTCAGGTCCGTGTGAACCTTCCTTCTCTTATTTCTTATATCTACACAATTACATACACAAATATACAAACACACATACATATACATATATATATATAAATGCTATTATTTAAATAAATTTTATTCACTTATCAATCTTATTTGGTATTTACTTTTTTTAAAAAATCTGTTGTGAAATACTCACACAACATTCATTCTTACTGCAATTTATAACGATTGATTTATTTATAGTTATTTATAATATATGGATATTACCCAGTTACAAATTTTACGTATAACTAAAAAAAAAATCGATATATTTGCATCCGAAATATAATCAGGCAAAAAAAAAAAAGTAGGTCTTTCAATAACCTAATTTTATTTAAATTCGAGATTTTGGCAACACATTAGATTCATATTAATATTATGGTAGATGATAGAATCGTATAATATACATATATAAAATCACTTTAGAGGAAATCCTCCTCACAGGAACACCCCTTAAATGAATTTTCTTGGAAAACTGTTACAAAAATTAGGAAAGTAATTTTTTATAGGACACTGATGTTTGAATAGATTACGTGAATCTTCATATATCGCCTTCAAAAAAAATCTGGTGCAAATCACTTATAATATTTTCTTAATGCTGTTAATACGTAAAATTATATATAAAAAGGAGAAATTTTCTTAATCTTCAAAATATACTCATTTATTCGAATATAAATATGGGAGATGAAGTGGGAGACAAGTACCTACCCAATACAGGTACTAGAAGTGATTAAATTGTAGTCCAGAAAAGAGCGCCTGTAATATTGAACTAACCCCATATAACATTTAAAATTTCGAGTTTCAGATTCCGTAGAACTACTCTTTTTTTATTTTTGCGAAAATGTTATAAATAAAAGTGATAGATTTATATCTGGTGTGGTTAATGTTGATCCAAGTTTAAAATCGTTATAGTCGTTTTTTTAGAAAATTTCAAAAATACTCGAAAACTTACTCTATAAAGTCGTACTACTGGTTAATCTTCTTCTTTTTTTCCTTAAAATCTGAAGCAATGCTTCTAATTTAGATTAATATTATATAGTAGGCAGAACCATACATTGCATTGAAGTGATACTTTGAATACTTAAAATCGCAAAAAAAAAAACTGACGAAAAAAATTTTGCAAAATCACATTTGATGGATTTTGTCAATATTCGTGCGGTGGTAGTGCCTAAACGGAATATCAAGTTTCCTGTGAATACTCAATTTCCAAAATTTGATATATCGCAAGACTTCCTTCCTTTACTAGGTTAAAAACACCTGTGACCCAATGATCAATCAACAACTAGTTGATTTTAAAACTTTAAGGTCATATAAAGTAATAATAATTATTCTTTCGACAAAACAAAACCAAAGAAAATTGAAGTTTCTTGGAAGCAGTATCTTACAATACAAAGACTTCAGCATGGCTTACCTATTAACAAACAAAACATACATGCATAATTTGAATGGAAACAAACCACTTTCAAATAGTATACATTGATAATGTGTATTAGTTCCATTCAATTAATTACTCCGGTATTAATCCAAATAATTTTTATTTATCGTTAAAAAAAAAAAATGGTTTTCTTGGTAATTATACAATTGATTAATGCTTTATGCTTGATGGTAATGTTCAAATATCAACAACGTTATAAATTGACAAATTTGATTCAATTTAGATACAAAGATAGATTAATCGATAGAGACTTAGTACATGGATATATAGCTAAAGAGATAGAGCATAGATTGATTAGATTAGAAAAGAAGAATGCACTTTTCTTTTCTTTTTAATTTAAGGCGCGCCAACATCTATGGTCTTTGGC
This sequence comes from Triatoma infestans, assembly GCA_011037195.1. Lineage (NCBI taxonomy): Eukaryota > Metazoa > Arthropoda > Insecta > Hemiptera > Reduviidae > Triatoma > Triatoma infestans. Next base: position 141,161 of record JAAEAF010001032.1, on the reverse strand, counting down.
GCCCGGAGCCTTCTCAGTGTACTGCCGGCCTCCGGACAGTGTGCTCTCGTTGCAGACAACTGTCCAACAGTGTGTTGTAGAGGCTCCTAGGAAAAAAAAAATCTAAGGGTAGCACAGCTGGACTCGAACCCGGGTCCCCTCCGCGTGGAAGTCCAGTACGCTAAACCACTTAGCTAATCCCTTCCCTTCAAGTCAACAAAACAAAAGTGTCAAAAAACAAAAAGAAACAAAGTAAAAAAAAAAAAAAGTGAGGCTGCTCAACTACATTGAGTTGCTAAGCACACAGCTTGATAATCAGTCTCAACGACATTCCTTAAGCGGTAGAAAAGTTGTTGATATCTATCAGCCAATCTGAGTAGCCAAATTGCAGAGCAGAGTCCATATAAAACACGCAACCTATGGATAAGGCGTAGTTGATTTGGTTAGTTGCTCTGTATTTAGCTCTCCCTTAAGAGATCAGCCATATATGTTGTGATTAATTATTCCTAGAGTATCGATAATGATTGATTATGCTAGGAAACTCAGATGTCTCGGTTTAATGCCCATACCCTCGAGGAAGTCCCAAGTTGCCTTTGAGATAGAGAAATGTAATGTTTTGGTGTGATGTGTATGTGTAGTAGCACGAGCGGTGTTGTAACAAAAAAGGGCTTGTGATGTTGAGATAAGGATAGAAGTATTAAGAATAATTAAGAAGTCACCACTGTTAACAATTAAATATAATCTTTCAAATAATAACTACAACTTATTTGATATTATAAACTTATTTAATTTATTGTGAAACTGGCACAGATATTTAGAGAGCAATTCCTGAAGTAGTGTTCCGACGTTTCCACCTTGATATTTAGAACAAGTCTGTAACTTGCGAAACTGGCACAGATATTTAGAGAGCAATTCCTGAAGTAGTGTTCCGACGTTTCCACCTTGATATTTAGAACAAGTCTGTCTTTAAAAGAATCTCTTCTCTTTGTTCCTTCAATTCCTCCCCTGTGAGAAGAAGGGGTAGTACAATGCCATAATTGTTCTTAAATTTTTCCAGTAACTGTTTCCATATACCTGGCTTGTTTTTTTGCAAGGGAACGTCACATATCTAGATATTTTTGATTTATTTATGAATTAATATATTTCTAAGTTTCTTGCACCCATCACAGAAGTAATTTAATTATGAATCAATTAAGGAATATAACATTCTTAATGACTAGGTAAAGAAGAAATTCTTAAAGGTAAACCACCTTTTCTTGAGAGGGGTGAACAATGTCACTATGTTGCTATGCGAGTGTATAGATTGGCTCAGCAAGCCTACCCTATTATCATTTTCCACAAATATAACACAATTAATTTAATTGGTATGGTTGTAGATGTGGTAGTTTTGTCATCGGTAGTCAGTCATAAGGACGACGGTACATTATTCTTTTCTTCAAATTACATACCGCCGGCCGTCTGGTATTCTACCAAATTAAGCCAACACATTGGCCACGCACGTGTCACACAACAAATCCAAGTGTACACAGCACGCTCATTTCTGTTGTCGTCTCCCCTGCTCTTTAACCACGTGCGCTGCTGCCTAGTGTCACCAACTAACCACTCTTGTTGTTTTTTGACTTTGGACTCTCTGATTTTTTTAAATTCCTCTTCATCAAAACTAAAAAAAAAAAATCTGGGGCAAGATACTCACTCACACTGCCTTTTTCTTACTGCAATTAATACAGTTACACATACAATGATAAGTTTTCTTTAAACTTGGATCATTTTTTTCCCAGAGCTCTACGTGTGAACGTACATGCTAGTAGGCACTCTTGATTCAGGTAGTCTTTTAATTACATTGCAGTCCACAGGACAGCGCCAATAACATTGAGAAAACTCAAATAACACTAGAAATTAAACGCCTCATATTCCGTACAATATTTGTTCTAAGGTATATTAATATTATATAAGTTGCAGAACCATAAATTGTGCTCAGATTTGGTACTTTAGAGGAAGCTTGACGTAACTGTTCCTACCCAAAGACCCCAAAAAATCAATTTTGGATATTTTTGAAAAATCCTGTCCAAGCCATGATCGGTACGGGAAAAAACTTATGATTCGTTTGGTGGAACATTGAAGGTGTTTTGCATTTTGAGCTTCTTTTAGATAGCAGAGACTTGCTGACTCTGTACTTTGTACTTAACAACTAATAGAGTTTATGAAGTCTTATTACTTTTTTTTGTAATTAACCAAAATAAAGCTAGCCTACAAATTGATAAAACCTCCTGCCCATCATTTGCGTTTGATTCAGGTAAAATTAGCTGAATTGGAGTCGATGTTACACCATTTGATTAATGTTGTTTTCTAATGATCTATGGCTCAATTTCCTAAAGGACCGCACTTTGAAAATTATGAAGCAGTACGATTAGAATGGATTTAGTTTTCGCCTCAAAACCAAAACCAAACAAAATGCTTGCAGAAAGTTGGGTGAAAAAGTTAGAAAATGACGGTTTATATTTTGAAGAATAATAGTCCAGTAAGCGTTTTATTTTATTTTTTAAATAAAACTAGTTTTTTAAAAACTTTTGTAACAAACTACTTTAAGTATTTTAATTTTGTATTTTTTTGTTTTTAAATTTTGGTTTGGTTTAAATGCTATAAAAGATTAGATTTGTCGGGGAAGAATAAATTATCAGTAATGGTAGGAATTAATTTTTTTTAATTAAAATATAATGTGGGTGAAACACGCTCAGAATTACACTAAAATTGTTATTTGGTTTTCCTAAAATTTGAATTTATAAATTTTTACATGAAAATTACAAGTAATAAAAAAAGTTATTCAGCAGAATTTCCTATAATTCTGATGTTAATTTGTTTGATACAGGTGCTGGGTTGGATTGTTGGAACAGCCTTGGGCGCAGTAAGCTCTTTACCCTCTATTTACATTTGTGCATCTGTCTTTATGAATATATAGCCTAACTGTTGTATCTTTATGAAATATATTTCTATCTTAATAAAGATTCATTCAATAGACTCATTTCTGTTATTCAAAAAATATTGAATTTGAACCTTATTAAAAAAAAAGTTAACCATTGTAATTGAATGAATGAATGGTTGAGATGGTTGCAATATATTTAAACAAAATCATCAGAGACTTGTTGTCTGTATTAGTCTGCTTCATTTTGAACAAGTTTAAGATCGTTTGCTTGCTGTGTGCTATCTGTGTCCCAAACTTTGCATTGTCTGAGTCCTCACACTGTATATCGAGAGATCCTGATGATAGGCGAACGCCTAAATTCGCAGTTATAATATGTACATACAGCGTGTCTCAAAATAATGAAGGTAAACTCTTTGACCATTTCTCTCCTTCAACAACCCCACCGCTGCCACCAAAATAATGGGGTTGTTGAAGGCGAGAAATAGTCTGGATTAAATGAATTAACTAAATATGATTAACACACTATTATATTAATGAGTGATACTGACTGCCTGAACTTAACACTTGAAATGATAGAGTGTGGTAGAGTGGAAAAGGGGTAATGATACCTACTGATGAACTCAGTAGTATGAACTGTGTCCCTATCTGTCTCTCCCGTCGCTGTATTTATGTGATTTCTCCCACTCCAGTTCGAGAGAGTGGTCCTGTCATTTTGTCTCTCTCTCTCTCTCTCTCTCTGCTATTACATCATAATGTAATAGTATCGAAAGAGAGTATTCGTAGCAGAGAGACAAAATGACAGGATCCTTCTCTCGGACTGGAGTGGGAGAAACCACATAAATACAGCTACGGGAGGCAGATAGAAGAACAGTTCATACTAGAAGCCAGTCACACTACGTATCATTACCCTTTTCCACTCTACCATACTTTATCATTTCAAGTGTAAAGTCCAGGCAGTCAGTGTCACTTATTATATTATAATACAGTGTTAACCATATTTAGTTAATTCATTTAAACCAGACCATTTCTCTCCTTCATCAATCCCATTATATAGATATTAGGTTTTTTTGGTTTCGTGTACCTTAAGATCTTAACTGTTCAAAATAGAACAGAGCGACATACCAATAGTATTGTTTCTAATGGAATAGCATCACAGACCTGCTCAATTTGCTCTCTCAAATCTTCCAATGATCGTGGTTTTGCGGTTTATTCAGTGTAGAGTTAACCAAAGATAAATGTCCGGAGATCGAGCTGGGTACTCCGCAGCTTTTCCTCAAAGAGTGTATACATTATTTTGAGGATACCCTGCACATATCATAGTTATCTGCAAATCTTCTTCCTTTATAGAGGGCCTAATTTTAAAAATACTGGATGATATTGTCAGTGACTTGTTTCAATTAACGATATTATTCATTGGGATGTTGGGGGTAAAATTCCTAAAGAAGGGATGTGAATGTATATACACATATAATTAATAGTGTTAGTGTTGTAATGAAGAGATAGTTTTGAGGGACGTCTCAAGGCCGACCTGGTAGATGGTGATGTTTCCATTACTGTGGGGACAGCTACTTGGCAATACTTACCATACTGGAGTACGTGACACTGTTTCGTTGTCTTCTACTTGCGTTTCTAGCCCCTTCTCTTATACGGGGGCCATTCACTGCTTATTAACTTTACTTTCAGAATATAGTGGTCCTGTAAACCCCCTACTGGGCTCTTCTTATTTACATACACCTCTTTACCGGGATGGAGGATAGTCAAAAAATGTACTAATTGTTTATTCTATTAATAAATCTTAATGTCACTTTGTTTTATTTTTAGAAAACTGAAAAGAAAAAGACGTGAAGCTTTAAGTTATGGCGTTAACTTACTGAGATTTTCGGTTTGTAAGTGCACAGCTAAAAAGTTGTTCTACCACTTCTGAAAATGGGTGTTATTCAGATATGACCTTCTCAATTAACTTATAAAGAAAAATAGCTCTTCTACTACTTTGAACTCGCTTATCACAATACGAATCACAGAAGAAGAAAGCTATATATCTATATATAATGTATAAATCTATATATTTGTAGAGAGGTGGGATTAGCTCAGTGGTAGCACGCCGAAACCGAACCCCCACGCGGAGTTACCGAGTTCGAGCCTATTGTTAACCTTAGATTTCTTTCTTGGATTTTCTACCTCTTGTTGTGGTTATGGTTGATTCCGCAGAGCTGGAAAGTATCAGAGACATATTCCGTGATAGCCTGCTTCTTATTGTGGTCAGCGACCGGTTTCGGGCGTTCGCCCATCATCAGGATGTTTTTACCAAACAGTGTAATAACATAGACTTGCACAGAGCAATGCACTCATTGAGTGTATCAACTGTATTTGCTCTGTGCAAGTCTTTGTTATTACACTGTTTGACAAAAACATCCTGATGATGGGCGAACGCCGAAACCGGTCGATGACCACAAAAAGAAGCATCAAGGAAAATGTTTCTGATCTCTACCTCTTCATGGACAGGATTATCTGTAACGAGAAATATAATGGTAACAGAGACTGATGGTGATTGATTGGTGAAAATGGTGTAATTGAGAATATGCGAACTGGCACTAAATCACAATTTATATGCTTACGAATTTACTGAGTAAGAAGAAAAAAATGCTTGGTTGGTAGCTTAATGAATGTAGGATGGTTTAGCATTGATGTTTCAAGTTGTTTGAAGAGTTATGTGGCAAGTTAGAACTCCTGCTGGTTCTAACAGTGGTGAGCTAGTAGTGAAATGAACCTTTGAAGGTTGAGGTTGATGTAGCAACTGTGTTTACATTTTAAAGTAAAGTTGAAAACTCACATTGGAGACTGATAATCTCTTCAAACTGGAATTTGTGGCTGAGTGTAAGCTCCACAGATGTTAGCTTATATTCACGTTCTCTTCCCGCTAGAGATAGCTGTCGTGATTGAAGCCTATTCGCCAATACATTGAAGTGGGTGTCAATGACTTTGCCATGTCACCAAACAAACACAAAGCCTTTTCATCAATTCTCACCTCAAAGGCAGGCACCGCGATAAGTATGGCCACTAAATAAGGTCAGAAAACTACGAAGGTCGCACAAGGCCGCACACTAAGACAGATATCTTGGTGTGAGTGTGAACAACAGTATATAAAAACCCTATGATATACGACGAAAGGATTATTATACACGACCAAACTATACACGAGCGGCAATTCACAGTTATATTCAACTTACCATTTGTTTTAACAAATCATTGTTAAAATACAGTTTATTTTTATAAAGAACCGTTTAATAATTCGAGCACCAACTTCCAAATCTCTCAAACTAACTTCCGCCCTCTTCAAGACATCTGCTACTCCAGGAATCACACATCAAACGATTCCATTACATGGGCGTGACATAGAATGTAATACGTGGTTGAAGTACGCTTGGTAGCGCCTTGATGCGATTCCTAAGGAAACTATTGAGTCCCAGCTTTTTTGTGGCTACTGTACTGGCTATTGATTCTATTGCAGAGAACAGTGTCCGAAAGCCGCTAGTGGTCACTAATTTGACGTGAAATATGCGGGGTAGGGAGAGATATTATGTTTTGTTTGTTAATAATTGTTTCACCTGTTGTAATATTGTATTCATTCTTCTCTTATTTTGTGGATTTTATAGTGTGGTATTTTAATATGTTTTTTATTTTATTATATTGGCTTACAGAATTAAATATATCATCAATAGTTGATTTATTATTTTCAGATGATTGTTTTGTTTTGGTGGACTCACTTTTCTAAGCGTGAGTCCTCTCAAACTAGGAGTTCCTTGTATGGCCTTGTCGTAACAGCATATTATTGAGGATTATAGTTCTTAACACTCCATTGTATTATGATATGAATGGGATAATGAATAGTTGAGATTGATAACCTTTCAATCGGAAATGATGCTATTGATCGAATTTACTTTGCAACGCGACTCCTTCCACATAAATCTAATAATACAAGAGAACATGCAGAGTTCCTACTCCTCAATCATTCATTCTAAAGGTAGAGAAATGATATTGGCCAATCTGTTTAGAACACTTTCTTGTATAATAGGTAATTTTGTAATCAGAAGTGTTTGTTAATTTCCTCCAGTATACTATTAAACTTAAAATATATCCGTGTAATTTAGGTTTCATGATAATTTTCGTCGGTAAGATTTATTCATAAGAGAATATGGCCTCAGTATAATTTCATTGTTGAATTTAATGTTAATGTTAGTGGATGATGGTGATGTTGATTACTGCGGGTCCCCATGGTCAAGGTGTACCTCACTGGGCGGAATTCCTGTACAAAAGTACTCTACCATATCTCCTCTATCCGGCCTCTATTTACTTCTCTAATATATTTATCGCCTCTTCCTTTCTTCCGTTCCCTAATCATATCCCCTTTTTTTTTGTTCTTCGCAGCAGCGCTTTCATAATTCTTATTTAGTTTTATTCTCTAATATTATTTTTATTTCATTTCCAAGAAAATTTCCCTCTCTGTATGTTGTTGTTAGGAATTAGTTATTAGTTTTTTTTTTTTACACACATTCTTCATTATTCATTAAAAAAAACACTTTATTTTTACTGAACATTCTTGTGGCTCGAAATTTATTCTCTTCAAAGGCTCTTTTTCCACTGATAAACATTTCAGATCTAAAAATCAACTACAAATTATAGCTTAGATTTGTTGTACTTTGCATTTTATAATAATATGTACCTCAGAATTCCCACGTTAGTTTAAACCTTTTCGAAGAAAGAAATCAATAATTTTTTGCGACATGAAGTTTTCAGTAGTTATTCTTTTGTACATTTGGACAAATTAGGCGTCTTCTCCTCTTCTTTGATCACGAATCTCCTGTTTTTGTCTTATTTCTGGTTGCTTAGCTTTTCTAGGCATGGACAAGCATCATCAATATTATTCCATACCTGTGGGTTGTTGTGGACAGACTTAAATGATGATTAAAACACTGATCCCGCAATTTTCAGGATTTAGATCTCAGAAGCCAAATTGATTTAGTCATATCATATTATTCAAAACCCTAAATATAATAATACGTACATAATAATCTTCAAAACAAATTATTTTTAAAAAAACAGTCATACGCATATAAACTCACGATTTATCTCAAAAGAAAGAAATCAAGCAATTTATTGTAACATAAAACTTATAAAATTTGGAGAAACGATCGACCAAAGGGTTGATTAAAAACAGATTCTACCAGTTTCAAAGCAAGTTAGATCGGAAGAAGTACCATTATTTAGTAAGCATCCCAAACACCGAAAAAACAAAAAACTGTGTTGCCAAAGGCTTGTCCAATTTGTGCCCAAGCTTATTGACTACCCTGTGAAGAGAAAACAGCACAAATAGAAGAAGGGTTGTTTGAAATAAAATTGCACAATCTGGTGTATTTGATTTTTTTCCTGTTTTAATAAATTTTCTGTTCGTGTTCGCCAAATTTAATTTTTTTGTTCTCTTTCCAAAAACCAACTATCCTTAGTTAAGTTATGTACCCCAAAATATACTCGTAGCAACGGTGAGATAATTCATAGTCGGCTCTCTCAGCCAGAACGCCTTCTACGAATTCGTGTCAATACAATGTTTAAAGAAAATCGTAAAAAAAATTTAAAGAAATCCGTTCACTAAAGTGGTATTTCCGGTTGACCAATTTTGATCAAAACCTTATTGTACAGGTCCCCTGTTAGATACTTAAAACTAAATATCTTGCTACGGTTTTGTCCTTTTTGAGTTATGCTGAACCACACATACACAGAACAGTTTATAGAAACGATCAGAAGTATCTGTTGGTTGGCTGATCGGCCAGAGGGTACCAACAAATTTTTTAAGTGTTTTTTATTAGTAACCCGACGTTTCGACAAACATTGTTTGTCTTCTTCAGGGGCTATCTTAGAATGGAAAATTTGTATGCCCTATCACTTGACATGTTCAGTTATTACTGAACATTATTGGTTTCTAGAAACCAATTTTTCGTACTCAGGAAAGCTCAAAACGTATATTTCCGGTATAAACTCGATAAAGGAAATTTTGACAAGATCGTAAAACTTCCTCTTACCAGCAAGCAGTAAGTGAAACTGAAAATTATTACGAGAAAATTGATTTTACGGGTGTAATTGAGATGTGAGCTGTTTTGTTTAGTTTTTCTTCTGAAATCATACTTTAATACATTCTGGCACTTATGTAATGTTAATTAATTATTACTTTAAGGACCAATAAATTTGTTGCAAAAAATATTATTACTCTAGAATTATTATTTATAAAAAATAATTAGCTGAGCATTAATTGCAGTGTATAGTAACTTCGTATAGTCAGACAGATTTCGATAAGTTCTTTATCGATTAACACCTTGGTTATTTCGATTAATTAGTTCCACCCATACTTCGGACTGTTTGAAACATATAAGCACTCTCAGCTAATGCTGACATTTTGTATTTTTAAGAAAGGTGCGGGTTGTACCAAGCAAACTTTCATTATTAAGAATAGCCGCACAATGGGGTATCTATCAAAAATGACGGTCTTTTAATGCATGCCGTCATTTTAAATGGTTAATTTAGGATGAATATTGAGAAGCGTGATACCATCATGTAGGTATTTGGGGACAATTTCAGTCGTGGAAATGACAAGAGGAACAACCGTGACTCTCTCTGCCCTCCATATTCTTGTAATTTCTTCCCCAAGCTCGGCGTACTTTCTTTGCTTCTCCTCAACAGTTTTACTTAAATTATGTGTGTTGGGCACAGCGATATCTATTAATTTTACATGCTTCCATAATTTGTCTTCAAGGATGATATCTGGCCTATTATGACTTAACATTCCTGTCAGTTATTACAGATCTGTCATAATATAGGTGGTAATCTACTGTCCTCCAGCACTGGGGATGGAACGTATAATATGGTGCAGCCATAGCTTCGAAGAAACCACATCTAATCGTCAGTTCTCGATGAACAATTCTAGCGACGATTTGTTTGTGACGCTTGGTGTATTCATTGGAGGCCAAAAACTGAACATTACAGGTTTTTCGCGGCACCGTCTGCAGACATCATCTGTCACTGCAGCGTCCTTAATAATATGCCTTTTATAATATTTGGTGCCCATGACTTGGTCTTGAATGGCCATCATGAACCCAACTGTTTCCGGGAAATGTTCGCCGTTCCTAAGCCATGCGTTCGGCGCTGATTTGTTGACAATCGGCCGTTCAAAATCATATGCAAACTTCCCGGGCAATGGTTTGGCTTTCCATGTTCTTATTGTTTCTGGCACATCCTGGACCCTTTCGTTCGCTTGAGGCGATCGGTCACTCAGATTGAATGGCATCCATTGCAAATCCAAACCGCAAACAACTCTATAAACATATTAATATTATTATTATTATTGAGATAGCTATTATATTTATACAATTAATTTGATACAAAATATCATTTTACTTTTTTAGTAAGTAGATATACTTGAAATAATCTCAGTTCACCTGGTACATATGTACACACCTTGTTATATCAAATTACTATTTATACAGATTTTTTTTTTTTTTTTTAGTGTAATTGTTTGGCTTCAGGAAACCTTATGAAAAGCAAATGAATCCCTTCCCATTTTTCTTTTATTTTTTTTGTGATTGTATCACAAGTTTTTCTGAAATAAATTAATTACTCTCATTGGTAATTATTTTGTATTTATAATACTTTGCTCCTTTCTCAAAGAATTGTAGCTATTATTTAAAATTAATTTTATATATCCTAATAATTTGGAAACAAATAATAAATGAACATAATGGATTCATTTCACATAGGAAATGTATCCTTTTGTAGTGTTTCTTATCCTGTTTTAACAACAATATTGTTCCAAATGGATGAGTTGTTAATAGTCTACACAACTTCATATGTGTTGCTATTTTTATTTAATAATTTTATTACATATATTTATTATATATAAATTTTGATATAATTTATATATATATATCAAAAGTCTGGCTCTTGTGATTCTTTTGGTCGATTTAATTTTTTTTTTCGATATTGAGTATTCATGAGTAATATGTGTGTCCATGTTTTTAGGTCCCTTTAGACCAAAAAAAGTTTATTATTTCTTAGAATTTGGGCTTTTAGAGATATATATATATATGAGTGTGTATGATTGGAAGCAAGCCTTTCTATCGGTTTCGTCTTTAAAGATCAAATTTTCTGCGAAGTATATTCCAAAAATTGTAATCTTATCCTTATAAAGGCTATAAGTTTTCCAAGTAAATTCATTTCTAAAATTTTTAAAAACAAAAAATGAACTTTCTTCAAGGTGGTGGGAAATAAAGAAATAAATATAATGGATGTGTAGGATGGAGAGAATTGGTTTTGTTTGATGGGTTAAGAAGAAGACTTGGATAACACTGGTTAACTGATATATTAATAAATAAACACAGACTGCCTGCACTTTACAAATAGATGAATGTTTGAGGTAGAGTGGTATGAAGATGACACGTAGCGATTGGATGTACTGGGCTGATTTCAACTGAGTTTAACTGTGTTTTATGGACTGTCCGTCGTTATATTTATACCGCTTCTCCCACTCTCCCACTCCAATCCGAGAGAGTGGTTGAGCATCTCTTACTCTCTTTGGTTGCTGAGCTTCTCGTGTTGGATGGAGAGAATTTAGTTATGGTAGATGAATTGAGAAAAGACTTGGTTAACACTGGTTATCTGATATATTAATAATGAGACACAGACTGCCTGGACTTTACAATGGATGAATGTTTAAGGTTGCGTGGTATAAGAATGGCACGAACTGATTTCAACTGTGTTTAAATGTCTTTAACTGTGTTTTATGGACTGTCCGTTGCTATATTTATACCGCTTCTCCCACTCCAATCCGAGAGAATGATTGAGCTTCTCTTGCTCTCTTTAGTTGATGAGCCTCTCTTACTGTTACATAAAATTAAAATATTTTTACTACTGGTGAATAATGTCAAATGACGGAAAACTTTCTGGGAGAGAATGGAATTGTCTTACCCTCAAAGAACGAATTCCCTATTTTGATTTAGCTGCAAAAAAAAAACGAAATGTTTATTCTCATAAGTAAGTGCTTTTTCGAAATAACTAGCTTTCTCTACAAATGTATTTTATGCATTTAATAAAAACACTTTCTGAAAATGAATCCGTGACATACGAATTTATTTGGTAGGAAAATAGATCAACACAATGTCTGCTTTCAGACGAGAAAGGGGATTAGTTGCTTTTTCATGGCTAAAGCCATCCCAACCTAAAAATTACTCACCATGACATCCGCCAAGACTCACAAGTAAAAACCTGGGCCCTAGATGTTACTGTCTTTCTTTAAATATAATGTATATATGTGTGTGTGTATGTGTATGTACGTATGATTGTATATATCTATAGTGATATACACAGTAGATAAGAGAGAAGTTCATGTGTGCAACTGCTGCTTGGCTTGCCAAACTCTAGCCCACTGTTACACATACTTATATTCCACTTAGCTGCACATTATTTTCACTTGTGATTGCAAACAAATATAGTATGAAGGAGTTGCCATAGTAGGACTGTTAAGAGATTATTTATACATATCTATTAAATCGATGTTCATCAGAAGATTAAATCAAAGGACCAAATATTCCATGGAAAAAAAACCCTAACTAACGGTCGAAATGTCGGTAAAGCAAGAATTTTTCTTCATTGATATATACGTAAAAATACTAGAATTATAGATACCAGTAATGCCGATAATTTGATATTTTTGGAAATAGGAGAGTTGAATGGGGGACAAAAAGACATTGTAACCAATATATTCTACCACATGTTCTATTTACTTATCAAATTTCATAGATTCTATTATTTTTCAAGATAAAAAATCCGTAGACGAAATGAATACTAAGTTGATTGAAACTTAACAGAAATGACAGTTCTACAACAAAGTGTTAGTGTACGAGTATATATAGTGAAACTTGAAGTGTTATTATTAATACATATATAAATGGCACTGGATGATATATCAGCTGTTTTCTCTCTTTACTAATACCACTACAGATATAAAGTCATGCGTAATACATACACACACACACACACATATATATACAAAGATAGTTCCTATATCCAATCCATATATACAGCAGCAGCATTGTCATTCTACCAGTTTACAGCTTTTTATACCAAATCAAACGTGCCATGTCCATCCATCCATAATAATCAGTTTGTAAAAGATATCTCTTTGGTATTATATATATATATATATATCTAACTACATTTACACTTTGTCAGGAATTCACTTCCAACTTTAAAAAAACAATAGGAATGTATTGTATATTTTATTTTTATCCTTTACCTAATTGTTTAAATATCATTATTTGGTAAATTTAAAGATAAAGGTGATAACATTTTATCCTAATTAAATTTAAAGATAATTCTTAATGAAAACTCTAATTTTACTATACAAATTAATCAGTGATTGTTTATCCATGATCGATTAGTTTAAGTTTTCTATCATGAATGAAGAAATTTGGTGAAGATCGGTCAAGAAAGAAATATTCAATTATGCCAACGTTTCGATAGAGTTTCCTGTCTTTATCAAGGCTTTAATCTAAAAAAACAAAATACAATGAGGAACCGCAAAGCATTAATAATACTGTAAAATGCGAATAATAATAAAAACAAAAAACAAAACAAAAAAATGTTCTCTTTGACATTTTTATTTCTCTAGTCGTATTCATGTTGGTACATTCTGTTTTTTAAGTATTGTGTAGTTTGACCAACATAAACTGCTGGACATGGTGTACAGTCTATCTGGTAAACGAGGTCTGATTTTAATTTGTTGGGAGTGGGGTCTTTAAGTTTGCTGTATAACTTGTTAATAGTGTTAGTACATTTGTGGGCTAAAATGATATTAGAGCGTCTGAAAATTTTAGAGATTTTCTGTGACAGTTCGTTAATGTATGTAAATGAAATGTATTTAGGAGGTTGGTCAACAGAAATATGAGGAGAATGGGTTAAGTTGTTGTTATCATGATGTCATGTGTTGGTGAGTGTAGATTATAGTTGATGAGGTGTTGAGTATAGCCATTGGTTAGAGAAAATTATAGAAAGTTTTTTTTTTATTGTCCTGATGAAAATTGGGATGACTAAGGGAAAAGACGCGTCTAGAAAAAGGTTTAAGAAAATTGATTTTTTTGGAAGATGTGTGTTGGGATATGAAATGAAAGTAACGGTCGGAGCTTATGTTTTTTGAGTGCCAGTTAGCTATATTAGTATTGTTAACATCGTGTATAATGGTTAAGTCGAGAAAGTTAATAGTATTGTTGTCTTCTAGTTCGTAAGTAAATTGTAAACGAGGATGGAAAGAATTAAATATGTCAAGATTTTGTTTCACATGAAAGTGATACATTTCTGTGCAGTGATTATCCCAAATTTAAAGAAATTCGTTGCAGCCGTTATTGAAACTGATTTTTTTTTAGTTTGGAATTATATTGTTGGGCAGAACCATACATTCTACTGAAGTGGTAACTTTAGTGGAAAACTTAACCGTTTAACTGTTCCTCCAGAGCCCACCAATTTTCCGGGGGGAAAATGTTTCAAATAAAAGTAATAGATATTTATGTATGTAAATAATATACGAAGTTTATAAAGAAAATCGCTAGAACCGTTTCCGAGAAAATCGCCTACAATTAAAAAAAAAACTCCGTAAAGTTGCACTTCCGGTTGATAAATTTCGCGCGAAACTTTCGTGCCAAGTTTTATCTTTCTAGATTTTTCGCATTTTGAGATATTTTGTTCACACACGCGCACATACATACAGCACATTCTCTAAATGACATACAATCATGATTGTAATACTTGCTTTTATAGAATAAGAGAAATTAATGATTATTATGTAAAATGAAAGGTGACCCAACAAAATTATTATATAATAGAGATACAAAGGGAAGGGATTAGCTAAGTGGTTAGCGTGTTGGACTCCCATGCGGAGGTCCCGGGTTCAAGTCCAGTGCTACCCTGAGATTTTTTCTTCCTAGGAGCCTCTACAGCTCACTGTTCGGTGATGGACAGTGAGGCTGGCAGTGCACTGAGAAGGCCCCGGGCAGTAATGACCATAGATGATGTAAATTAAAAAAAAAACACACAAAAAAAACAGAGATACAAATATATTGATTATGCTGAGAATAATTCACATTAATTGTTTCTGTACTTTATGGATATTACTTGAAATTGTAACTACATATAGCACTCATAAGTAGCTCGTCTTCTCTTCTTTTTTTGGTGGAGGAGGGGGATAAACAAACTAAACAATACTCTTGAGTTTTCCACTACGAAATTGTTTTCAATCTGAATTTGGAAAATTTTAATTAGTAAAATCTCATGGTGTAACTTTTTGTTTGATTTTTCTTTCATAGATTTTCAGTGATTTCTTTTCTAAATTTCTGATTGAACGATCTATCTTTTATTAATACTTTTGAAAAGAAGCGTACGTAGTAACTGTTTAAAAGGATCAATAATATCAAGACAATAAAAAATAATTTTGTTTATACGCCTTCCGGATAGCATGTCACAGGATATAGAATTTGCTAAGAATTTTGTTCACCTCAGTTCTCAATTCCTCCAAGGATTTATTCCTTCATGAGTTTAAAATAGCTCAACACAAAATACGTCAACAAGTCTTCTAACATTCTGTGTAATTTTAAGAACTTCCGTTCAGTAGTTATGACGCAAAAACATAGATAAAAGAATATTCTTGGGAGTCATTGTAAATGAAATAACGAAGTTATAGTTATGGCTTTATACTATATTATACTAGATGCAAATAACCTCAAAACTGTTTTGATGCCAAATAATAATTGCATTTAAGAAAGCAAGGCATTTTTAGTAATAATGATGAAAATAATTACACTTCGATATGATACTGTCCAGGAAAAATACGCAAAATGATGCATATAGGTTAAAAACGATATTTAGTACAATTTTGTTGGCCAAAAAAATTAGAGTACCGAAAAAATTCAATAGCTTCATGTTTTGGAAGTACCCTTGAAAATAAAAAAACAAAAAATCTGTCGTAAAAAATACAGAAAGAGTTTTTCTTACAATTATTGTAACATAAACATTTTCATTAAATTTGAAATTTGTATTCAATTTATTGCTTTTTTTTTTTCTTTTTTTTATTTATTTATTTATTATTATTATTTTTTTTTAATTTAAGGCGCATCAACGTCTATGGTCTGGCGCCCGGAGCCTTCTCAATGCACTGCCGGCCTCCGAACAGTGTTCTCTCGTTACAAGCAACACTTTCCATCACCGGACAGTGAGCTGTAGAGGCTCCTAGGAAGAAAAAATCTAAGGGTAGCATAGGTAGACTAGAACTCGAGTCGTCCGCATGGGAGTCCAGTACGCTAACCACTTAGCTATTCCCTTCCCTAATTTATTGCACTAACAAAAAAAAAAAAAACAAATCATGGTGGTAGGGGTAATTGTTAGAGGTGAGGAAGTGCTTAAATGTGATTACATTCTAATACACAATACAGCACTTAGATTAAACCGCAATTATAATTGAAATTTAATGTCATAGATTCCACAGAAACTCGTAAAATCAAACTTTCACCGAAAAATATTTCATATAAAAGTGATAGTTTTTTTGTTTTTTTTATTACGTTCTAAGTATTTAGCGGAAGTATTACAGTCGTGTCAAATTTTCAATATCTAGTTTTCACTAGAAATATCCGTTTTGAGTTCCCCTGATTACAAAAAAAAAAAGAGTTTTATAGCAATTGATGTATTTGTGTGTGTGTGTGTGTACAGCATATCTCACAAATAGAAAAAAAATCGCTAAATGTTTAAACTTAATATTTCGTGCTATCATGAGGGATCTGAAAATAAACTATTCGTAAAAAATCGTTTAACCGGAAGTGCCACTTTACTGAATGTTTATTTTTCAGTTTTTTTTCGAATTTCTTTAAACAAGGCACGTAAATTACACACATATAATGAAGCTTACAACTTCTATTTCAAATTTTCTCCATTAAACGCCATTAAATTCATTTAATGACATTTTTGGAAGGTCATGTTTTCGTCTAAAAGTAGCTATCATAGTTGATTATACAATTCTACTCATCTAAACAAAATGAATTAAAAAAAACTCTGGTGTGAAACACTCACACAACTTTCTCTTACTCCAGTTCTCAAAATTATAATTGACAAATTTTATAGTTTGTGTACCAAATATAACGAAATTCGTCGAAAACTGAAAAAAACTGTTCAGTAAAAGCGCACTTCCGTTTTACTAATTTTCTTAAAACTTGAAATTTTGGCCATCTATTTATTTCTAATTAATTTTCTTTGGATCATAGAATTGTATAATCAACTATGATACCACTTTAGAGGAAGCTGTAACCTCATCCCTCCCCTAAAAGTGCCCATAAATGAATTTTCCCAGAGAAATGTTTTAAATAAAAGATGTAGATTATAGTATGTTTGGTTTATACACGATTTTTCAAGAAAATCGCCGAAAAGTGAAGAAATCATTTAGTAAAGTGTTTAAACAAACGCATTTCCGGTTATCCCATTTTTTTCCAAACCCGGAATTTCAACAACATATTTAATTCTAATTAACATTATTTAGATGACAGAATTGTCTAATAAACTGAAATAGCACTTTAGATGGAAAACCTACCCCCCCCCCCAGAAGTACCCTTAAATGAATTTTCCCGGAGAAATGTTTCAAATAAAACTTGTAGCTCTTTGTATGTGTAGTTTATATTCCAAGTTTAAAAAAAATCGTCGAGCCATTTTTGAAAAATCGCAAAAACGTAAAAAAAAAACTAGTAAAGTGGTATTAACTAGTATTCTATAATGTGATATAATATATCTGGTTAATGGGGATGTACAGAATTCTGAGTAAATGGGGCTACTCGAGTGGGATGTACACGAACAGATCTGTGTATTGTCCTCTTACGACATGCAGATAGATATACGACTGGGCAACCCACACGCTGTGAGCTATTATTCTTTGCCGGATCAGCACGGGCGAGGGAAAGAAATTGAATTTCTTTTGGCTGAAAGTGAATTTCATTTGGTCTGAGGGGCCCTCATTCTTGAGGAAAACCCCTATTTAAAAAAACAAAAAAAAAAAAAAAAAAATAAGTTTAAGCTCCTTGGATTTTTAGTTTTTTGAGATAAATGTGCGCGCGCGCGCGCGCACACAAACACACACACCACACACACACAATATATATATATATATATATATATATATATATAGAGAGAGAGAGAGAGAGAGAGAGAGAGAAAGTTTAACACGAAACTGAGGGGGCCGAAATATTTTTTCGTGTTATAAACAATAAAATAGCGGTTTGTTTTCGTCCCGATTTCTCTAGCCGTAAGAAAATAAATGTATTAAAATTACAAAAAAAAAAAATCGCTGATAATTTCGCTGCAAATTTTCAGTTTTCCTAAAATAGGGTTTGAAAATCTCATTTCTGTTACTGGGATTCGAAGCCGGTAAAGGTCCCCGTTCCAAGTTCAACTCTTGAATTTTCTCTCTCTCTCTCGGTGTGTGGAGTGTGTTTTATCTCGGTGTCTATCTGTCTGTCTGAGTGTGTTTTCACAATATATTTTCACTAAATAAGTTCTAACAATTTAGTTATTTTTTTTTTTCCAACTTGATGTATTTATCTCACGTACAAAGTGTCATTTTTTTTGTTTTCTTTAAACATTTCTTTAGAAAATTGTTTTTTCTTTTTGTATTATGATACGGATTATGATACGTTTTCCGCTAAAATACCGTTTCAACGTAATATAAGTTTCCCCTTCAACTAAATGACATTAAAAAAAAATAAATAAATAAATAGTGTGAAAATTGCTGTATAAATTCCAATTATTAGTTGGAGGAGAGAATTTTGTCAAGGGGAAATCGTAATATGAGACTTTCTTGTGTGTATATAATTTCATTTCTTTCTTTTTTTTTCCAATAAATAATAGTAAATAAGATTTGTTGTTATTTTAATGAGACCTAAATATTGTAATAAATATTAGAGAAAGTAAAAAAAATTAATGATAAAAGATTAAAAGTCCATCGTTTGGTTGATTTAACAGAAATAATAATTATTTTAATATGTTGAACTTTGTATATTGTAGATATATATATCCTCAAAAGTAATTTTTACTTTCATAGTTTTACATTTGAAGTATGGTTGTTAGTTTGAAAGGAATTAGTTGAAGAGTAAATACATTTTTTTTTTTTGTCTTTTATTAAATCATTTTAATTCGATTTTTTTTTTTTTTAATTTTTTTTTTTCTCAACAATGTTATTAAAGCCTTTTAGGTTTCGAAAACGTGAGTATAATAATTATGAATTATTTTTGCATGCTTTATTCAACTAAAAACTTTTTATTTCTGCCCACAATATATGTGATTATATTATTTTCTTTATTTTAAATTTTCATTTAGAAATAAGGATATAAAAGGAATCATATTTTTACTTCCTTATTATTCCTCCTGATAAGAGGAAGTATTACAATCGTGTCAAATTTTCACCGGAAATTACAGGTTTTGAAGTCCTCCGAGTCCGCGAAAAAGTGTTTTTTTTTTTTTTTTAGATCAGAACTTTAGACTTTCTTTTTTTATACCAAATAACATCATGTATGTGTGTTTTTCCCTCAAAAGTAAAACAAAAAATGGATCTTTCATTAAGCCACAAAGATATTACATGTAATATTCAAAATTTATTACACTTTTTTTTTATAGTAATTATATGAATTTTGTTTAAAGAATTAATTTTATTCCATGAAACTATTATGAATAATAAAATGAGAAATTAGGATGTGATAGGGAACAATAGAATAAGCAAGTAAAAGTTTATAGTTTGTTGAAATCAATTTTTGATAATGAAATTGTAAAACGAATGGTAATTACAATGAGATGTTTGTACGGCAATGGCCAGAAGAGTTTCTAAAGAAAAAGAATTCTTTGTTGCTCTATGTTTCGGGTACTGTTTGGTGCCCTTCTTCAAGAGCTCTATAAAAATTTATTGGAAATAAAATAAATAAAACATTTATTGGAGAAAGTCAAATGGTAATTATCATCTAGTAATAGTTTGTGATCTAATGGTCAGAGAGAGAAAGAAACTAAAAAGGGGAAATCGCAGTAAGTTCAGAATTGATATTTTCAGTTTCAATTCCATCAGGGAACCCAACAAATAATCTGCTAGATTTTCTCGAAAAATGATTCCAACGCTAAACTTGGTATGTATACATAATCATGTGCTACTACTTTTATTTTGAACATTTGGTGGGGGGGGGGATTCCATTTAACAAGGGTTTTTGGAGGAAGGTTTTGTTTTTTCCTCCAAAGTGTCATTTTAGTTTTATTAATAGATTCTATTTATATTACAGTAATTAGAATTTAATTTGATGCTAAAATTCCAAATTTGATTAAAATTGATCCAACCAAAAAAAAATAAATAAATCGCTAAAATGAAAAATATGATATTCCACCGTATTACCATGGCATCTGACAAGACAAGGTTTCGGTGGAAATCCGTCAATCACAAGTACGGTTTTTTTTTTGTTTTTTTTTTTTTAATCTTGTCGCCATTTTTTAAAAAAAGGCTCCCATCTATCTGCACACAAAAATGCCTATAATTTTTATTTTTAACAGTTTTGGAAAAAAAGAGTTTTTTTTTTTTTTTTTTTAAGAAATGTTGAGGAATCTGTGACGTGAGAGTTTAAGGTCAGAATAATTCCAATATGATCTAGACGCTATTTTCTGGATATATTTGTAAAAATATTAATAGTTGTTTGTGGTGGATGGTTCCGCAGAGCTGGAAAGCATCAGAGACATTTTTCGTGATAGTCTGCTTCTTTTTGTGGCCATTCGATCGGTTTCGGACGTTCGCCCCATCATCAGGATATTTTTGTTAATAACATAGACGCCCATCATCAGTGTAATAATATAGACTTGCACAAGAGCAAATCCTCGTGAGTGTATCAACTGTATTTGCTCTGTGCACTATGTTATTACACTGTTTAACCAAAAACATCCTGATCATTGGCGATGATGACCACAAAAAGAAGCAGGCTATCATGAAAAATGTCTCTGAAAATATTAATACACTAGCTGCTTGTGTGTTAACCAACATTTGTCCCCACCCACGCCTCTTGTATTCATGTTAAGGCATTTAAGCATTTGAGTACAAATGCTAAGTTCTCTATGAGTTTTATAATTATTGTATAAACTAAACACATTTTAGAGAACATTTTTTTTTTTCATTAAGAGAAATTTATGAGTATTTGACATAACATCAAGCAATTTGCTTACACACTTTATGACCACTCGAACTGGTATGGCACATTTTCTAATCTATGTCGGTTTCCACGCACAACACCTTGCTCCTTACTTTGCATGACAGACTGGAGGCCTACTATTTATAATTTTGAATTTATGGCACGTCATTAATATCTAAAGTCAGTGGGGCTTGGAGCTTTCCCAGTGCACTGTCGGCCTCCGGACAGTGTTCTCTTGTTGAAGACAACACTCTCCATCACCGGACAGTGTAGTTGCTTCTAGGCAAGGAAACTCCTTTACAAAGAGAACCCAGGATTTGAGAGTCCAGCACGCTACCTACCACTGAGGCAATACCCTCCCTTATTATTATTATATATATATATATATATATATAGCTTATATTTAAATTTAACATATATAACTTGAATAATAAATTTTAATAAATATTGATAAATAATCATTATCATCATCATATCACAAATAATCTTGGTCATGTCTATTAATAAAACATTGTTTGATATGCAAATTTTTTTTCAGAAACATTAATAAATATTTCATAATTACTCTGTACGTCAACATTTTTTGATAAGGTTTCTTGAAAAATGTTGTTTCTCAAAAATTGTTATCTTACTAATTCTAAATTGTTATCTTACTAATTTCTTTTTTCTTGAGTCAGGAAATTACCTCTCGTAGAAGATATCAGTAGGGAAACTAGATTACATATATAGAAATACAGGGAAACAAGATATACATTAAATTTTCCCAGAATTATTTTAAACAAATGAACGAATATTTATTTGTATTTACGTGGTATTGACAATAAAAAGAAGTAGAGGGGTCAGAGATATTGAATGAATGAGGAGAGGAAGCCATGTGGTGGTTATCCCCCACTCTGGGAGGGGCAGTAAGAGCTACAACAGCTGGCTGTTCTCCCCTCTCTATATGATCCCAGGGGCCTAGCTGCTGGCGGCTCCCCTACTGGTACACTGAACAGTATTCTCTAGTCAGTCTATGCAGAGGCCTCTTAGGTGTGACTTCTAGTAGTTAAAGAGGTCCACCTTCTTCTTCAATTTTTTTCCTGTTTTGTTCCTCTAATCACCATCCAACTTTCTTCATCCTTTCTTTCAAATTTATGTATCATTCCTTTTGTTCTTCCTCACTTGTATTATCATAATCTAATTCCTATTCTTTTTTATACCTTCTCTTGTGTATACGCTATTATATAGTGAGTAGCAAAAGAACAATTGATAGTGACCAGTGTAATTACTACTTCACATGGGGGTGTCTCCTTTATTTGATATCAAGTCACCAACGGCCAAGATGAAGATGTTTAAAAAAGTGAAGAAACGTTTAGGACTAGGCAAGTCTCTTTTTTTTTGCTTTTCTTTTTTTTCAATTTGAATTATTATTGAAAGAAAAAATAGTAAGTGATTTTTAAGTAGTTAGTTACTTGATTTATCTAAGTTACTTTTTTAAATAAAAACAATAAGTGTGTCTGTCTGTACGTACGTTGCTTTGATAGTAACGGACATGGTGTTAAAAAAAAAATAAAATAAAGAAATCAAAGAAATAAAATAAAAATAAAAAAAAAAACGGAGGGACCTGATAAACTTCCCACGGTACCTATGTGCTTCTTTCTACACCATCTTAACCGTTACCAACGTCTTGTTATAATTAGCCGTTCCCACGCTCTTCGCTGCTTCATTCTCAACAACAACAACAACACCGGGAGAAAGTCAACTACTTACAAACAAACGTATCTTCTTTTACTTCTTTATTACAACTCCCAAAACAGACACATACACATACCACCCCACTTTTACCACAAAATCTACATCGATCATTGATGAAACGGGGGCCTCCCGGCCGGCTTTTCTCTCTCCTGTCTTATCGACCAAACATTAAGCAACTTAAGAAACATATATCAGCTATGTACATATTAAATAAAATGTACGTATGTATTAAAAATAAAATACATACTACTCCTTTTCCTGTTGAATCAAGGAAACCTTTTATTTACGCAAATTGTATAACTTTATTTGTTTTATTAATAAATTTTCTCTTCGACTTTCTCCAAGTACTATTAAGAGAAATGATGAGGAAATATGTGCGTTTATTGCTTGCTCTCGGCAGGGAGAAAAAATGTTATATTTAGCATGCTCTCTCTCTCTCTCACTCATTCTGTCAGTACGTGTGTCTGTAAATTCGCAGAACTCTCTCTTAAACTTGATAATACCAACCTTAAAGTTTGAATTTAAAAATCTGTCAACCATAAATGTGTCCGTCATCATTTTACCAGGAGTTTCTTGGAAACAACTTTTCAGCCGGTTTAAACACAAATCTAACTTGACTTTTAATTATTGTTCTATGGAGAATAGTAAATCCCATCTAGGTATAAGATGACAGATACTTAAAATTAATGAACAATAATAATAGTATGGATTTAATTGCTGTTTTTGTTTATGTAATAATCGTGTAAATTGTTTTATATAATTTTGTTTTCCTCCTTTTTTTTAAAAAAAAATATTCTTACAATGATATAAAAACCAAAGTTAATAAAAAATTCTCCATTAAAATCCGAGCATCATGCCATCGAACTTTTACATAATATTACACAATCTTTTGTCATTTATAAAATATGGCTGGCGCTAGGTCAATCATTATTGGCACTTGGTTTTCCTTATTATCCATACATTCTCTTCCATCATTCTTCCATTAGGTGAATTTTAAATTAATTATAATGCTCTTTCAGTGTATCAGTGATGATGTAACAACAGCAATAGTTGGTATGTCTGGTTGCAATCAATAAATCTTAATTAATTTTTTTTGTATTTGTTTAATTATGAAGTAATGAAATATAATAAATAGTTTTGCGTTTTGTAACTTTCGTCGAAATCGTTTGTATGTGTGTGTGAACAAAATATAGGTATCCAATTTTCTTTGAACTTTCGTAAACTTCCTACACACATTATGACCAATAACTTTTATTTAAAGCATTTTTTCCAGGATTTGGGAGGAGTGGTTGTTCTAGGGGATGTGCAGCAACGTTAAGCTCTCCGTTAAAGTATCCTTTTCGGTAAAAAGTACGGTTCCACACCACCTTCTATAATATGAACTTACATTAAAGTTATTGTGTTGGATTCCAAATTTGAAGAAAATTTGTCGTCAGTCGGCGGAAGTGGTGCCACTTTTTAAAATAGGTCTTTTTACTTCCTGTTACTCCTAGTAAGAGGAAGGTATTGTAATCGTGTCAAATTTTCGATATCGAGTTTTCACCGGAAATATCCGTTTTGAGGTCTCCTGAGTCCAAAAAAGTGGATTTTAGCCAATGGTCGGAGTGTGTGTATGCATGTACGTGAACAGCATAGCTGAAAAACGAAAAACCGTAGAAAGTTGAAACTTGAGATTCCGTTAAGGTACAACCATAGGATCTGACAGTAACCAATAGTTATCTGTCAAAATTCCTCAACCGGAAGTATCACTTTACTTTTCTTTTCTTTTTTTTTTTGCAATTTTCTCAAAAATTACTCGGACGATTTTCTTCAAACTTGATATATCAACCACACGTACAAAGAGCTACAACTTTTATTTGAAACATTTCTCCGGGAAAATCCATTTAAGGGCACTTTTGGGGGAGGGATGGGGTTGGTTTTCATCTATAGTGTTATTTCAGTTTATTAGACAATTCTGTCATCTAAATAATATTAATTAACATTGAA
This sequence comes from Triatoma infestans, assembly GCA_011037195.1. Lineage (NCBI taxonomy): Eukaryota > Metazoa > Arthropoda > Insecta > Hemiptera > Reduviidae > Triatoma > Triatoma infestans. Next base: position 116,267 of record JAAEAF010001032.1, on the reverse strand, counting down.
TAAGTTGTTGAAATTGTGAGTTTGAAAAAAATCGGATGACCGGAAGTGCCATTTACTTTATTTACCACTTTACTAAATGATTTTTTCACTTTTTCGCAATTTTCTCAAAAAATGGCTCCAACGATTACTTACAATACTTAAAACTTACAATATAAACTACACATACAAAGATCTACAACTTCTATTTAAAACATTTGTCTGGGAAAATTCATAAGGGCACTTTTAAGGGAGTGGTGGGGTTACAGCTTTAAAGTGTATCGTACTTGATTATACAATTCTATCATCCAAAGAAAATTAATTAGAAATAAATAGATGGCCAAAATTTTCTAGTTTCAAGAAAATTTGCAAAACCGGAAGAGCGCTTTTACTGAACAGTTTTTTTCGACGAATTTCATTAAATTTGGCTACACAAACTATCAAATTTGTTAATTATAATTTTAAGAACTGGAGTAAGAGAGAGTTAGAGGTTTTTTTTTTTTTTGTGTGTTTGAGGAATCTGTCAAACGTTATAAATTTTAAATTTTATGTATGTTTGTTCGATGTTATTGGTGCATGCTCTCTATTGGGATTTCAGTGTAATTACTTAAAACAATTAAACTACCTTGGTGATCCGGCTATCCCCACCACTACCGTACTTTTATTAGGGTTAAGTGAAAATATCCCAAGTTTAAAGACAAAATTAGGCGAATTTTATAATTCTATTACGTGCTAGTAAGTTAGTCGTATTATGAGAGTTGTACGTCAGAGATTTTGTTTGTTTTCAGTTTTTTTTTTGGGGGGAGGGGCATTTTCTTAAGAAAAATCGACTGCAATGAGTTTCTTTGAATTCTATTGTACTCAGTACACTTGTTCTTATATTTGTATCTGAATCATTTTACCGAGAAAATTTTTTTTTTTCATGAGTTGTGACAGTGGTGCTGTTGTTTTGCCCGCACGTAAGCTGCTATAGATGAGAACCTTGACAGAGGATATCGGAATCAGGAGATAGTTATCCTATCCGATAGTCAGGCGGCCATTAAAGCACTGAGTTCTCATGTTATCAGTTCTAAAATGGTATGGGAATGCCTAGGTAAGCTTAATGACCTAGGCAGAAGAAATAAAGTTACCCTATATTGGGTGCCGGGACATGTCGGCGTGGAAGGTAATGAGGTAGCCGAAACCCTGGCAAAAGAAGGCGCTGTATCTCCTCTCATTGGGCGGAGCCCTTTTGTGGAGTCAGTGACCAAGTACTCTTAGAAGAAATCAAGAAGGAGGAGGTGGCGAAAAGAGCTCGTCTCTGGACACCACCCGGGACTGAGACAGGCCAAGGTCTGTCTGGGTGGTTATAACCAGGAAAGGTCGAAAGCCTCATCAGTCTGAGTAAGAATAGGACCCGATTCCTTACGGGGCATTGCAGACTCAGGGGACACCTGAGGAAGCTTGGCCTAGAAGATGATGGCACATGCAGATTCTGTGGAGAGATGGAAGGAAACTCCGATACACCTCCTCACAGACTGTGATGCCGTCATTCAAAGAAGATTTAGTAGTCTGGGCTGTTACCAGATAGGGGAGGAGGAAATACCTACCCTAGAACCTTCCAGGATTTTGGGATTCCTTAGGGAGCTAGCTCATCTTCGGCACCACAGGGGGTACAATAGATCAAACAAATGCTTGCAGTATAGAACCTTCAAAAAAAAAAAAAATACTGCTATTTCTAGAAATATTGTCCAGAAAAAAAATTCTTGTGAATTTCCCTACCAGATTTTTCAATTTTTATTTCTTTTAAAATAAACCAATGAACCGTCCTTTTTTTTAAAAAAAAAAAAATAAAAAATGATTTCCATCACTTTGATCAGAGCGCTCCCTCCCCGATAAGGAATAGGAAATTTTTCCCCTCGAATGACTTGCTCTTCTATTTATTATTCGAAATAAGAGATGAGTTTGGTATATCCCTTGAGATCTTCACAATAATCCTCCCTTTCTTTCTTCTCCCCTGGGCATCACTAATGTGACGAAATGGTTATTACATCTGGCACTTATTTTTGTTTTACATTCTCGTACTGCTATAATAAGAGAAGGAAGTATTGCGAACTTATCAGATTTTCCGAACTTATAAAATAGAGTTTTCACCGGAAATATATGTTCTGGAAATCTATTGGGTGGGAAAAAGTGAGTTTTGGAAAAATGCTCTGTGTGTGTGTGTGTGTTTCTTTTTTAGCAATACAAAAAAAAAAAAAAAAAAAACGCAAACTTGGTATTTCGTTTTAGACACTACTAGGGGAAGCGGACATTTACGTTTTCGTCAAAATCGGTCAACCGGAAGGAACTTACTGAATTCTTTTTTTTTTTTTCAATTATTTTGCGATTTTCTTTAAACTTGGTATATAAATTAATCATAAAAAGAGCGATAACTTTTATTTTTGTAATTTTTTTTCTCTGAAAATTCATTTAATGTATGTTCTGAGGGAGAAGGCGTCGACATTGCGCTATCCTCCTAAAGTGCTATATCAGTATATTACCCACTATTGTCAATATTACCATGAATATAATTATTGCTGAAATTCTTTAATTGAAGAAAATTAATTTTCTGGCAGTCTGACTTATATTTAAATATGTTACCGGCAAAATATGAAAATCAGGCAAAGTATGAAATTCATCCTGGACACGGCCTCCATTTATTTTATTACATCCCAATTTTAAAATATATTTTAATAGTAATCATTTAAAAGTTCAATTATTTTACTTGAAGTACCAGAACTATTAAAACACCATTTGGAAAACCATGCTTTATTATTACTGAAACACTACAATAGAATTTCCCCAAGTTAACAAATGAATAATAGGAATGTTTAAAAGAATATTTTTCAAATACACAAAATTTATCATCTGAGTATAAACCACGCATGGTATTATATGAAATGCCTAGGCATTCTATAGAATGCATGAATTTCATATTTGCCCCCGGGTAACATATATATTATCTTTCGGATACATACACATATACTTTTTAGGTTATATGTGAAATTATAATTAGATAATAACCGTATAAATAAATAAATAATCAAAACATTGTAAATTACAATAAGTGAAAGCCATATGAATTTTTCACATCAGCTTTAGAAAATATGGAAACCCCAATAATAATATTCCTAGGGAAGGGAATAGCTAAGTGGTTAGCGTACTGGACTCCCATGCGGAGGACCTAGGTTCGAGTTCAGCTGTACTGCCCTTAGATTTTTCCTAGGAGCTTCTACAGCTCAGTGTCCAATGTTGTCTGTAACGAGAGAACATGTCCGGAAGCCGGCAGTGCACTGAGAAAGCTCCGGGCGCCAATGACCATAGATAATGATGCGCCTTAAATTAAAAATAAATAAATAAATACAAAATAATAATATTTATTTTATTCACCATACAAATAGAAAGCATCCATACAAATAGAGTTGGTTCTGTACAATAGTACTGTAATTGAATAAACACTACAACACCAAAATAATAAATACATTAATATAAAACGCACCGTTAGCTGGTATAAAAATAAAAGATATAGATAAACAACTTGATCAATAGTAAAGGTTTACAAATCAAAAACATTGGAGATTACATTAGACAAAAATAAAGAATTTACTTTCGTAGCTTCAAGATATAAAACAATAAAATAAGAGGAACATCTTGCTTTTCAGTTTTAACTTAATTAATTTTAATAAAGTTTTATACTTTTAGATTTAATCAAGATTTATTCTAAGGTATCCTAAATTTTTTCTAGAAACTTATATTGTCTCATATTTAAGAATAGGTTGGTTGTATAGTTTACTCGTTAATACGGAAACCAATGGAAAAATAAAAAAAAAAATGGAAATATTGACCAATGACAAAAAGACAATAAAGCATAGAAAGAGCATGGAAGGTTATGTATGATCTGATTATAAACGGTAAAATCTCGGACAATACCCTTTTCTGTATGATATATATATATATATATACACTTTAATCTTTGTATAAGAAGGTCTCTACCGAGAAACAGTGGTAAGGAGGAGGTTTCCTCTCTTTATTACAACAGTTCAATCACAGGAATTATCTACGGGGCCACAATATATATATATATATATTGTATATAAGATTTATATTATTAAAGTTTATAGTAATGGTAAAGTAAGTGAGAGAGATTGAGTGGAGAAAAAGGAGAACGATGACTAATACTTTAATATCTTTCATATCTATGTATTAGTATGTTTATATTTTTGTGTGCGTATATGTGTATGTGTTTGGCGGAACTGGCCTGAACGGGGAGAAAGGTCGTATAATACGAAGCTGGCTCGCCTTCAAGGGCCTTTCCTGGTAATGTACTCCCAGACCGCGCTAGCTCCTCCACCACCTCTAACCTCCTTCTCCTTTTAAATAAATAAAAAAAAAAAAAAACACTTTTGCCTCGACAATATATACATACAAACCCGTTCAGTGTGCCGTGTTGTCTCGACATAGTCTGGCCCACCAATATTGTTTTTTAACATCGAGTGGAGAGAGAGACCAGTTTGTTTTTTAATATTCACTCACATGGTACTACCATTTCGTCTACCGAATCATCACGATCAAATCTATTTCTATTACTATTATTATTATTACTGTTATTGTCTTACTTGTTTAGGTATGTTTTTAATATTATTTAATTATTTTATTTAATTTGAAAAATTTAGTAGTTAATTAATTATTTGTGATTTTCTCTTGGAACATACTACTTTATTTATTTATTTTTATTTTTACTGTTGATATAAGAGGAAGTATTGCGATCTTGTCAAATTTTCGATATCGAATTTTTACCGGAAATGCCCTTTTTGAAATCCCCTAAGTCTGTAAAAAGTGGTTTTTAGAAATTAGTCTGCATGTATGTATGTATGTACGTACGTATGTGAACAACATAGCTCACAAATCGCAGAAAAAAAGTCAAACTTGTCATTCTGTTAGGGATATCATCATGGCGGGGGATCGGACAGGAAATTATCTGTCAAAATTTCTTCCAACCGGAAATACCAAATTCTACCGAATGGATTGTGCAGACTTCCCCCCCCCCCTCCGCAATTCCAAAGTTTTTCGGAAAAATTCATTTAAGGGGGGGGTTTTTTGTTAGGCAAGTGTGGACGTTTATGTTTTCCACTCTATTTTAGTTTATTGTACGATTCGTCTACATCAACATAATATTATTTCGAACTAAATATGTTGGAGAATTGAAAGATGTTGTGCAAAATTTTGAGTTTGAAGAAAATCGTTTGACCGGAAGTACTTTTTTACTAAACAGTTTTCTGCGATATTTCACCATTAAAATACCGATGGATTTTATTAAATTTGGTTTACTAATAATTTATACAAATATATATGTTTGTTTGAAACTTTTAATAACCGAATAAATTCATTTAAACAAGTTTCGTGGGAAGAGAGAGGTTATGGTTTCCTAACAAATACACATTTAGTAAAAATGATACTTTTAAAGATAATTTGTCATTTATGACTGGAATAAGAGAAAGTAGTTTCACACCGATTTTTTTTATTTATTATAGCAAATAAAGTTATAATTGTTAATTTATATTCTAAACCAATTAATGATTTGTTTTGTTCTATTTCCTGTCTATTTTACTCGCGCTAATTTAAAGTTCGTATTTATGGTTTCCCATGTTTAGAAATCCACAACATATAGATTTCAATCAAAATAAATTTACCGGAAGTGCTCTATTACTGAGTGATTTTTCTTTTTTTCTGACGCGATTTCCTTGAAAATAACTCCAACGATTTTCTTTTGATCTAATTATTTTCTACAATATAAGTAGTTAATTCATTCTGAGAATTTTACGACGTGTATTATGCACCCCCCCTTCTCCTCTGAAAGTACATTTTTAATATACTTTCTGATTTAATCTCCTTTGTTAAATTTCTTATACAGTATGTTATTGTGATTGATTATACAAAGTAATATGTTGTAAGTTAATCCAGGAAAAAAAATTGTCAGCTGGCAGTCTACAAATGAATTTATAGACGTATAATCTTAAAGAAGATGATTTTTCCGCTCTAAGAAGAATTACCATTCGCTCATCATGTTATCCTCCTTCTCTACATTGTTCGATTCAATCTTTTAGATCCTTCAATTCTAGGTGAACGACTATTATTTCTTTTTGCACTGCCGGCCTCCAAACATTGTTCTCTAGCTGCAGACAACACTGCTCATCACCGGACAGTGAGTTGTAGAGGCTTCTAGGAAAAGAAAATCTAAGGACAGCATGCTGGATTCGAACCCGGGACCTCCGGTTGCTAGTCCAGCGCACTACCACTGAGGCTAATCCCTTCCTTCACCCTTGGCTTACGCCAATTAACTAGAGACGGAGACCCTAGTTTTGTGTACTGTGTTTGTCCTTCGTCTGTAAAGTGTAGAGTGTATGTAGTTTAAATGTATTGTGTACTGTTTTGACGAAGTGCATGGAGTACTGAGCTGTGGTAGGTAACCCGTGGAGTCGCTACTCCCCAAGTAAATGCATGCAACAGATACCTCTTGCGGGCGATTGTGTAATGTAAAAGACAAATGGAAACCGCTTTTTGAGACATTATAACTTAATACTCTGCAATAAGCTTATAAAAATACGTAGAAATCTAAAAATTTTCCAGAAAATAAAAATAAAAAAACACATACTTCCTAGAATCACGATGATACATACTAGATATCTGGTTCAAAATTTAATCAATAAGTGGAATTTAAAATTGAATGAATTTGGTATTATAAAGGTTTGGGAATTCCACAATATCAGATTATTAATGTCTGTTATAAATAAAAAAACAATATAGTTTGTTCAACTTTTTATTGTATATTTACAATAATAAAAGAAATGAAATATTTCTAAAAAGTAGGAATTTTTTTTTTTTTCAGTTCTAATAGAATTATCATTAAATTCTAATGAAATTCATATATAAAAAAAAATTATGAGTAATAAATTATTTCATATATATATTCTATTTTATGAAATAGATGACCTTGAAATAACACAACAACAGTTCCTATCAACAATTTTTTATCAATTTAATGGCGTCCTATATTTTATGTTAAACCTTTTTTTTTTTTTCATTTAAAAATAAAATTTATTGTTAATTATACTTTTAAATTAAATATTTTCACAGGAAATAAATATTTTGAGGTGCCCCTTAATCCAAAATAAAAGTGTTTTTTTTCAAAATTGGTCTCTGTTCAGCATAACTCAAAACAATGGAAAATCGTAAAATGCTAGAAACTTGATATTTCGTTTAGGTATTACCATTGGTGGGGGGGGAGTAATGTTTTGATCTAAAATCGGTCTAACGGAAGTACCACTTTTACAGAAAAGATTTTCTCCAAAAACAGCACCATTGTTTTTTTACTTTCTCTTACTGTCCTAGTAAGAGGAAATATTGTAATCGTGTCAAATTTTCGATATCGAGTTTTCACCGGAAATATCCGTCTTGAGGTCACTTGAGTCCAAAAAAGTTGTTATTAACGAATGCTCTCTCTCTGTTTGTATTGTATGTTTGTGTGAACAAATAGCTCAAAAACGAAAAACCGCAGAAAATTGAAACTTGATATTCCGTTTAGGTATCACCATGGCATCTCTGACAGTGCGATCATCTGTCAAAAATCCTTAACCGGAAGTACCACTTTACTTGTTTGTTTTTTTTTTTCACTTTTTTAAGTTTTTCTCAAACTCGGTATATCAAGTACACATACAAAGATCTACAACTTTTATTTAAAACATTTCTCTGGAAAAATTCCTTTAAGGGCACTTTTGGAGGAGGGCGTGGGGTTATGTTTTTCTGCTGTCTTAGTTAAATTGTACACAATTCTATCATCCAAACAAAATTAATTGGTAATAAATAGATGGCCAAAATTCCTAGTTTCAAAAATATTAATAAACCGGAAGTACATTTTTTACCGGACAGTTTTTTTTTCAGTTTTCGACGAATTTCATTAAATTTTGGTACACAAATTATAAAATTTGTCAATTATAATTTTGAGAATTGGATTAAGAGGAAGTTGTGTGAGTGTTTCACACCAGATTGTTTTTTTTTTTTTTTTTTTTTATATTATTAAGAATGGTTCTGAGGGAAGGGGGTCACGTTAGGGGCTTTCCACCAAACGATACAATTCTATCGTCTATATATATATATATATGTGTTGCCAAAATACCGAGTTAGAAGCAAATCGGGTTTACCACTGAATGATTTTATTATCTAATCATATTTCGAAGGTAATTATTTACATTTTCAAGATTTATAGTAAAATTTTTAACTCTATAATCCCCATACAAAAATAAATAAATCAAAATTATGTAAATTGTTCTGATATACTTTAAACTTGGGTAACTAATTTTTCCAATCACATTTTTATTTGTAAAACTTACTTCGGAAAAATGGATTGTGATGCTGCTTCGAATAGGCTTACCTCTAGAATGTCACTCTGGAAGGTTATGTTCTAATGCATTATTAAGGATAACTAATGATATTTAAATTACTTTTTAAAAAAAAAAAATTAGGGTTCCAAATCAATTTTATAGAATTTTGATTCACCATCCAAACCTTGGCATTTGTCTATAAAATAAAACTTCGTAGTAATGCAAAAAAGGAAATCCTTTATCGATTCATAAGACCATTGACCTTGTCATTTTTTTGTTTTTATGTTTTGTTTAGTATAAGGTTTCAATTTTTTGCTTGTTTCCTGAAAGCAATACATTTTCAGAAAACAACACATTTTATTTGGTAGACAATGAGTGTTTAAAAAAAAAGTTCTTCCGTAACTTCAATGGTATATTCAGTAACTTAAGTTGCCCCCTACCAAGTATAAATGAAGAATATATAAAAAATATCTGGTGTGAAATACTCACAAAACTTTCTCTTACTCCAGTTCTCAAAATTATAATTGACCAATATTATAGTTTGTGTCACAAATTTAATGAAATTCGTCGAAAGCTGAAAAAACTGTCCCAGTAAAAGCGCACTTCCGGTTTATTAATTTTCTTGAAACTCGGAATTTTGGTCATATATTTATTTCTAATTAATTTTGTTTAGATGATAGAATTGTATAATCAACTATGATAAGCGCATTAGAGAAAAACATAGCCCCCAACCCCACCTCCAAAATTGCCCTAAAAATGAATTTTCCCAGAAAAATGTTTTAAATAAAAGTTGTAGATCTTTGAATGTGTAGTTTATATAAAAAGTTTCAAGAAAATCGTTGGAGACATTTTTTTAGAAAATCTTGAAAAAGTGAAAAAATTAATTTAGTAAAGTGGTAATGTAAACTCACTTCCGGTTATCCGATTTTTTCAAACTCGGAATTTCAACAACATATTCAATTCTAATTAACATTATTCAGATGGCAGAATTGTCTAATAAACTGAAATAGCACTTTAGATGATAACCTAACCCCACCTCCCCCATATCTGCCCTTAAATGATTTTCCCAGAGAATCATTTCAAATAAAAGTTGTAACTCTTTGTATGCGTAGTGATATACCAAGTTTAAAGAAAACCGTTGGAGCCATTTTCGAGGCAAAAAACGTAAAAAGTATTAAAAAAAAAAAAAAAAAACAAGTAAAGTGGTACTTCCGGTTGATGAATTTTGACAGTGATCCACTGTCAGATGCCATGGTGATATCTAAACGGAATATCAGGTTTCAACTTTCTACGATTTTTCGTTTTTTAACTATGCTGTTCACATATACACACACACACACACAGACCATTTGCTAAAAACCACTTTTTTTGGACTCAGGGGACCTCAAAACGGATATTTCCGGTGAAAACTCAATATCAAAAATTTGACGATTATAATACTTCTTACTAGGAGTAAGAGAAAGTAAAAAAAGTCTGGTGTGAAACTACTACTAATTGACTACTTTTCATTAAGCTTCAAAATTTGCTTATTTGTCGTAACATATATACAGACATAGAGAGAGGGAGGACAAGTACCTCCTATTAGTTACGTAGTAGTGATCCTAAAAAAGGGTTTCCTAATAATATTCAACAAACACTACGACATATGAAATTAAACGACGCATATTTCTCCAAAAACAGACACACAATCCCCCTCTCTCCCCCAAAATCAATTTTCCTGGAAAAAATCGTTTCAAACAAAAATGAAGGTACATAATAAATATGTGCAGATTGTATATAAAGTTTAAAGAAAATCGTTGTAACCAATTTAAAGGAAAACGCGAGAAAAAATAAATTAAGTAAAGTCGCACTTCCTTCCGGTTGATATATTTTGCCCAAAATCCTAGTGTGTAATATACGGTGGTATTATTTAAATAGAATATTAAGTTTAAACTTCCTGCGATTTTTCGTTTTTGAGATGTTTTGGCACTCCAGGGGACTTCAGAACATGTATTTCCGGTGGTGAAACTCAATTTCGAACAGTTGACACGATCGCAATACTTTCTTCTTACTGGCATTTGATTTTAAAAATGTTTCTAATTTGGGTAGATAAAAATCATATTTTTTTTTTTTTTTAATTACCTCTGTCAGAAATGGTTTGTCGTGCTGTTTTAAAATAAATGATTCTTTGAACAGTGTTCATTATCGCTGAACAAAACAAATACTCTTAGAAGAATAGAGAGCATGCATGTGGGGTTTATTTTTGTAATAGTTTTAAATCTGCTCTATTCTGCGCATTTTAACTTAGACAAATAAAAGCATTTCTTTTTATTATACGAACAATTTCATATCATAAGACCTGAATTAAAATAGAATATAATGAATAATCCCAAGTAAAATTACATAACTGACTTTTTGGATAAATCATATTTTTCTTAAAGATGATTTCACACATTATAACTGCATTTCGAAGAATTTATTTCTGACTAAACTCAAGACATTACGTTTAAATTGGGAAGAAAATACATTACAATATTTAGAAATTCATCAGTTTTAATTTGTAAAACTGGCTGGACCTACTGTGTTTAATTTCAAATTAAATCACTTACATTACTAATGTTTTAAATTTGTATTTGTCGAAACTATTGGGAGCCATTTTGAAGTTAAGTTTGCCCACCTGGACTAAATCACTTCCCCCTGCTGGTGCTATTTGCCTATTTCAACAGATGCATCCTGATTTCTCTCCCTTCTGATTTCCTTTTGTTCCTCCATCTACTTCCCCTAACCATCCCCTTTTATATATTTACACCTGAGGAAATGGCTACCATCTGCTTCTTGTCGTACATAAATATAGCTAGCTCTCTCATCTGTTACTTTATGTCTATTCGGATATAAAGTTTTTATATCGTTATTTGATTTTATAAAGTTTTATAATCATAGAAATAAAAGATTTTATGCATACAGATCATTTGAATAATGTAATGTTTAAAATTTTCCAAATTGATGAGTGCATTCAATGCGCGGTAACAATAATGCAAATTTAATTGCAAATTTTATGACCATTTTCTATTGTTAAGAAATTTTATTATTTCACTTTCCACATCACAATGACCAGAGATGACTAAAAATGTAGTTAACATTTTTCATATTTTGTACAGTTTAAAATTTTTAGAAATCCCAATTTAATTTCAATTACTTTTTAAAAATTTGTTGATGCTATTTTTCACATTTTTCTTTGATACATTGAAATTGTTTGTTACAAATTGGAAGGTTTCAATTGGAAGGCCAGATGTGGCTGTATAACATTAATTTTAATTTATTATTATATTTTTCGCAGTCAAATTAAATCTTTGCATTTTCTCTTATTGCTTTGCTAAATACCAGCGTGTCAAATTTTCGAACTTGTTTAAAATACAAAGATAAAAAAATTAAAAAAAATAATTTGATAGAAAATTGCTATTTAGAAAAATATTATTCATTAAATTGTACTAAGAGGCAACAAAAAATAAATATTATCCTGGTTTACTTTCGTCTATAGTCCACTATCACTAACTTTGTATTTCCGCTCTGTGTTGGAGATTTGTTTTCTTTATTTGATTTGGTAAAACTGAGATATTCTGGACAAACATGGCTGAGACTTCTCCTATCTACCACCCTCTCTATATCTCAACAAATTTTTCTATGCACATTGCAGTTAATTAAGTCTACCATAAATAACCATAATTCTACCATAATTATCTATCAGTTATAATCAACTGTCATATTATACCAATTATAATCATATATCATAAATAACTTAAGTCTGTCATAATTAACTATCACAGTAAGTAAATAGTTATTTACACATTCCTAGGTTCTTGCAGATTATTTTTCTGGATTCTCATTTTTATTGTGGAATAAGTTCATGAAAAAAGAATTGTTTACTTGCTTATATTTCTTATAAGGAATAGCCACACTAAGCTCTCATTATACTTACACTAAGCTCTTACACTATTATACCACACTAAGCTCTTACATATTACGAAAGGAATATGAATTGGAAAAAACAGAAGATTGTTTTAAGGGATTTTATCGTTGTCTCTTTAAAGGTTGAAGGCTGATAGATAGCTGGTAGTCAGCCATAACTCAGTTTTGCATTTTATTTTATTTAGATGTTTTATAAACATCATCTTCAGAATATCGGTTAATAAATCCACAAAACAGTTGTAACGGTTATACAGAGAGAAATCATAGTAGCCTTCATTAATTTCACGCCTGATGTAGCCTAAAATGCAGTATAGGTAATATGTGTGTAGTTCTAATTTTAAGTGCCCCAAAGATAAATGGGAAGAAACACATAGAAGTCAATTTATTTTGTGTTTTAACAAAAATTTTAACAAAAATTTATTTTGTTGAAGCAAGATTTTTTTTTAAGCAATATTTTCCGATGAGCAATATTTGCGTTTGCTATCACCAAGTCCAAGTATATGAAACTTGTAAATTGCAAATTTGAAATTAGAATAATTGCCAGTAGTAAAAATAGGAAGCCTTTCCTGCAGCAAAAAAATTATTGTTGTCCATGAAATTGAGAATTTTCGATTACTTTTTTTTTTAATATTTTTAGAATTTATTTGATAAATTTCATTTAATTTTAACTTTTTTTGTTTTTCAGCAGGTAGGGGAGTAAGCAGTGGACAGAATGTAACCAATAATTTACCGCCCTTGCTTTTCCATGAGGTTCACGGCGGAAATATTATGATATCCAGAGATGGTTCTGTTGCTAGGCGAATTGAAAGTTTTTGTAAAGGTGTCGCTTTCTCTGACAGGCCTGTCAAAATAGCTGAAAAGGTAAATTATATCTGCTGTATATTACTTAGTAACTATCCTAACCTCAATTAAAATATTTAACAAGTATAAGTAATTTAGAATCAAAAATTATAGTCATGTTGTTTTCAAATTCCGTAGTTTAGAGCAGAAACTGATTTTTTTTTTTTCATCAGCACTTCAGCTGTATGAAACAACCATTGCCAGAATTTCATAAAATTAACCAGACTCGAACGACAATATTATGACATATTATCGGTAACCTTTTACAAGATCGATTCGTTTGCAATTCCGGCTATGTTGAGTCTCAATTTTTTTCACTACAACAGGTACATTCGGCTTGTGGCAACAGTAATTACTATAATAATTTAAGATTTTGATTGCTTCATTCAAAATAACTTTTTACCAAATATCATCTTTGGTGAATTAAACATTAAAAGTATTATTAACCTTCCATTCATAATTGACAATTTTTATGTTTTAGATATATTTGAAATTTGTCGGAGTATCTAATAACTGGAGCGGCGTTTTACGATTCGGATTTACCAGTCATGATCCAAGCACGATGAGATATTGTCTTCCAAAGTATGCTTGCCCAGGTTAGTTTTCTTGAAACCATTTAAACATTTCTGATTATTTAAACATTTATAATATAAACATACAAATAAATAAATTTTATAATTGAATTTTCGCTTAAATTGCAGATTTAACAAACAAACCTGGATACTGGGCGAAAGCGCTAGCTGAACGATTATGTGAAAAAGATGCTGTACTTTTCTATTATGTAACTGTAGCTGGTGATGTACATTTTGGTGTGAATGGCGAGGAAAAAGGTGTTTTCTTTAGCGGAGTAGATACAAGAGGACAACTATGGGCTATGTTGGATATTTATGGAAATAGTACCGCTGTACAGTTTGTAGATCCAAGGCAGAACTTAAATAATTCGCAAAGGCGTAGGCATCCACAACAACCGCAAGGCAATGTTGGAAATCAACAAAGAAATTCTATGGTACAGTATTTTTTTTTTTTGTTACTTTGGAATTCTGGTATTTAATTGTAAGGAAAAGGCATAATTAAAATTGATGGGAAACTGGAAAAAAAGGTTTTCATTGTAATCCTAATACAAAAACAAATTGTCTATGTATTCTCAGGGAATTCAATTTGCGAAATAATGAAAAGAATTTTTTGGAAACATTTATAATTGCCTAATTACCTAATTGTCTAAAAACAATTAAAATGATAAAAATCTTAATTCATTGTTAATGAAAATAAAAGTATTTTTGTTAAAAGTCTTTGAAATGTAGAAACATGTAATTAATGCACTTCATTTTTACGTCCTCTTGCAGCTGTAAGAGCAAATGAAGTTATCGTGATAAAATATTCGAAACTATGTTTTTACCGAAAATAGTTGTTATGAAGAACGACTCCAATATGTATACAAAAATAACTGCAATCTGTCTAGGTGCAATCCTCTGGACAAGAGGATTATTCGCGAAAGTTTTTAACAAAATCCGACAAGCGGAAATGCGAAATAGTTTCCAGTTTTACGCCATTTTTTTTTTCAAAAACAGTATCAAATGATTTTTTTTTAAATTTGATACACTAACAGCACATAAAATGCAGACCTAACACCTAACTTGTAACATTTCTTTTCGGAAAAAATTATTTTCAGTGGTTTCTGGGAAGCTCTGACGAGTTTAAGGCTTCTCTCCGGTGTCATTTTCGAGTGTTCCGCCGCCTGTTTTACTATATTTAGGAAAACCTACAAAGTGTTTGTAAAATGCCAAGTTTGTAGACAATTTGTCAAACAATTGCGAGAATTGTAGAATGAGAAATTCATGAATGTTTCATTATAGTTTTTTTTTTTACTTTTTCTTCCAGTATTTTATCCTGTAACTTTGAGTTGTTCATTATATCAAATTTAATTTTGTTGTTTATTCAGTTTTTCTAAAGTTATTCATTTCATTTTTTTTTTTTAACAACTTTACAAGTTTCTATAAATTGCATTGATTTATTCTTTTGACAGCAGTCTGTTGTGCAACATCAAGATGAAGTTGAACAATTGATTTTGCCACAACTTGCTGGCTTAACTGTCCATCAAAATACACATCAACAGCACCATAATCAGCAGCAACCGGTTGTAGCTTCCGACGCTCCTGATGATGGAAGTACCTTTGACGAATTGCCGGCCCCACTTCCATTACGTTATCAACATCCATCAATGAAATTCGTACCATTACCTTTCCACAGGTAATTATAAAACATTCATTTTAATTAAATTTGTTAACTATTTAATATATGAAAACATCTTATCTATTTCTAAATTCCATTAGATTATTTAAAAGTTAAAACAATGATGATTTGATTTCCCCTTCAATGAAATCAATGAAATTATTCTTATTCTGAATTGCTTTTGTACTTCCTTAATTTATATAGTTTTTAGAATACAATAATAAAATCGCATTAGTCTTTTAATGCAAGTTCAGAATACAGTATGGTTTTATTATTTAAACATTTTTACTTTTTGTGTTTCAGAGCCAGGGGTCGGAATGTACGACTAAGTGCAGATCGTTGCATAGCAAGTCGTTCTGAGACTGAATTCTGTCAAGGTTATGTGTTTACTGGCCGGCCATTAGCTCTTGGAGAACGAATTGTAGTGCAAGTATTGGCCACAGAACCATTATATCTTGGAGCACTTGCTATGGGCCTAACTTCATGCGATCCATCCACATTAGGACCAAATAATTTACCAGATGATGCAGATATATTATTAGACCGTCCTGAATATTGGGTTGTCAGTAAAGATGTTGCTACTGGCCCGTTGAGAGGCGATGAACTAGCGTTTGTAATAACACCTTCTGGTGAAGTACAGATGACTAAAAATGGTGGACAACCGGTGACAATCATGCATGTAGATCAGTCCTTAACATTATGGGCATTCTTTGATGTTTATGGTACCACACAAGCGATTAGACTTTTGACTTCTTCCATACCACCAGTACAGCACCAAAGTAATTATTATTTTTTATATAGACTTTTTTTTATTATTATTATCATTCTATCAGAATTACAGCATTCATAAAAATATGGAATCACCGAAGAGAATAAAAATCTAATTCTAAAATGTTTTCTTCCGTTTTGAAATTAAAGGTTGTGTACCAGCGGCAAGTCGAGCAATTGTACCAATGGCGGCACCACAGGAGAGATGCTGTCCTGTAACAGTGGCCACAGCACCTAGTGCTGGAGGTGGTACAGTACTAGTTGTTAATTTACCGCCTCCAAATCAGAATGCAGCACAATCAACCCCGTATCCACCTACCACTCATAACTCACCGCATCAACCTACTTATAGCCCAACATATATAGAGGTAAATAATAATGAACTACACTCCAAAGATATCGCTCTAGTGTAGGATAATCGTCATGGATTGATGTCACGCGCGTGCTGATTTCCCATTTAATCTTATACATTTATTTTCTCTTATCGTAAACAAGTTGGATATTAGCTTGCATATTCTTTGCGATTTAGAAAGCACTCAAGAAATCCTTAATACTTCTCTTTTGTATTTAATACAGTATAATCTACTTATTACAATCGCCTCTTATATCTAAAATCCAATGAAGGAATTTTCAGTTTTTTCAAAATTGAAATGACGTGGTAATACTTCAATTTTTTGAAGCTATTTTGAAGCTCATGCTTTTTCGTATAGTACGAGTTTCTTTGTGGACTTTTTGACATTGTGGACTCGCTATTATACCACACCATAGAAAGATTCTGGATGGGAATTTCATCAAGAATAGGCGAAGAAAGTTTCATTATACAAAAATAATGTAAATTAAGGCAATTATTCGTAGAACCTTTACATAAGCTTTATTTAAATATATATAAAGGGTATATATCTTAATGTTTATACCGTTTATATCTCTCAAACGAACTTATCTTAAGCAGCCTACTTTGATCTTTCATTGATGAGAAATTAAATCATTTATTTCATAAACCATTGGATTCAGAATAGAATATATCCTTTTCACGGACTAATGTTTCAGACAGACCTAGAAAAATCTCTGCTATACCACAGAGTATTCGTGAGAAGTTTTCTAGTAAATACTTATAAAGAAGGAACTATTTAAAAAAAAGAGCAAAAAGGTGCAAGAATAAATAATTAATTATTATCTTCACTTTTATTAATTTTTTTCATCGCTAAATATCTTATGACCATTCATAATTCGAATGCTTCAGTTAATGGAATTTTCCTCATTCTTACAAGGGAAGAAGCTAAACAAACCTAGTGCTTCGAAACTTAATATAGGCGGCAATAAATAATACATACAGATATCTTCTTAATCTCTCAAAGTTATTTAATGCGAATAATTTATTATTATTTTAATGTTACAGCCTGTTGGTGGTACATCATATTCAACAATCGATCCAACAGCAGATGGAATTAGAGAATGGGTAGAGACTAGTATTAACAATTCAACATTAACCAGCGGTGGCGGACCGTCAGATTGTTCAGTGTGTTATGAACGGCCAGTAGACTCTGTATTATATACTTGCGGACATATGTGTATGTGTTTTGAGTGTTCAGTTCAACAGTGGCGAGGCAAAGGTTGCGGCCAGTGTCCAATATGTCGGGCTGTTATTAAAGATGTTATCAGGACTTTTAAGTCGTGATGATAACAGTAAGTAATAATTACGCTACTGAATGAATCGGTTATTTGTGTAAGTCAGAGATAGAGGCTCCTTTCTCAGTCAGTGCAGAATTTAGTTTTAAAATATATTATATCGCCAACTGAATTTATAATATGGACCTAATTATTATTTAATAATTTGTATATGTAGTAACAAATGTTTATAAAACCAAAAGTTTTTACTTTAAAATAATTGAAGTAGTATGGAAATCATTAATGAATTTTGCTTTATT
Organism: Triatoma infestans; assembly: GCA_011037195.1. Taxonomy (NCBI): domain Eukaryota; kingdom Metazoa; phylum Arthropoda; class Insecta; order Hemiptera; family Reduviidae; genus Triatoma; species Triatoma infestans. Next base: position 98,185 of record JAAEAF010001032.1, on the reverse strand, counting down.
ATTTGTTCATTCTCAGTTTCTTACTCTTCTTGAGAGACATTTGGAAAGATTGTCTGTCAAAGAATAAATATAAAAATGTATGGGTACACTTTAGCTAAATTGTAATTAGTTGCAAAATAACGTTCAATTTAATAATTTTTTTTTAAAGAAAGTTCCCTCAGGACTTAAAATACTTTATTACTTTGTTTACTTTTATAAAAAAAAATTGCAGACGAAGTATGGCTATGTAATTCAAAAACATTCCGACTTTCCATTTAATAATTCTTGACTTATCTTCACACATAGTATACGACCAATAATAACCTTGTATGGTTCCTTCAGATACTTTAAGTCTTTGCTTATTATCATTTTTGTTATTATAATTATTATAATCAGCAAGAATTTGAGAAAGAAAAAGTGGGAAAGAGGGCGGATTATGCCGTAGTATTATTCAATGTTATTTCGTATAATCGCGTAGTTGCTTTTGATTTATAATTGTTATTATGATTATTAATATAATACATTAATTTTAAGTGCTAGTGATAAAAAAAACAAATTTTTTATATGAAGCCAAAGATGAAATTTCGTTGAGGGAAGAAATGGCCTATTTTTATTTTGATTCTAGGCTGTTATTATTATTATTATTATTACAGTCCTTATCTATACCTTGTTAATACAAATAATAATAATATTGTATTATAATATATACATATATAGGCAGGTAATGACTGTAAACATTTTAGTTTTTTCTACATCAAGTATGTCTTCCCCTGCATTGAAATGAGCGAATCTCTTACGAATTTGTATCTCTTATTCTTATTCTTCATCATTAAAATAAGATATAAAATCTTTAAATATTGTAAATAACGGTCTTATTAGTTTTTTAAAAATAATTTTGTTAACATTTTCATGTTTTCATAAGAACCAAGAAAAAAAAAAATGGAGAAAGTAAATTACTAATCATGGAATAAACAAGTAAAGTAACTTTAAATCTAATTTGATTGAATCTCTATATTATTATTATGTTAATTGAATCTTATTTTATTGCGATTTATTGTATCTAGTCAAGAATTTAATTAAAAATGGCAATTTTACTTTTTTTTAATTATTATTTTAGTTCATTGTTTTCCAATTCTTGTCATTAAAATTTTGAAAATAAATTAATTAAGCATCTTTTAATGGTGTTTTCTTTTGTTTTCATTTGTCGCTGCTTGGCTCTTTTAAAGGGATATACCTCGACGATTGCAGTTAAAGACAACTGGGGGTAGTAAATAAGTTTGGCCCTGGACTGTGGACGCTGTTCCCAGCGCCATGCAGTTCTGCTTCGAGGCCTAATATTTGCAGGTACCTACTGTTACTCATCATACTGAGTCAACATCGTAATTTGTATGAGCCCCATAGAATTCAAACTCGGAACGCTTGCCCAAAAGCGAAAGTGTTAATGCTGATTTAACAGAGTTATATTAGGGAAAGAGTTCCATGTAAAGTATATGAAGATCGTATTGGTAGTAAGTTTCCCAAAAATGGGTTGCAAGAAGTAAGGCTAATCTCAAAAAATAAAATTGTAATATAGGAGAAAGCAGTTAATGAAACATCGAGGCCAACCAAGGTATTGGAAGGCCTATAAAGTATATAGTAGGTAATTATAGTTGAGAAATATTTTTCTAAAATTTGTGCATTGCGCATTTTTGTACGATTGTAGGTACAATGCGTGCATATATCAGGAGATGTATAAAGTGTAGGAAGCAGGGGGTTCACAATTCGGTATCGCTCTGGAGAATTTAATATATATGTATATATAAAAACATTTCTTTGTGTTAGTGTAGAAACGTGTGTTTCCTATTAACTTTTTAAAATAAGAGTGGGGGATTCTTGCGCGATGAACGTTGAATACTAGCTAGCTGTAGTTGAACGAACTTACCCGATCTTATCCGAAGTTAGTTGCACATTCGATATTGCACTGTAACGGCCGTTCGTTATTTTTTTGTGCGATGTGGCCTCTGCCAAAGTGTGAATTTTTATATTTTTATCAAGCTTTTGGATTCGAATTGGTTTATTTTTTTAAGTAATTATATTTTATATATTTTTCTATATTTATATTATTATATTTCTAAATATTATTTTTACATTAGATAAAGTTTTAAACATTTTTTCATTCCGTCTGTTTTCAATTTATCATGTCACAATCTGTAGCAATTAATAGTGTTGAATATTTAATTAAAAATTCGAATAATTTAACTTACGAAGATAGAATTAGGATTAAAAATGCCGGTCCCCCGCGTCCCAACTTAATCATTATTACTAATTACAAAAACAGATAATTTAAAAAAAAAATGTTGAACCCCCACATATCCAAGTCAGGAGCCGCCACTGATTTAAAGGATACCTTACTTCATTAAATGCCCTGATCACAATTAAATTCGATCCATATTGCAACAGTCTTATCGCTTACACTACACTTTGAGTTTTGATGCAATTAAACTACTCTCTTAATGTTGTATAATGTAATGAATGATATTGATGTGGGAATTGATCGATTATTGTGTGCAAGGTGGTGGAATGGAAGGAAGGTTTTATGTAGGTTAGAAGACAAAAAAATCTAATAAAGTGTTTTATTAGTTGTATTCAGATTCTTAAAGACCCTAATCTCTGAAACATTAAACATGGTGTCAGGTGTGAAATTTTGCATACAAGCCATGTGGGTATAGAAAAATCGAAGGAAAGGGCTAAGCAAACTATAATTTGGCCACAAATAAATATGGACATAGAAGAATATACAAAAAATTGCCAAGTTTGTCAAAAATTTGTCAGAAAAAATGTTAAAGAGCCATTATTAAGTCACCCGATCGATCCCGTAGCGCCCCCGGCAAAGAGTGTTTGATGATATAATGACCTACGATTCTCGTGACTACCTAGTAGTCGTCGATGCCTATTCCAATTGAATAGAATTAGTTTCTCTAAAAACCAAATCATCAAAAGATGTTATACTAAATTTGAAATCCATATTTTCCAAGTTTGGTATTCCGGAAATAATGATTTGCGACAACATTCCATTCGCGTCATCTGACTTGAATGAGTTTTCAAAGGCTTATTGTTTTGACATTGTTACCAGAAGCCCTAGTTATGTCCAGTCTAATGCTTTTGCGGAAAGAGGAGTGGGGATAGTGAAAAGTATTTTAAAGAAGACTTCTGGAAACAAAAGTGATTTATTCTTGGATATGTTGGAGTATAGAAACATGCCATTAAAATACTTGAAGCTGTCGCCCTCTCAACTGCTGATGAACAGGACATGCAGGACAAGAACCTTCGACAATGGGCAGCTTGATGCCTAAGATTCACGCAGGCGTTCCAGAAAAGCTTAAAGCAAAACAGCTCGTGACTGAGTATTACTACAATAGAAGTGCCAAAGAATTAGAAGAATTAACTCCTGGATGTGCGGTGTTTATAGAATACCCTAAAGTGGGAAAGTGGCGGGAGAGGTATTAAAAAAAATATGGTGCAGCGCCAAAGTCTAGTATCGTCAAAGACCATGAGACGAGTCGAATAGTCAGCAGAAACAGGAAACAATTAAGGAAAAAAAGATATAGTCGAGAAGAGGTACCAAAACCATCAATATCAAGAAGTCAACGGGAGAAGAAAGTGCCACAAAAATTGAAAGACTATGTTTTAGAATAATATATATGTAAATTCTTTTTTTTAAAAGAAGGAAGATGTTATATAATGAAATGAATGATATTGATGTGGGAATTGATCGATTATTGTGTGCAGGGTGATGTATGTAAGGTGATGGAATGGAAGGAAGGTTTTATGTAGGTTAGAAGACAAAAAAATCTAATAAAGTGTTTTATTAGTTGTATTCAGTTTCTTAAAGACCCTAATCTCGAAACAAAAATACTTAACTTCTGGAGTACTCCCTAATATCATATCACTGCACTCAGCTTTGTGAAAAATCTTATGTGAAACACCCATATGACTTTCTCTTACCCCAATTAATACAATGTAATTAACAAATTTGCTTTAACACTGCAGGGTTTACAATGTTTAGTTGCGCTGGACATAAAAAAAAAAGTGTTAGGGATTATAACTATTTACCTGAGCGGGTTGTGTGGAGCGTCCTCTTGTCATAACCAACAAAGCTTGTGCAGTTTAAATTTAAACCTGACAGACCTCCAGTATGCGCATTACAAACAACTGCATATAATATTTGAAATTTAGCGCCACAAATTCCACACAATATTCAAAATCAATTTTTTCGGAAAAATGTTTCAAATAAAAGTGATGAGTTTTCATCTGTGCAGTGAGCATTCCACTATAAAGAAAATCGTTTTAGCCATTTCCGAGAAAAAAACTGAAATACAAACCAATTTTGTAAAAGTCGCATCTGGTTAACTTTGGAATCCTAGTTATGCAATAAACGAATAATATACAGGTAGTGAAACAGTAAGTTGTGCAATGGTACTTTACTGGAAGGCGTGACGTTACAATATCCTCAGAACTCCCAAAAATGTTTCAGTTTTCTCATAAAAGTATAGGCATTTATATGTAATAGTTAGTATACGAAGTTTAAAGAAAATCAATGAAGCCGTTTTCTATAAAATTACTAAACAATATAAAAGTCATTAAATAAAGTCGCACTTCCGATTGGTTAATGGATTTGACAGAAACCTTCGTGTCAGATGCGAGAGTTATATTTAAACCGAGTCAAGTTTGAGCATTTTGTGATTTTTCGTCATTGAGATATTTTATTCTTACATACTCATATGCAGATCATACGCTAAAAACGTTTTTTCGTCCCAAGAGGCTACAAAGTTTGTATTTCCGGTAAAAACTCAATTTCGAAAATCTAGCTCGATCGTAATACTTTCTCTTAGATTAGATTCTATGGATCTAGGACTAAGAGAAAGAAAATCGGTGAAGATTTATTAAACAAAAAAAAAGGTGAGTAGGGTTCGGAACACTGCTGTAAACAATTTGCAATTTACAACGAAGGTCTCAATGGTTAGGACATGGGAACCTTCTAATTTCTTCCATAAAGGAGAGGATTAATTACCTTAGCAGGTTTGGAACGGACAATAAAGCTGTTTGTGTAACGAACTTTGTGGAGCACCTACTGTCAAAACAAACATTGCCTATGCAGTTTAAGTTTAAACCTGACTGACAGATCTCCAATTGGAAAACAGAGAAACCCACCTCTTGGAGAAACTGTGCGAAAGTAAAGTTTGTAGAGATAGAGAATTGGAAGAAATGCTTGCAAAAGATCAGCCTGAATAAACGAGAAATTTGGTCATAAAGTAAACAATGGAAGAGGGGTTTGAAAAAAAGAAGTTAACATGGTTGAAAAAAAAGCCGAAAGGAGTAGCCAGGGAGGAAAGTGGATACCTCAGAGAAACAGGAGTGGAGCAAGAAGATTGAGGAAGGTGAATGAGAAATTGACGCTCGAAAAGGCCTCGGCTTGGAAAATAGCGTTAGGAAAGTTTGGGGGAGGCAAGGAGTGGCCTGACGGTAATCTAGGATTCCTAGATAAAAAGTAAATTTTCTTATATCATCTAATTCCTGCGTTATTACTCATTTATTCAAGCACTTTATCCCTGAAAAAGTGACGAAAATTCTGGAATTCTTATTCCTTTCGGATTGCCCACTTTTTAAAACAAATGAAAATAGATTAATATAATTTATTTATTGAAAGCTCAAAATATTCAAACTTGACAGAGATTTAGTTCTTGCATTTCTGTGAATATAAGGTACTTGATTGCACAATTATTCTATTGGGCATTTGAGTATTTTAGAATTAAGCCTTAAATTTTAAATAATGCGCAAGAAACCCAACTTACCATCTCAATGGGCTTAAGTGGATGGACAAAAAGGTCATTTTTCTTGTTCAGTTAAACAGATAAACAGATACGTTTTGATATTATCTTGTTTTATGAATAGATAAATAATTTTTTTCTTATGATATTGGGCGTTGGACGAATCAAGTTTTAAAGAAAATAACTATCGGGAAATTTGTGTACTGATTACAACACTAATCAAACCTGGATGAATAAATAACCTCTGACATGTTACTTTGTTGACATAACATTGATATAATACTGGTCTATAAGGAGTATCATTAAATTTTCTAATTTATGATTCATAATGCCCTACGCCAATCAACCATCAGTTCATGTATCAGATTTAACTGATGAAAATGTGAAATTTCAAATAGAGGATACAGAGTTGAGGTTAGTTCGAAGTTTTTAGATGATACCTAATTTAAAAATTATGTAAATTATTATTTTTTTCTTTTTGTAGCGTGGCAAATAGTTTAAGAAGAGTATTTATCGCAGAAACTCCAACTCTCGCTATCGATTGGGTTCAGTTAGAAGCTAATTCAACAGTTCTTAGTGATGAGTACATTGCCTCTAGAGTAGGATTAATACCATTGACTTCTGATGAAGTAGTTGATAAAATAGTTTATTCAAGAGTAAGTTTTAAATTTTAAACAATTTTTCATTATCCTTTACTAGTCATTCGGAAACTTGTGAGAAGTAAACACTTCCACGGTTTACAAACTTGGGATTTAATTTAGCTTTCTCAGTATTCGTTTCTTAGTTTCGTTAGACTCCAGAAATTTAAAGTAATTGTAACCAAAATTTATAGTATTTATCAACTATCTTTTGTAGGACTGTATTTGTCCTGACTTCTGCCAAGAATGTAGCGTAGAATTTACATTAGATGTAAAATGTGTGGATGATCAAACAAGGCATGTAACTACAGCCGATCTCAAGACAACCAATCCTCTTGTTGTGCCAGCAACATCCAAAAATAAAGATGCAGACGCAAATGAATATGGAGAATCTGATGGTAGGTTATTACAGTTTTATATATATCTTTTCGCTTAATCCCTGAAATCAGTTCAAAAATTTATCCCAGCTTTAGAATGAGTCATTGTGGATGGATCTGCGAACTAATTTTTGTTGTAGATGTAGATAGTGGCTTGGATGAGGCAAGGAGTGGCCTGACGGTAACCGGAAATAGGGAAACGGCGGTAAAAATAAGAAATTGAAAATTATAAGCAAAATGTATTGCGCCCTTGAAGATGTATTGTGACATAAGTGGTTGGATTCATAGGCTGGACCAAATATGAGATTGTGTTTGTCATAACACCAAGCTTCTTATTCTTCCTTCTGTCCGCTTTCAGATTTTCATCATCGTAGTTTTATTAACAAGATGAAGAAATGTTGATTTCCACTTTCCAATATTTCCATAACACACTACTCAGCCACATTATCAGTTTTAATGAAATATCTCTTTATTAGTCGGTGTGGTATGTGGCTGAATGTTTGAAACGTAGAAATCATCGTTTCTATGTTTTGTTAAACCAAGATCTGGGGTGGTTGGAAAACCGTCCCAAGGAACGCAGAAAACGTCACAAGAAAAGGAATCGTGCTATGCCGGCAGAATTGCGGATTCATTGAGCGTCTTCTTCTTTGCATCTGTACATGAATGTAGACATTAATAAAACTAGGGATAGGGATGTAGAAGTGAGTGTGCATGCTGATGGGTCAAGTCCCCTGCAGATACCCAAGCCCACTTAATTACGCACATTAAATAGATTTTTAACATTTTTCTTACCAATGTATACTATTGCAGATATTTTAATTGTAAAGCTACGAAAAGGCCAGGAATTGAAATTTAGAGCATATGCTAAGAAAGGTTTTGGCAAAGAACATGCTAAATGGAATCCAACAGCAGGTGTTAGTTTTGAATATGATCCTGATAATACAATGAGGCACACATTGTTTCCAAAACCAGATGAATGGCCTAAAAGTGAATATACGGAACTGGATGATGATCAGTGTAAGTATTATATCTTGAATATGTGATTGGGTCCGTAACCTAGATAACATCTGGAATTTTAAGCATGCTTCTTTTTATTGCGGCTGACGGTTTCGGATTCTCATCAGCGTCGGCGTATGGTTCATTAAGTTCGTGTAGGTTTTGATTTCTAATTAAAGTTTCTTTAAGTATCCAAACATCACACTGATTGCTTCTGTAATCCGTATTTCCGATGTCCAATCCAATATTTACTATCTCAATTGTAGCAACTAGATCTTGCAGATCAGAAAGCAAATATCGCCAAGAATAGCCAGATCGACACCTCTGATAATATAATGTTAATATTAAAGAAAATATATAGTTAAAATTCCTGACGTTTGGCCAAAAGTAAAAAAAAACAAGATGAAGTTTTGCTAACATTTTTAAATAACCAAACATTAATTAAAATATTTAATATTTTTATTTGAAATATAAAATGCCGATTTGCATTGAGTGAACGAATCAATCAGATGGTGTGATGACAGAAACTCTTAAGTTGAAATCAACTTCTATGAGTTTGAAACCACAATCTGACGTGGATGAGAATCCGAAACCCGCCAGAACTAAAAAACAGAGCTTGCCACGATTATTAAATAAGACTTGCCCCATAAGACTTATTTCTTCAAATATCTTTAATATCTTTATTATCAGAAAGCACAGAGATAAAAATAAAGTTTTTTCTATTATTTTTCGTTTCAGATGAGGCTCCCTTTAATTGGGAAGCAAAACCAAATAAATTCTACTTTAATGTTGAAAGTTGTGGATCATTGAGGCCGGAGAATATTGTCACTAAAGGTGTAGAAGTTCTAAAAAACAAACTATCTGATTTACTTACACAGATTACCCAGGCAGAAAATGAAGGCAATGATGCTAATAATTATTAATTATTATACAACGTTATTTGTACTGTATATATGAAAAATATTTTGTTTCCATTTGCAAATTTCAGAATTCTTGGGAAATTTATTTTATATTTTATTTCCATTTATCTTTATATTTTTGCTAATCTATTCGAATTAATATTACATTTTTTCCAGATTTTTTTTTATGTAAATCTCTAATTTGAAACTTGTTTGTGATATTTCATCATTGTATCAAATTATGCATTATATTTCTTAACTTTTTAATAAATGACTTTAGTTATATATATATTTTTTTTAATAATCTGCCAAAACCCAATAGGATAAAATAAGAATAGAACTTTCTATAGAGCTGAAAAATCAAAACAAGTATTGTTGTATTCGTTTATGCATTTCTTCATAAAATTACAATGTAAGATATCATTTTATGAATCTATTCTGTCCTTCATAAAGACAGAATCAAATCAAATTAAATAAAAGCTATCACTTATTTGATGCTTTAACCTCTAATTTAAAATTTGGACTATTCCAGACAATCTGCCACGTCGACTGGGCTTTTCAGCATGAAGGATGTGATTACTGCACAAACGGGTGTTGTATCTTTGGTTAGGCTTTCCTTCACAAAGTTTTCACATCAAGAACATATTTATTGCATTTTGTTGATGCAAGTTGTAATAGCAAATACATTTCTAAAAAATGAATAAGGAGTATTAAACCTTGCGTTCCAATTTTCATTAAGATTCATAGAAGAAAATCTCTGGACTTAATTTGTTTGATAAATGATTTGAATATGTGGAATTATTTGTTGAAATATAATAAATTACATTTAAATCTGTTAGAAATCTATTTTGGCAAATAAGATAATTAATAATGAAAGATGTTGTTGTAAGAAAATCTGTTCCAATATACTCATTGGTGAAAAACGACACATATCTACTTATGTATTTATTTTAATAAGCTAAAGTTACTTAGAGAATTAATTGATATTTGAGAGGTATTTACAGAGACATCCAAAGTATCTGCAATAATATCGAAATTTGTTACTTTCAGTAGCTTCATTTCTTAGTTAACGATCGGTTTGGGACGAACCCCCATCTTCAGGTATTCAGTAAACAATATTGTCTTAGCACTACTGATTAACGGAAATTTTATTCATTACTTTGCTACTGGACGTCATAACAAAGTCTGTATATTCGATCCTTTGACTTGACATGACTATTTCTCCCTTTTACAAAGTGAATTCGGATCGAAAGTTTGCCACAACACTCATCATACCTAAAGCAGCCGCTAGAGATAAAAAACGAAAAATGCAATTTTTTACATTCGATACTTTCCATTTGTATCGACGAAATATAAACCAATTTTTTTTTTTTAGCTGTATCCACTGCGACCTGAATGATATTGTGTTTCCCTTCTCAGTTCACTGCCGGCCTCCGAGCAGTGTTCTCTAGGTATAGACAACACTTATTATCACCAGACCATGAGCTGTAGAGGATCCTAGGAAGAGAAAAGGTAAGGACAATGCTTGATTCGAACCCTGCACCTCCGCGTTGTGCTACCACTGAGCTAATCCCTTCATATCTATTAGGGTTAGTGTTCCACAAAAACTGTTACTCTCTATTCGCAATTATGCATTGTACACTAGAAACGATCACATTCCATTCGGTGTACAAATCTTGACATCTAAGGTGACAGTATACTATATGTCAATGCGCAGTGGATTTGGCTTTTGCCTAGGCATTCTCTCTATGCAACATCATACCATCAACTATAAACTGCTGTGCAGAAGTTACTTTTTTCACAGTAGATTTTTTTAATAAATAGAATTCAAATTTGTGGTTGAGGCAAAAATTATTTTGTTCTTTACATTCCTATTAAAGTGAATGCGCGTTCACTTTTTTTCTAACATAAAATAAGTGGGAAGTATTTGTCACTTTCATTTAATAATGTTTTTTGACATAGTAAATATTTTATTCCATCAGATGTACTAATTAAATTCATATTTAACACAAAGTAAAACAAGTTTGCTTGGCATTCGCTGGTCTATAATATCGTTTTTTTTATTATCGGTTGTAAATAAATAACAAGTTTAAAAATCTTAAATATCATTTTATTATAAATATTTTTTTATTAAGAATAATTAGTAACTTTTAAAAATAAGTAGTTCAAATTGGCGGATTTTTGGTTTTAGTGATTTTAGCATCAGTGACGACCACGTTCTCTTCCAGCCCAACAAGCTAACCTCCATAATATTTATTGTGCTTGTTCTCTAAGGAGCTAAGGCCTTTTTTTTAGTGGCGACTTGCACATTTTATAATATAATTAGGCAAAATGTCAAAGGCTGAACTTGCTTGTGTTTATTCTGCATTGATCCTTGTCGACGACGATGTGGCTGTGACAGTAAGTAAAGTTGTATTATTTTTTGCACGTGTGTACGCAAGAAATATTAAGAAACTTCCTTTTAGCATTATTTGTATTTTGAGAATGTTTTTATGATAATATATTTTGCTTTTCGCATGAATTAAATACTCCAACTTTGCCTTTTGGAAGAATATCAAATGATTAAAATAGAAAAAAGAAAAATTTATTAAAAATCAAAAAATGAAGTGTGTGCATTTACCTAAGGTCATGTTCATTATATTTGTGTTATAGATACTTGTTTCTTTTTCATGTAGTAATCTTGTTGTATATTAAATTACTAAACAGGATACTCTAGATAACCTATAATTGTAATTTATGATTCAGTAGGATAATATATGATCTAAATAGAAGTTTTAAATAAGCACTCTTTTTAATTACCAAATAATAGTTCGTGTTTTATCGTTTTTCTTAGGGTGAAAAAATTCAGACCATTTTGAAAGCTGCTTCCGTTGATGTGGAGCCTTATTGGCCAGGATTATTTGCTAAGGCTCTTGAAGGTATCAATGTTAAGGAGTTGATTACAAATATAGGAAGCGGGGTTGGTGCAGCTCCAGCTGCTGGTGGTGCTCCAGGTAATTTATATGTTTACACATAATTTCCTGAATTACGCAGGGTAATTGTAATAGACTTATCGTTGTTTCAAATCCTTTTTTTCTTAAAACTGAAAGGAGGAACATATTGGAAGTAACAGTTTCACAAAAGAGTTTCTTTTGAGAATAGTTTTAATTTTTTAACTGATAAATGTTTATAGGAGATTTCATATTTTGTACAGTTTTCGTAGTCCTCTATGAAATTGTTTGGAAGAGAGTGTAGTACTAACTCGTCTGTGGTAATTATTAAGAGTTTCCTTAGATAATATGTTTATGGTTACCTGCATTGTATCTAATCATGATAATGAATTTTGGGAATGGTGTCATGTTTCTATTGAAACGCATACGTAATTCAAGTTTTTTCCCATGGGAGTATAAATTGCTTTATTGAATTTATTCCGAACGAGTTTCTGATTGGAGAAAGCATTTTTCAATGATTTTTTTATTATTTTAGCTGCGGCGCCTGCAGATGCTGCCGCTGCTCCTGCTGGTGGCGATAAGAAGAAGGAAGAAAAGAAAAAGGTAGAAAGTGAACCAGAATCCGATGATGACATGGGCTTTGGTTAGTAATTGAATCTTATTTTTTGAAAATTTACTGTAATATAGGGAATCATATTAATTTATTTATTTATTTTTTCAGGGCTCTTCGACTAAAACTGTTTTGTACCATCAATTGGTTTACTCGTTTGTACCATCAATGATGTTTTATACTGATAACAATATTGAATAAAAAGTGATTTTTATAACTTCTTGTATTTATTTAATCTTTGTGCACCATTTTTATCTGTAATTATCGTACTTAAACTTGTTTTATTTTTTTATACTTATTCAAGAATCGTTTGATCTCTCTGATAGTTAGACCTTTACTGTCAACGTGGTAATTCTCGCATTAATCAGCAGAGCTTTCTTCTTTCATAGTGCTAAAAAATACTATTCAGTGCAGGCCCGTTCTATTCAGTTCAGGTTCATTAATTTAACGCTACATCTATATTTTAGGCTATGCAAATTAATTCAATTATTAAAGAAATGAGCCTTCGTTATTATATCACGATGCTACTAAATTCCATCATATACTGGTATTCCAGATCGTTTTTTGTTGATCTTCAGTAATGTTACAGATTTAAGGAAATAAAAAATTTGTATCGTGGCTCTGTTAGATTGAACATTAGAAGAAAAGGAACCGAACATATTATTATGTAGCACTTCTTCAAGTTTTGAGGGATATATACACAGGTTGAATGATCCGTAGCGATGAAATTTTTTTTTTTGCGTGATTGCCAGTGTCATTGCGATCATCGGCCACATTTGTAAGTATACGAAGGTGAAAATGATTATGTAAATTGACTCTGCCTAGGGCAAGTTTGTGATTTCGCTCTTTATCAAAACTTCCTAAACACATATTCCAACCCAACGCTCGATAACACAAAATGAAGCAGACTATCAAAATAAAAATATAGGAATTGTTGAAAAAACTGTATAACAATTCACCTAATCCCATCCCATTTGTCTACATCAAATCTGTGATATAGAATTGCACTTTGCATCAATTTAGTAATATATATACGATTATAAAAAACAGTATTTCAAAAAAATAGATACAAATAAATTAAAAGGAAATGGATAAAAATTTGTATTTGTAAAATCATAAAGTATGAATTTATGCGCAAATTAGGACCGAAACATTTTTCTTTATTCTGGCAAATTTAAATAACATTTATCCATAAATAGATGATGCTCCTGGTAAACTTATTGATTCATATTAGTACTACAAAACTAGATTTGACTGTTTTATTGTTATGACTTGTTCCAAAAGTCAGAAAGCACTTTACTTAATCTATTTTACTAATAATAAGATATTGAAACTGAAATATTATAATTCTCTGTATAATTATATTTTCTCTTCATCAGTATTAATATAAGCTATAAAGCAAGAATTTCTTATTTTAAAATTCTTTTAAAAAAATACCTTGCCTTGAAGACTTATTCTAACAAACTACTTTTGTAACTTTCAGTAACTGAAAGATCGAACTTAATTTATCTATAAAAGTTATAGTTAAAAATTTGCCTTGAAAAATGTGCATACTTAAAAAAAAAAATATTCAGTTCAAATATCAATTATATAATAACAAAAATCAATAAAATAATTTTTCATCTTTTGAATGAAATTTTTAAGCAATATTAACCTGTTGATCAAGGCACTTTTGGTAACTCATCTTCAGAAAACGAGCCGTTTCTTCCGCCATTTTGGTCGAGGAAGCAAAGCCACAATATTGGAGTGACCACGTGTCAAGTATTATCATAATTGTTTTATTTTTTAGTGTTGAAGAATACAGAATGGAATCGTCTGTGGAAAATGAAGATGGAGCTGAAACTTCACCCATAAACTTTCATGAAATGGAGTTGGATGACAGATTATTAAAAGTTAGTTTTTTTTTTAGCATGTATAAGGACGCTCATTTGATTTATGTTATTCTAAGGGTTTTATTATGGTTGATTGTTAAGATTCATTTGTGCAGGCAATTGCTAAATTGGGATGGGCTAGCCCTACTCTTATACAAGAAAAAGCAATTCCTCTCATGTTGGAAGGAAAAGATCTCTTAATCAAAGCTAGAACAGGATCTGGTAAGACGGGGGCGTTTATGATACCAATTATCCAGCAGATTCTAAACCAAAAAAAGGTAACTTGATATTTATTTTATGTATAAATTTATTTCTTTATATAAAGGCTTGAAAGCCTATTATCAACATTTTCGGGCTTGGTTATTTTATTGCAAACTAAATTCATTGTACTAAATTTTGTGCTACACATGATGAATTAGATTATACATTGCGTTTTATTAACACTATTCAAATATATTGTAATGGTCAGCGAAATTAATTTCAATTTCGGAAAAACCGTAAGTTTCAACTTAGAACTTAAAATTAGCCCTACGTATCAACAAAGGTTCAAAATTAGTAACCTTGGAAATACATGCATTGTTGTGATTTCTTATTGTTATAATTTTTGTTCTGTATGAATGTATTTATTCAGATTTCATTGAAACCGCAAGTTCGGGCACTTGTTATGGCGCCAACAAAAGAACTGTGTAGGCAAATACATTCTCATACCCTTCAGTTGACGACAAAGTGTTCCCAAGATTGTCGTGTAGTGGATATAGCGCAACAGGTAAGACTATTTTCTATTCAGTTTAATTTCCTATATATTTATATGAATTTCCACTCATCTTCTGTAGGAAAATTGTAAAAATAAAATATTATCACTATACCGTTCTTGAATAAGAAATAGAATAACTTTTGAAGCATTCCTTCTGTACAAAGGAATGGCATATTTGGATACCCGCAATCAAATGGGGATATTTTTTCTCGGACTAAAATGGATTGTAAAGAATACTGAAAAAACTATGTTTAAAATTTATTACTATTCCTTATAAATCATACCAAACCTTTTAATTGGAAGTTAAAAATACTTTTTATTGAAAGAATAATTACCTCATCAATAAATTGAGATGTACAGGAATAATCATACTAGGTCTACATAGTGTCAGTATTATACGGCTGCTTCAAAACCGAAGCGGTGTTTTTTTTCTAACCCTATAAGACTTACAGACAAAAATGTTACCAGTATTACATGGAGTTCTGTTGCTAAAGAAAGAAAACCTATAAATTGAACCTCTGGTAGTAAATTTAATATTAAGTTCCATGGGAGATGGTGAAGTAAAGGATTACTGTAATTAATAGAGCTTAAGTAGCTTGGGGTTTTTTTTATTTTTGGGTTTTAGAAATTTATTATGTCTGTTGTTGAAAAACAGTTTGTTTTTCGTAGATGATTTATTGTTATAATAAAGATTAACATTATTAACTTATTCTTTTATATATTACTTTTTACACGGGCTTATATTATAATTTTAGTTTTAATATTGCTCTTATAATATTAGGCAGATGTGGAGTCAGCTCGTCCTTTGTTAACTGATCTTCCAGACATAGTAATTGCCACACCAGCGCGAGCCATGAGTCATCTTTCTATTGGTTCATTAGTACTGAATAAGTCTCTTACTACCTTAATCGTGGATGAAGCTGATCTGGTCTTTTCATTTGGATATGAAGATGATGTGAAACAGGTACTCAGGTAAATAATATCTTCAAATAAAATATATATAAAAAAAAATATATAATTATTATTATTATACAAAGCTGTGAATAAAATTAAAAATATTGTACTATTAAAGATTATGTCTAAGATCATAATTACCTAATTGAGTTGGTTATAATTTTGCTTTAGGGTGCCATTGTCAATCTGCACTTCTACATATAAACCGCTTTCGTTTTGTAATAATTTTTCGATTGATCTAACATTCATTAGCATTGCTCTTGCATCTTCCAAAGGTGATAGTGGATTAAATTTTTTCCTATACTCATGTAAAGATATTGGGGAACCTAAGAAGTAATTATTTTATGAAACATACCAAGTTACTTAATAAATTAAAAATTAATTTTATATTGAACAGAAACAAAATAAATTTCCCTTTCTCTTCCAGGAGTTATTTTATCCTTTTACTTCTTTTTTTTATACTTTATTTAATCTACTTAGTACATGTAAATGTGGACGAATTTATTTGCCACTCGCTCACACTAATAATTACTTTTCATATAACTTACTAAACTCATTAATTATTTTCTATGAGTTATTAGAAATATGAGTAAATATCATACTAACATTGTTGGGAAAAAGAAAATCTTGGCAGGCCATAACTCTGTAGTGTCATAGTGAACAAATATGGAAATAAGTGCAGTGAACTTAGCCATATTACTAACCATTCTGATCTGTAATCATTATTTAGAAGAATTTCTGGTCTACATTCTATTTTTGGTAGTAAAGTCATATTTAATAATAAGGGCACTGGTTCTGAGCTGAAACAAATTCCTGTTCAAAAAAAAGTTATCGAAGCTTCTAATTAATCATTACATTAGTTTATTAGAAAACTGTTAACAATAGATGTAATTATAGTACTAGACATACCTGGTTCCTTCTACTAGTATTATTTTAACAACAGCCGGTTTCATAGGTTGCAATTTATAATATTGCAAAGATATATTTATAGACATACATCCTTGTACACTGGACATATCCAGTAAAACAGTGGCAATATCTCTGTGCATATATTCTAAATGTGTCATCATTGTTGACGGCGATAATACTCCAGCACAGTTAGGTATAGGACATTTAACTGGTCTGTGTAAAAAAAGTGAATATGTTTTCATATTGTAAATTTTATTCTAAAATTACTGCTCTTAAACGCTATTATAGTCATAATAGTCTTTAATGATTTAAAATTGCAAACAATGAATTAGAAAGTTAATTTACACTAGATGTCGGTGTTGGATTCTCATAGGATAATTTGTAAAGCTCCAAAGGTTTGTTAAATATTGCTAATTTGACGTTCTTCAAGGAAGGGAGTTGTTAAAGTAGAATTCACGCTCATTTTATCTCAAGAAACCGCTTGTTTAAATGTTTGAAGTTGTTTACTTGCTCTAGCATTGAGTATTTATGATTAATAACTATAGTTGTGATATTAAAGGTGCAAAAGCACTGTTGAACCATAATAAAATCAAAACCATATTTGACCTGTTTTTTTCATTATCCAAATATATTTGACATATAGTTGTAATTTGAATAACCTGTAGGTAGCAATTGCTAGAGTACGCTCATTGTTGTCAACAGAACATGTAGAACTAATTGATAAGCTTGAACATTTGCGACATAACAAATTAGAATTTGAACAGTATAGTAAATCCTCATCATCTGGAGACCTCATTAGAAATTTGATTGATTTAGATTTTTCTTCGTTAGAACCATTAATGAAAACATACGTTTATAGGACATTTAACTTATTAAGAGATATTAAACTAAAATTAAAAATAAATCACACGAACACTAATAATAATTACTAGGCAACAAAATGTTTATCTTTTTAGTAATGAAAAGAATCTATATTTAGCCTTAGATAATTTCTAGCATTAAATATCAAAATATCGGCAAGTCTTAATTTGTTTTATACTGTAGTAACATTGCCTAATTGTTCGTTTTTTGAAAGATCGATTCAAGTTCTATCTAATCAAAGAGATCATGATTTAAATATAATAGGGATATGTATGTATGTAAGTATTTTAACTATATGACTATATAGTATACTGTATACTATATATTAGTAATATATATGCATCCCTACGAAATATATATATCCCTACATGGTATATATGTCACTATTTTTTCTTTTGTATTTTTCAATTTTGGTAGTCCTAGATTTAAGAAATTTTATATTATATTTATATTTTATTTTTATTTTTGTTTTAATGTATTTTATGCGTTTAACTAGATGAAAGATTAAATAAATTTATATTCTACTTGAAGCTATTTTCAACTAGTTTTTCGGAGATGTGTCGTAAATCAAGGATAAATTTTGTTAATGACAGAATCTATTAATGACATACACATATACTCCATACATACATCTTTTGTTTCGTATTTCTATATTCTAATAATGTTCTACGTTCTATTTCAAACATCCTGTATTACGATGTGAAACTATTTTTTATTTATTTATTCATATTACGACCCCTCCGACTTGCTGTATTCTAACCATATTTAGTTAAAGCACTGTAAGTCGGTAGTGCCGTAGTATTGACATTCACAACATTTGTATAATACAAAAAAAAAAATTACATTTTATATTTTACTGAAGCCAGCACGTTCTAAATAATTTTGTAATCGAAGTTTTACAGTGAGAAAAGGACAAGCTTCCTGGATGGATGGATGGATAACAAACATGTTAAAAACAGTAATATGATGAATGAGTGGAGGTTTAGTATCGCATGTCTTAATTTTGTGACTAGATTTTCACTCATTCGTTATTTACTGTGTTAAACGGCAATTGTTCTATATCTACAATCAGCCTTTATCTTTTTACCAAAGTTAATGATGTTTTTTTTTTAATTTGTTACCAGAACTGTCACTTAAAGTTAGCTGTACATAAAGATAGTACCAGAACAATTTTTAGTATGAATATTGCAGTTATATTTTAATATTTAAATTGTATATAATTCTATTTTAACGCCCAGGGAACGTGAATGTGAACTTCAATAAATCTTAATGGCATTCGATAACTACTTAGTAATTATAAATGATCTTATAATGGTGTAAGTTATAAAACATACGCTAAGAAACATTAGTGATTCTCTAAATGCATTAATTTTCTTTGATTTTTATAAAAATACTTCGTGAAAAATAAGGATACATTTAGGAGCCTGGTTTAAACTCTCCCTTATTTATTTATTCGGGGAAAAAATTATTAAAATATAAATTTTCTTCCTGAATAGTTCTCTGCACCTCCTTGCTCTAACGCACATTTAACGGAAAGGAGAATTAGTGATCAGTGTGAAGAACAGGCCCCTTAATGTTGGATTTGAAGACATAATTGAAATTTTTCTTGGCATAATTAGCCAGAATATGTTACCTACTTATTTCTCGGTTATACAGTCTATAAGAACCTGGGCCTCTAAAAGCCGGCTACTAAGTTTTGGTTTCGCTTTTTTGCTTCATCTTCTAATTTCAGGTTCTCTGAAGTCATAAAAAACGGGTGATCTCTTCTTTTATCCCTTTCGGTTTAATAGCTAAAAGCTTTTTTTTTAGGAGGGATATCTCTCTTAAGACCTGACTACCCTATGCGAACTTCATTTTTAATAAATGTCGCCAAATCATATTCGCATTCAATTTATGGAAGTGGTCATTTCTTCTCATCTTCTAGATTCCATTCTTGTTCATCTGGGCCATTTATACTTCTGAGTCCACGCATACAATATCTTTTCATTCCTTTTTGGTAAAACCCAGTTTTACTAACTAGTCTCAAAATGCTCATATAGACGATAAGTTTTGCTTTATATTGAGTCCTCACATTTTGCACTTTTTGTACATGAAAACCTATTACCGACCACTCCCCCTAGCCTTTATTGTATCTTCATATACATCATTTTTATTCAAGTATTTAGTTCGAATTTTCCGATTTCACTAATTTAATGGTGTTTTTGTTTTCTGTTGATCACATGTAAACAAACATCTATTGGCCAATAATTTTTAATCGAATTTCTCGGCTGACTGTTTTTTAGAACATATCGATTGTAAATTGTAATTACGTATTTTGCAGACATTTGCCGCGAGTTTATCAGGCAGTATTGGCTAGCGCTACGCTGACAGATGATGTAACATCTTTGAAAAAATTAGTCCTACATAATGCAGTCACTCTTAAATTAAAAGATGCTGACATACCGGTTGGACAAATTACTCATTACAAGTTATATGCAGAACAAGATGATAAAGCTGCACTCACTTATGCTTTGTTAAAATTGGGATTAATAAAAGGAAAGACTATAATATTTACAAATACTGTTGACAAATCTTACAAGTAAGTGTGTGAATAACATTTATTTGCTTCACGTTTACTTTGCAGTTAACATTATTATATTTTATTTCATTATATAGATGCATCCTGAATTTTATTGGAATAATTCCTTATATTTTGTTTATAGAATAAAATTATTCTTGGAACAATTTGGTATAACAAGTTGTGCATTAAATTCGGAGTTACCAGCCGCTATACGATGCCATGTTGTATCCCAGTTTAATGAAAACAGATATGATATAATCATAGCTTCTGATGAGAAAGTTATGGCGAATCCTACTAACAATACAGCAGTTCAGTCGTAAGTACTTAACGTTTTTATTTTTCTTTGAAACAGTAAAAATATATTAACAATCACGATGGCTGAAAAACTACTCTTCCTTGCGATTTGATGTTTTTTACTGGGTTGTTAGTGTGGATATACTCTCCATTCAAGCGACATTTTAATGTATTAAATATAAGTGATAGGTCTATATCGCAGAAAATACCAGTTTTCCCGTTTCAGATTGCTTCTAATTTCCTTATATACGACCATTTTCGAACTTATTTGCTCGTTGACTAAAAATGTGAGAGTCGACTAAGACCAAGGTCCAGAATTACTCAAAACCAATTTGTTACAAGAAAAAGAATCAGTCTGAAAAGGGAAATAAGTGAAATTCACTGGGGCCAAAAATTCAATTAAATGCTTTACACATTTCGTGGGAAGGCAAAATTGTATTAAGAAAAAATTAGGATTCGCCAATTTCCTTTCCTCCAATTTAATATATTATTGATTCCTTATAACTGAAGAATTCAATTTTTATCTTAATATGATTATTAATCAAAAGCTATTATATTCCAGATCCAGAAACAAAGATAAAGAGTCAGGCGTTTCGAGAGGGATTGATTTCCAATGCGTCTCTAATGTGATCAATTTCGATTTTCCTTTAGATATTAAGACATATGTTCACAGAGCTGGCAGAACTGCAAGAGGAAAGAATAAGGTTATACTTTGTTTAATGTATGTTTATGGCCTACCAGGACAAATAATTAATAGTACTTAATAATTTAGTAATAAATGTATGTACAACAGGGATCAGTGCTCTCATTCGTAAGTGTAAGTGAAGTTCAAACTATGGAAGCTGTTGATGAGTATTTAAAAGAAGGACTGGGAGTTGATACAATTTTCAAGTTAGTTTTCTATTTAACGATACATAATACATCGAAAATTATTTCATATATTATCAAGTATCCACCAATCACCAATTTTTTCTTCTTATTTTTTAGGGATTATAAATTCAAAATGGTGGAAATAGAAGGGTTTAGATACAGAGCAAGAGATGCCTGGAGAGCAACAACTAAAATTGCTGTGAAAGAAGCTAGACTAAAAGAAATTAAACAAGAAATATTTAATAGCAAAAAACTTAGGGTATTTAAAGTCATTACTAGTTGCGATTTATTTATTATTTATCCGGTTATTATCTATTTACATATTTCACATACAACCGAAAATGTGTATAAATTAGTATATAAATATATTGTGATAAGCTGGCAAAATTATAAATTATTTAGTTCTCACATAAACATATAGTGATCTTTTTGAAAAAAAATTGTTGAATTGTGTTTGGTATGTGAAGTATTATTTTGTTGTTACAAAATAAAGATACTGCAATTTGCAATCAACTTATGTATGTGTTTTAGACTAATTAGAATTAGTCGAGACGTGGTAGAATTAGTGTTTTTTTATAGGAAGTATAATATAAAAGGTTTTTAGCAAACCACCGTAACGATTTCAACCCGAAACTCAAGCGTTCTTCATGAAAACGACCGCGGATAGAAAAAAAGATCATAATATTAAAGTCGTACTCCTGGTTAACCGATTTTCCTTAAACTTGTAAATTTTGACCTCACATTAAATTTTTATTAATATTATACGACGATAGAATCATTGGAACTTTTTTTTTTTTTTTTAAAAAAATCGTGTTTTTTACTTTTTGCTATAATAGGCGTTTGAAAAATCGGAAATTTAAGCTACAAAAGTAAAGAAATGTTTCTGTATTTTTAAGAATTGCTGTTTATCTGATAATAACGAAAAAACTTGTAATAACCTATTTACTACTTTTTTTTGTGTGTAGGGTTATTTTGAAGAGAATCCTCGAGATCTAAAAAGCCTTAGACATGACAAACCTTTAAGAACAGTGAAGCTACCATCACATTTAGCAAATGTACCTGATTACATTGTACCACCATCACTTAAAGCAATACCTGGACTGATAAAAGTAAATAAAGTGAAAAAGTTTAAACCAGCTCCAAATGTCAATAAAAAGTATCAAGTAAGTGTGTATTAATGACATTCAATCATATGTATTCACATTTATGAATATATAATTTCGTTGCCTTTTAAGTGTAAACACTGCTCAGTAACTGATGTTTATCTTTGCTTTAACTGAATCATGAATATTTAAATAAAGTAGTAATTCATTTTAGAAGTCTGAACTTTAATACTACATTGATTATTTTATTCACTTCTTGCATTGTATTCAATTTTGCAGATAAGGATGAAGAATCCCTTAATTAGTATGGATCCAGATAGTGTTGATGAAGCATTGTCAAAGAAGAGGAAGAAAAAATGAACAATTACTTGTAGAACATAAAATGTACATAATTATGTAAATATATCTTTTTAATGTCTTTTGTTATACTTTTGTGCTGTTTGTTTCCTTGATAGATTTCTGAAACCAAACTATGAGGCTTACCATTCTGTTTATTCCAATAGAAAACAAATTTTGGGAAACCTTTTTCATACACTTTAATTTAACATATGATTGTTTAGTAAAAAGGAATGTTGGAAAGCAAAGCTCATCCTTCGATTTCACAATTTATACTGATGAGTTCCAAATTTGACACATCTATGATGCCGATTTAGGTACCTCTCATCATAACGAAGCCTGGACCTTTCTTTATGGTATATGATATGGGGATGTAATGAGAAAGAGAAACGGCAAAAACAATGGTGACATCTCCATGGGGACTAACCTGAAGTCAGTCTTCCATGTTAGTTTATAATAGAATAACCACTGTGATTACGAATAAAATCGGCAAAGACTTGAAAATATTTTTATAGATGTGTGGTAGGAATAGCTAACTACAAAGCCAAATGCACTGCGACATAAAATCCCTTAAATGTGTGTCTGTAAACTGCAAAAACACGTACCATATGAGATCTAGAAGTATTATGTAAATATAATAAACTCCCGATTATCTGTGCATCAATTTAATTTTAAAAAATAATTATTTGTATATGTATTTTTTAAAGACATATTTGCTCGCTTTCATGTTTACGCATTGGCCAATGGGAATTCGAGTATAACGACATAATAGCACTTAGAATAATTTGATCTGATATTAAAAAATCAAAAGGTTCCTGCAAACCAACCAAAAAAACAGATTTTTTTAATAAAATGTGCATTAAAAATGTTAAAATAATTGTCTGCCTTAGAATTGTATATGTTGTATTTTAGAAATAAATAATTATAGTTCGGATTATCCGTGCCGCCTCTCCCCACCATTAGTCCGGATAATCGTGAGTTTACTGTAGTTGCAAATCATCTACATTGTAGGCCCTGGTATGCTGTATATAAATGCCTTTTGTTAGGCAGGAATAAATATACTAGACGACTAAAATATTATTAATATTATTTTTACTTTCTATTGCTAACAAGTAAGGAAGTATTGCGATCGTGCCATATTTTCGAAATTGGGTTCACACTGGAAATTCTGTTTTGGGCGCCCGCTGAATACGAAAAAAATGATAATGAAAATTATAAAAAGTCTAGTGTGAAACACCCATTAAGACTTCAATTAATGCAGCTTAATTAACCAATTTTCTTTAAAATTGCGATGTTTAGAATGAATGCCATAAATATCTGAGTCTCTGTTAAAAACCACTAAGCTTATGCAAAACACTTTAGTTTTCGGATTGAGACCGAATCGACGTTTCGCCCATATTGCAATCAGCTTCTTTAGGGTTGTTTCACCTTGAAAGCTAATGGTGCAATTTCAACCCCTGACGCGATCTCAAACCCGGAAACTCAAGCGTTTTCATGAAAATGAGCGCGGAAACTTAAAAAAATCATACCAAGCTTGTGCAGTTTAAATTTGAATCTAATCTCTCTAAAATTAATTTTTTGGGAAGTTTTTTATGAATTAAAGTGGAACGTTTCTTTCTAAGCAGTGTGTTGAGTCCTCAAGTGACCAAGTGACGTCATGGGCCGTTGCTGGGCAAAAAGCTACGTCACCAGCCTGGATGGAAAGTTATTGGGTTTGGTGGGATCGGCCATGTCTTTTTTTAAGCAGTAGTGTGTTTGCGTCCTTGCGTGGAAAAAAGGGTGTACTGCTTGTTTTTTGTACGATTTTGCCTTCAGACAAAACACTTCAATTTCAGATTTATATTTTAATTTTAGTTTAAACAAGTTGATTTGTCTGTCACTTGATTTATATTATAATTTCAGTTGTAAAACAAGTTTGTCTGATGGTCATGTCCAGGTAAATACATTGCAGCCATTGCTATCCAGTTTCTATTTGAGACCCTACGCCCTGACATTTTTCCTCGTCCCGGCAAAAAAAAAAATTTTTTTTTGGTGGACCCCCAAGATTTTGGTGCCGAAACCCGGGAATTTTTTCTCACTTCCAGTTGCTCAGGGCTGTTGAGTCTCGTGGCTGATAATTTTTTTTATTTTTATTTTCCTCCTTCGGTCTGTTTATCTCTCTTTTTTCCTTTTTTTTTCTCGTTTGTTCGTCCTGCTTGCCTTATGAGACAATAAACCTTCAGGGCGCTTATGAGACAGTCCCCCAGGGCGCCTCGTCTCCTCTTGCATTGACGACCACCCCCACCCCCTTTGTCAGCCCGGTTGGTCACCCCGCCCATGAACCCTCTCCATCAGACTCCCCTGGGCTTACCAACGACGTGGTCATCGCGAGGACCGCCTCAGCTTTCTATTGGAGCGTTTGAGGTAGTGGATTCACTGGCCGAGGGTCTATCCCCCACATCTCCTAATGTCCAACCCCGCGCTAGAGCCTTGGTGGAGGAACTGATTCCCCTGTCTCAACAGGCTGAGGAGGATGCTTGGGCTTGGCTTCGGGCTCTCCCGGAGGAGTCTCGCTTCACCTTTTCCCATGACCTCTTAGATCTGCATTTCCGCTTCCGTCAGGTTCTGGTGGACTGCCTGGCCCCCATCGTCGATCCTCCTTCCCCCTGCTTGACCCCTCCTTCCCTAACTGAGGAACTGGGGCGAATTCAACTCGCGTCCCACCTGTTCCCTTCCATCCCCCCTTTTGAAAGCGATGTCCTCCTGTACCCGGCTTTCAAACAGCAATTTTTGGCGGTCTCCCGGACACTGGAATTGCCGGTTGAACGCCGAATCGCTGCCCTACGAGGCTGTCTTCGGGCCCCTTCAGCCAACCTTTTTACGCACATAGCCATGTCCCAGGAGGCTTATGTCTCCGCCTGGGAGACCCCTGATTCGGTGTATGGTGGACTCTTTCTGGTCGGCATGGCCTTGGCCGACTCCTTGGCTTCCCCACTCTCTGGTCCCTTCTCTCTTCCTCACTTCCTGTCTTGGGCCACGCGCGTCAGCCAGAATGTAGCCCAAGCCTCCATCCCCAACCTCACTGACTTCCTTCTTTTTCATGCCATCTTTTCCTGTCTCCCCACTCACCTTCAGGAAAGGTTTAAAACTTCCCATCTTCCTTCCCTCGAAGTTCTTCCCACCAGTGATCTCTTATTGGGTTTTCTCCAACGACTGGTCAATCCCAGTCCTCTCCCATCTACTCCCACGCCTTCTACCAATCCTCCCGTCCCTTCGTCCTCACCTAAGGTCTTTTCTCGTCCCAGTCGGCGGTCCACCCCGCCTTACCCGTCCTCTCTACCCATTCTCCCAATCCCGATCTCCCCCACCGTTACTTCCCGTAAACCAGGGTGCTTCCTGTGTCGGGGAGAACATCGATTGCTGGAGTGCCGACAATACCTTGCCCTTGCGGTTGCTACCAGACGCGCATGGGTAGTACAGCGCGGCCTCTGCCGTAATAGTCTCTCCGACCGCCATGTCAGTTCCCGATGTCCGTGTCAGGTCGAGTGCCGTTGCTGTCATAGGCAGCACCACTCCTCCCTCCATCTCCCCACTCAAAATATCCCCGCCTCTAGTGCCCCGGCGGCCAGCACTACCTTACCAACTCCGTTAATGGCCATTAATCCCTAAGCTCCTCAGTACCACGTGACCCCCATCCCCTCTTTTTCATCCTATAGTGAGCATTCCCGATTGTCTCTTACTCCACCCCTTGCCTCGGAATTGTCTAGTTCCGATCCTGATACCGTCCTCCTCACCTTCTAACACCTCCCAGCCTTGGAGTCCATTCCACTCCAGATCCTGATCTCTCTCCCTTGACTTGTCCCCCATCTCCCCCTTCTTTGAGAACCTCTCCCACCTCCCAATCTCCTTGTTAGGTGATCGGCGAGCGCAGTGCCGTCCCCAAGTCAGGTATAGCATTAGCCCGTTCAGTGTTTCTGCCCCCTTTTCTAACCCCAAATCCCTCTTAAAAAGCTTTACTTGTGACCTGTCCCTTTCGCTTACCGCGGTTGTTCATCTCCTAGAAGAGGACAACCGGTGGCACTGTGGTCGGGCCCTTCTCGACACCGGTAGTCAAATTAACCTGGTTTCCGTAGCCTGTGTTCAACGTTTCCAATTGTAATATCTGTGTTCCCCTGGCTCCGTCTTGGGAGTTGGGGATGCCAAGGCAACTCCTACTTTGGGGTCCCTGGTCATCCGTATGGCCCAGGGTTACCCCCTGCCTGACCTCATTCTCTCCTGCTGAGTCTAGAGTTATGCGTTGCATATTTGCTGGCCGCCACCTTAGTCTGGTCCAACCCCTATTTCCCGACTTATCAATGGATAGTGTCTTGGACTTTCTGACTCCTTAATTGGCTTGTCATGGATCACCGCCTCATCCCCCCCCCATTGGAAGGATTTTGTAGGAAACCATGTTGCAGCCATTCTAGAAAAGGTCCCGTCGTCCCAATGGTTTCACGTTCCGTCTTCTCTCAACCCTGCTGACTGTGCTTCCCGCTGTTCTAAGCCAAATGAGTTAGCTCATCACCCGCTATGGTGGGAAGGTCCGTCCTGCTTAAGTCTCCCTTGTCGTCGTGGCTCATTGGAAGTGTCCGCCCAGATTTGACAGAACCCCATGTGGGCTCCGAGGTTAGGTCTCACTCCCTCACCGTGTCGGCTGTCGTCGCTGCTCAGTCTTCTTTGGATAGTCTGGAGAGCCGTTTCTCCAGTTTGCTTACCCTGTAGACTGTGGTCGCCTGGTCTTGCCGCTTTATTCACAATGCCCGTCGGAACTCGCCACCCTTATCTGGATCACTTTCCCCCCAATAACTTCGTCACGTATTGTCCCTTTCAATCCGTCGGGCATAAGCGCACTCCTTTCCTGATGAGATTGTCGACTCCCAATCAAATCGACCTAAGCTTCGACTCACGAGAACCCTTGGTCTCTTAATCCACTCGTACGGTACTCTCCGTGTCGGGGGGCGTCTCTGTCAGGCGGATCTCCCTGACTATACTAAATATCCCGCCCTCCTTCCGTCTAAACACTCCCCTTACTCTCTGATCATCTCCCATGCCCATATTGTTAACTTGCATGTTGGTCCAGCAGCCACACATGCTTACCTAAGGAACCGTTATTGGATTGTCAAGGTCGTAATGTAGTTAGACGGTTCTTAACCAAGGGTAATCGATGTTTTAGTGTCAAACCTCAAGCCTTCAGCCCGCCAATGGGACAACTTCCCTCCGACCGGACCGCTTCTGCACCAGCCTTCAGTGTCACCGGAGTCGACGATGCCGGACCCTTCTCAGTCAGGGTCGCTTCGCTACGATTTGTCAAGGTCGTCAGCGCCTATCTAGCCATCTTTGTATGCTTCACGTAAAAGCCGTTCATATTGAGGTCGTCTCGGATCTATCTACGCCAGCCTTCCTTGCCGCCTATCGTCGCTTTGTCGCACGGCGAGGCCACCCCTCCCATATCTGGTCGGACAACGGCAGGAATTTTGCAGGTGCTGCCCGAGAACTCAAGGAGTTGGCTTCCTTCCTCGCCACACAAGATCTTCAAGAGAATGTCTGTCGGGAGTCAGTCAAGTACGAGACAGAACGGCACTTTATTCCGCCCCAGGCGCCGCAATTTGGCGGTCTGCTAAGGACTACCCTTGGCGCCCGGGTACCCACTTTGGAGATCTTTATGACCATCACTACTCAAATTGAAGCTGTCCTCAATTCTCGCCCATTGACCGCCCCTATCCAGCTCGCCCGATGACTTGCAGGTGCTGACTCCCGGACATTTTCTTGTCGGCCGACCATTAACCGCTCCACCAGCAAACCAATGTGTCTCTGAGCACACATCATTAAGGACGAAATGGGCCATGGAGCAGTTTAATTTTGGAGAAGATGGAAGAAAGAATATCTACTCCAGCAACAACGTCTGGAGAAGTGGAATACCCTTGACAACCCGCCACGCAGGGCCAAGTAGTCATCGTCATGGTGGACAACCTTCCACGGCTCCAATGGTTACTGGGGCTGATCGTCAAGTTATTTCCCGGTCGGGATCATCAGAGCCGTGTTGCCGATGTAGCCACCTCGTCAGGGAGGTTTCGGCGCCCCCTGAGGAAGCTGTGCCTTCTTCCCTCGCAGTGAGTGGAACCTGGCGATTCCACTGCGTGGGGAGGATGTTGAGTCCTCAAGTGACGTCATGGGCCGTTGGTGGGCAACTAGCTATGTCACCAGCCTGGATGGAAAGATATGGGTTTGGTGGGATCGGCCATGTCTTTTTTAAGGAGTAGTGTGTTTGCGTCCTTGCTTGAAAAAAAGGTTGTAGTGCTTGTCTTTTGTGATTTTGTTTAAAACAAGTTGATTTGTCTGTCAATTGATTTATATTTTAATTTTAGTTGTAAAACAAGTTTGTCTGTCATTTCTGATATCCGTTTAATTATTTCATTAGAAGAAACTATTTTGTCTTTGGCCTTGGCCACTTTCAATTTCAGATTTATATTTTAATTTTAGTTTGAAACAAGTTCATTCGTCTGTCAATTGATTTATATTTTAATTTTAGTTATAAAACAAGTTTGTCTGATGGTCATGTCCAGGTAAACATTACAGCCATTGCTATCCAGTTTCTATTTGAGACCCCACGCCCTGACATTTTTCCCCGTCCCGACAAAAAAAAATTTTTTTTGGTGTACCACCAACATAGTGAATATTCCAAGTTTGAGGAAAATCGTTATAGCCGTTTTCTAAAAAACTCCAAAAATCTGTAATACTTATTTTGTAAGTAGTACTTCCGGTTAATAGTTTTTTTCAAAATTCGTAACTTTGCTTCTAATGTATATTAATACAATTTAAGTGCTAAAACCATACATTATATTAAAGCGGCACAATGAGGAAATCTTAACATTACTGTCACCAGTAAACTCCCCAAAAATAATTTTCTCTGGATAATGTTTCAAATAAAAGTGAAAGGTATTTACTGCGGTAGAGAGGACATGAAGTTTAATGAAAATGGATAAAGTCGCGGCAAAATGAAAAACAATAAAGTCGTTCTTCCGTTTGATGATCGATTTTAGCCAAATCCTTCCTGTCAGATGCGGTGTTTGTACATAAGCGGAATACCAAGTTTGAGCTTCCTGCATTTTTCAATTTGAGACATCTTCAGAAACAAGATTTTCATTAATGAGCTGATTTATAGGAAATGGGAAGTCACATAGCAGTGGATCCCGAGCCGCTGTGGCAATTAGATCGGCCAAGAAAGCGACAAATCTGCTCCAACCCACGAGGCGATCACCTACCATCCAGCGATATCAGCCATCAAAACTGAATTATCAAGAAAGTTGCTGAACAGCAGGAACAAAGTGTTTCTATCTAACAAGCGCTGGAGAAGCCTGATAAAAAAGCAGAAGCCTCTGATAAGCCCTGCAGGGATTTTGTGACCAATTTTCCACCTGCTTCTGGCCACGACTATTTTCAGAGCCATGTGCACAAAATAGGAATTAAGCAATACTTCCTCTTACTAGTTAGAGAAAGTGAAAAGTTCGATTTTTTTTTTTTCGAGATTTCCTCTAAACCCCTCAAAATTATCTTGTAAACTTGAAAATTATTATATATACTAAAAACCATTTTCCGGAAAAATTTATTTTATATGATCTTTCAATCGACCCCAGAACTTTGTATATTATTTTTATTCCAACTTAGGTCTTTCTCGTTATCTCATAAAATCTCCTCCAAATGTACAATTCAATTCCTTCATATACATAACATTAATGTGATAATCGAATGAGTAGTAACATTGAAACTGAGAAAACTGTCTCACATTGTTTCCAAATTAAAACCGTTTACTGTCTCATCATAAATATAATAGTAATTTCAGCCGTTAAAATATTTTAATTAAAATTAAATAAACAATAAGAAATAGGTATGAAGAGACCATTTTTGTCATATTTATTTAAAGTTGTAATATTACATAATATACACAGGTACAAAACAACTAAAGAAATTCATGAAATAATATATCTAATCTATATAATTATGATCGTTTCTATATATTCCAAACATGGCACATTTCCTTGAAAATTACCATGTAAAAGAAACAACAAATCTAGAACTTGTCATAAAATTGCATTAAACTTCAATCGTAAACAGTGATTTAAAAGGGTAAAATAAGGTGTCCTCCTTAAGTACAATTCAAATAATGAACACATTTTTAAAAATCGTTGGAAATGCTACGAAGAAGAAAAAAAAAGTCGGAGTTAATGCCTCCGGAGATCTTTCTTGCCTCTTTAATATTTTATCAATTGAGTTCATAATAAAGGTTACATTTTTAACAATGTGTGGAATGATGAACTGCAACCAACGTTAAAAAGGCTTCATTCTTCAATAATACAGTCGCAAGTATAAGAACTCATTGGTAAATTGTGGAACATAAGTTGATTCTACAGATGGAATGTGATCTTATATGACCAACACGCTAATATCGCAATACCCAACTGTAAAAGAATAATTGCAAAAAGATCAAGTTTTTTTTTTTTTAATGTTTTGTTTCATGGAAATGTATTTAATGAATTTATCAAACAAAATATCTTGAATTAAAGTTGGATTCGAAGACATTTCTTTAAAATCCCAAGTTTTATATAATGAAGAAAAAACCTTATTTATACTTCAAACTGCCTGAATAATTTGGGTAAAAGTATTTTTGATTAGGAGAGTAAGGAACAAAATGGAAGAGCTCTAGGTATTTTTAATCGATTTATAGGGTACATTTTGGAACTACTCTCCAGATGGAAAGGACTATTGTTTATTCACGATTACCAAAGCAACGAAAAACATAAAAAATAAACACAGTACAGTGTCTAAAAAGAAGGGCTTAATCTTTTGACTATAGTTTAGAATCCCTCACTTCAATTCTATCAGTAAAACAAATTGCTGTTAATAACTGCTTTGGTTTTATTGCAACAATAAATGCGACCATGGGAAAAATAAAGTACAGCTGCCTAAAAGATCCTACTTATATCGGTCGCTAATGAATGATTTGAAAATAATTGACTTAACAGACTTAAGTTAGAAAATGAAGATCTGGAATATTATTGATATTAATTTCATCAAAAACATGTTCTTTGGCATTAAAGCTATAATGCTCTCAAGAATTTTAGGGTTAAATATTCATTTGTATATCCCACATTTTGCAAAAAATATCTAAATCCCCCCTCCCCAAAACTATGTTTTACAAACATACAAGAGATTATCGAATGAACATTTGTTCCCGGCATTTGATCTTAAATGCGGTACTGACTTAATAATATTAACCATAATATTACTAGTAAGAAAGTAATAACGGCATAAGTAGAGACTCAAAATCTCATTATTTCTAAGTCACTAGAAAAATAAATTTTATCAGAATAAGCTTGAGAATAGGAGATTCTATCTAAGTAGATTTAGCTAGAATAGATAATTTGAACTCGGGAAATGGCGTAAATATATCATAAAGTAAAACATTCTAATGGTACTTTATAACATGTGCGACAAGTGCAATACTAATGTTTATTTCTGTATAAAAAGCTGTTGGCTGGAATTGTATGATTTGTACATTGCACAGGCTCGTCATTAAGACAAATACATTAGCGGAATTATCGTAAATAAGAGCAAATATTTCTCTCTAAGTAGACTACATTTATCTTAATATAAGGCCAATTATTATCTAAGTGCACCGTAAACACTCATGTTCTTATAAAATTTTCTACTAGTTTCTTTTTAATTCCTCCATTTATATCCCGTCAACATTATCGGAGCCCATTCAACATGACCCAATTAAATATTAAACTCACAGAAAACTCAAGCTGTAGGCTCACATGTTATGTAGAGTGAACCAGCCTTTGATTTAGCTAGATCAGAAGCTTTCTTCGCTGCTCCTTTTAATTTTTCTTTAGCTGTCGTAGTGGATGGTTGAGTTTGAGAATGATGAGCTGAAACTGATGAAGGGAACATGGAGGATAAAACGTAGTTAAATCCATGAACCATTTTGCTGCAATTTTTCCTGAAGCGTTCTACTCCAAAAGCTTGTATCGCTCGTCCAAATCCTAGAACTTGGGAATCAACCCAAGCTGACCTTTCAGCAACAGTCCATGACGGATTTTCTTCACTTGGACGGTACACCACTTTCTCTACTAAACTCTAAACAACAAGTAATAGAAGTCATATATTAATCAGATAACAAAATCAAACTGGTATTCAATTTAAACTTACCATGACTTTCGTATAGCCAAGATTTCTTGTGTATGTGGTAAGTGTTCTTTTTTCAGGATCAATAACGGATTCTTCGATAATTTTTACAATAGGTGAACCAACAAATCTTTCGCCCCATTTTGGAACACGGTTAGTCTTGGTCAGAAGACGTATTGAAAAAAGTTTGTTCTCTTTAATTTCTCTGTGTATAGTATCTTCAGATAAAACATGCTTGCTAAACATATTAAAAATATTTTCTTAAGGATAAAAATAAAATTTATAATATATTTTTTACAAAATTAAAAAATCACCTTTCTGGATTAGGATACCGTCTCCAAAATCCCTGGACTACCTGGTCCCAAGTATAGTGAAATATAGTATTATTTTCATAATACTTGACCATGGTCTCCTCATAACATACTACAAATTACAAATTTTGATATAGGTGAGAGAAGGTATAACCTACATAGTAGACAGAACATACATTCAAAATGGGTGGGGAGAATTGGCGGAATATCCAAATGTCACTTAATTTTGCAAGTTTTTATAGAAAGAATATAGCGTTAAAAAATTAGCCATTTGTTGCTTAATACTCTTAAAATATTTTTACTGCATAGAAAGATGAAATCTTGTGTAGAAATGAAAGTCATAATTATTTGTTTTTAACATTTTAAATTTATAGGGAATATCACATTGCAATTTTGAGCATTAAAATCTGATAGTTAAATGGAAGGTAAAAACGTTAAAAATCATATGAATGCAATGACACCGTGATTTTATTTTTTGTATTTAATTGAAAGAGTAAGGTTATTTAAGTTATAACACTTAAACATCAATCATTGTTTGCTGGCTTAAGAGTAATAATTTTAACGTTTATCGCATTTATTACCACGATTTCGTAATGACTTATCAATTGTATAGAAATACTACATTAGGGAATACATTACAAGAAAGTCTAGACGAATTGGTGCAGGTATATATTTTTTGTTTATATAATTTTGAATGGTCTTAAATTCCATGGGTTTTATTTATTTATTTATTTTTCGATGTTATGAATAGTATGGTCAAATTCCCTCCCACTTAGCAGCCAAGGTACTCCTGCAGTTTGATAAATGCATCAATAACGCTCTTGCTACGAGGGTTAGATCACGACTAACATTTAAGGTGAGCATACATTAAGTATATATTATAGTAAAAAAAAATTAAAAACTTATTTAACTACCTAGTGGGCAGAAACATCGAATACACAATTTCAGCATCAATCATGGCTTTTAAAAAATTAAATTCCTGATCATTGGGATCCTTAAATCCTGGCTCATAGATTACACTTAAATTTTAGGGTGTTTAAGGTATCTGGAAGGATAAAGACAGCCTTCTCGTGATCAGTGAAGTCGTAGTTGATTCTACAAATCCTTAGATCTTCCAGAAATGGTTATTCATAAGCCCACCTACCCAGACATACTGGACGAACCTCAGAATTCTTATCTGATCACATATATCACTCTGGGATTTTATCCGTTGTACATGCATGTTTTGTTTTGTTGTTTTTGTTGTCCTGACCGGTTATCAAATTTTTTTAGAGAGCTGATTTCAACTTAATGTTTACGTTACTACACTTCTTGATAGGCTCAATTAATATTTCATCGATTTTTAAAATTTTATGTTTTCGCGCAAAAAGGTGGAAATAAATGCTTCTCTTGTAAATTTAACATTTTCTAATTGATCTTCTCTCTAATGAAGAAACCCTGTAGGGGTATAAGTGATTGGACAATCCGACCACTTATATTGCCCCTGCAAATACCCAATCGTGACATACTACACACAGGCTAGGAGGTAATTGATAGTGCAAGTACTAGGCTTTAGCGCACTGCTGGCAAACTCTAGTCTCCCCACTACTCAAACTCATTTCCTCTAAAAGACGACTAAAAATCATAAAAACTATGGTTTACTATTGACTCATATAGTTCTTGTGGTTGGTTCCGCAGAGCTGGAAACCATCAGAGATATTTTCCGTGATATCCGCTTCTTTTTGTGGTCATCGACCGGTTTCGGGCGTTCGCCCATCATCAGGCAGGATGCTTTTGTCAAAACAGTGTGACAACATAGACTTGCACACTGAATTTACTCTGTGCAAGTGACCACAAAAAGAAGCAGGCAGTCACGGAAAATATCTCTGATGATCATATTAGTTCTTTTAAGTCGCAGTAAATTTGGCTTTCCATTTCTTACACAGCTATATCAATTAGATATCAGAGTGTTAGGATAAACAGATAACTGAACTGAGTAGTCCTGGTTATAGATTAAATGTATGAAGTCTTTTTAAAGATGTTATAGTTGCAGGACTAATGTTCGCAAATTATTTAAAAGATAGTGACGTTGAAAAATACATCAGATTTTAAAGTTAACCGCAGCTCCAAAAACATTTTGTATTTAATGCATTATCGATTTACAACATTTTATAATGAGGACAGAAAAATAATCACTAATCTTTTACGTTGCTTAAAATTTACTTTCCTGTGATTTGAATTTTGCTTTATTTCATTTTGTTGTAATACAAACAGTCAGTAAGATTATCCATAGAATTTTTTTATAAATGGTAAAAATGCAGCATTAAACATAATTTTTTTTTTTTTCAAATTTTAGGCAGGAAAGTTAAATACTTACAGATTTTGTGATAATGTATGGACATTTATGTTAAATGACGTAGAATTTAGAGAAGTTCAGGAAGTAGCCAGAGTTGATAAAGTAAAAATTGTAGCTTGCGATGGCAAAAGTGAGTTATATATCTATATATACTATTATAAAATAAGTATTCTAAGGTGATAAAATTAATTTATCTTATTTTTCAGGTTTTGGCGATGAAAGTTCTTCTGCAAAAAGATGATTTTATATAGTATTATTATTATTTTTGTTTTGTTGAATTTGATTTAATTCTTATATTTATTTCATACTCAAATTTCTAATTATAAGCGAATAAATAAATAAATAAAAAAACAATATATTTAAGATACAGAAATGTTATTGATTTAGAACCTTCATAAATTATTTCTTTAAGATAGTTATATTTTTAGTTTCTCAGGATTTGCATATTTTTTGTTTAAATCTTAAAATGGATAATACGGTTCATTACAAGAAATGTGGTGGATTCTTGACTTCCACATATTGCTCTGTGATATTATCCTGTCGCATTAATATTGTAGTTATTATTGGCAAATTATCTGCAAATAAATTTGATAAAAGTTTAGTTGTCCCAGCATATCAGGTCTAACTGAGAGTGACTTGTACTCTAAATGCCCTAAATCAGGCATTAGCAAAACTTGTAGCGGTGGTTTATAGATAGCCTAACAAATCCCCCAGAAACCCCTTAAAATCAATTTTTGCGGTAAATTGTATATTATAAAAGCGGAAGGTTTATATCTTGTTGCGAGATTCTAAGTTTAAAGAAGATCGTACGGTGTCGTTCGTGATAAATTCGAAAAACTCAGAATCCTAATCGCCTTGAAACTTGCAACTCACAACCCTTTAACTGCTACGAACACATATATGTGTCACTGCTTGGCTGGGCCTCTCACGCTATTAAAGAAGATCGTACGGTGTCGTTCGTGGTAAATTCGAATAACTCAGAAACTTAATCGCCTTGAAACTTGCAACTCACAACCCTTTAACTGCTATGGACACATACATATATGTGTCACTGCTTGGCTGGGCCTCTCACGCTATGAACACACATCTGTGTTTGTACTTTTTTTCTTTAATTACTCGAAACACAAGTTTGTGTAACTATTGTAACGCAAACTGTTGTTTATTTTAATAGTTATTACTACATTTTCTAGACGACAGATGACATTCAGCGAAGAATATATTCTATAACTAGAACTATTGTGGTAAACACGTCTTCAAAGTCTTACCATACACTTTTTAATAATTTTTATTCCTGGAAACACCTGTTTTTCCCACTATTACGTCTCGAGACAGATATTTACACCTTCAAAGAATGTTGAATTTTTCGTACAACAAAAAAACGAAATCCTGAAGGAGTTCAGTTGGGTTGCGTGTTGCACCCTGTTTTGAAATTTTTCAAACGCAAAAAAATTCTCAATTATTTATATTTATATTTATTAAATACACATGTTTTTAAATATTGGTAGTTTTTAATATTTTTACTGTTATGTATACCCAGTAAACGGTTTAAAAGCCATCAATGGAGATAGTGACGCAGTTCCATTAAGTACTCAGCGTGTGAGGTACGCAGTAGTAGAAAGACCGTAGCTTGACATCCCCACTTCTCCGATTTACTGCGTAGCAGTTAAAGGGTTAATGTACTTTAAAACTGTATAAGTTAATTAATAAAAGAAGTTTAAAGAAAATTGCGGTTATTGCGAAAATTGCGGATGACATTTCAGTGCGTAGCTTATTTATATTGCTTATGTCTAAAAGCTAAAATTATTTACATTATTATTGAATTTATAAAGGACGATGCTTGAACTTGTTTGACCATGCATATACTTCTCTGATGTATTAGAATAGCATTAGTAGTGAACACAGCGCTGCTTCCTTCAGCTTGTAACTGAACACGCATAGACTTGCTTAAAAATATATATAAATATATTCCGATGAGCAATTTATCTTTTTGCCCGTAGCATGCATAATTCCAATATGCGGAATAGCCTCCCGCACAAAATAAAATCCACAAACCAAGTGTTGAGTGTAACAGAAACGTTGCGTCAAAGTGAACTCTCTACACGAAATTTATAAATTTGCTGACGTTGAAAATCCAAAACCGATCAGGTATAAAGAAATATGCAAGCTATGACGGATAAAATACCAGAAATTGTCTAAATGTCAGGCATTTAGGGAACAATTACATTGGCTAGTCCATTTAGCGCATAAAGACACTTTAGTGGCATGAGTAGCATGTTTTGCCATCCTTGCCAAATTGATCGAAAATCTTTCGATCAAATTCGATCGAAATTGATTGAACAATTTGGCTTTCGCGGAGGACGAGGATGTAGGGATAGAGTTTTTACTCTGGCAGCAGCCATTGACATCCAGTTGAGGTTGAAGAAAGCAAAGGATTTGCCCCCTTAATTGATTATAAAGGGCTTTCTCATGGGTTGCTCTGGCAGAAATTATACTATATGGGTATTCGTGGAAAAACTTTGAGATGTTGATGAATATGTTTAAGAACGCAACATTTGTTCGCAACAATGAGTACGGAGAAGAAAATGTATAATAAAGTTAAGCACAAAAATTTAAATATTAGCATACATATAAATCTATAAAGAATATTTGAATCTAAATAACAAAATCTAAGAAATATTTAATAAACAGAAATAAGTATATTTATATATAATATATTAATCTAGACAGTGTAAATCAGTCAAGAGTTTACTTTGCATTTGGAATTGACTAATCTTTAAGTTAATTATATTTATTGAGAAATAATAAAATAACAAAATGAAAATCAACCTTTATGAGAGGGATAGATACCTCAAATAAACCTATATAAAGCAAATAAGTTAAACATCAGAGAAATTTTCATCGCACACCACAACAAATAAGTAAAAGTTCAGTAATAAAAAACATAATCAAACCTGAAACATTAAGATAAATAAAAAATATAAGTATATACAAATATTTGACGGTAGTATTTCCTATTTACAGGGAAAAGGTACGGTGCGAGGGATTTAGTTTATGGAATGGTGGAATTGAAGGACAGACGAAAATCAGTGACTGCATTTTTAAAATGGATTCTGGAGAGATGAAAAATATCTAGTTCGGAACTAAGTTATTCAGTAATCTTAATGATCGGGTTGATGAATTGTAGGCTAGTGATTTCTATAAATCTATGAAGAAAAGGTTACGGTGCCTAACTTTTTTGACAGGGATTTGGAAGGTTACTGAGGATAGTAACTCTGAACTGTCTATTAGACCATAAATAATATCGTAGACCAGTAGCAAATCGAATAATTTCCTCCGATCTGTACAACTTAGCAATCTGAGATGGTTTCTAAGAGTTGAGTAGTCTAATTCCTGTCTGGTGATATTAAGTTTGAAGCAATCAATCTTAGAAATTTATTTTGAATATTTTCAATGGTTTCAGTGTGGTAAAGAAACTTATGTGACCAAACAGGGGAGCAGAATTCCATGTGAGATCTGACTAATGCACAATACAGTTTTTGAGTGAATTTAGATCCCTGAAATAGTTAGTATTCCGAAAAATAAAGCCCAGCATATTATTGGATTTAGCAGATATGGAGTGTATGTGTATATGGTCATTAAAAGCCATTTTGGAGTCAAATGATCCAAGGAACTGAACAGTTGCTAGGATTGATATTTCTGAAGGAGTTCTTCAGGGGGAGATGCTAAGAGCCCTTCATTATTCGCACTGTTCACAGCAGATATAGTTCGTCATTTCAATAATGGTGGCGCTCAGGGAATTAGTATAAATTCAAATAAGGAGTTTAATTTGCCATTATATGCTGATGATACAGTATTGCTATCATCTTCTTGGTCTAATAACCAACATAATTTAAATATATTATGTGATTATTATAAAGCTAGATTTTTAACTGTTAATACAAATAAAAATATTGTCGTTCCATTTCATAAAGGTGATGGCCGCCCACCCAGATATAGGATTTTTTTTATAAAAATAATAGAATTTTAATTTCTAATATCAATGTAAACAGTAGTTATGTTTGGTTGTTGTTAATTAAACAAGCAAAAAATTAGTTGGCTAGGGCAAAGAAGAAACTTTTTATTTTTACCTTTCCATATTTTTTTGTTTTGCATTTCCTGAGGAAGGACACCAAAGGTGTCCGAAACGTCCAATAAACTTTTTTAAAAATAAAAAAATTCTTTTTTGTCCCCAGCCAATTAATTTTTTGCTCGTTTAATTTCTAATAGTTATACATATCTTCGTGTTCCGTTGTCTTCCTCCGCAACATTTAATTCTGCAGCGAATTACTTTCTGGCCCCTTTCGTTACAGCTAATTCAGCAGTTCTTCCTTTGTTAAAAACGATTAAATCATACTCCTGGTATACTAAATGTGTTTATCTGAATCTCTGGCAGAGAGTGTTCTGCTATATTTGTCAAGTGTGTGGCCCACACTACTCAAATGTAATTGAACGTGCCCAGCTATCATTTTTTAAAAGATTATTAATATTACCCGTTCAGACACCTGGCGCATACGTAGAATTGAAATATTCTTTATAATATGGCTTCCTCATATTAAATACAAAATATTAAAACGAAAGTTTTACAATACAGTTGTTAAACGACGTGAGATTACCAAAATTACCTCTTGTCAGAGATTAACTTCTTTGGACAGTCACTCAGTAAAAACATACAATTGGTTTTCTCAATTGAAAAGCTCTCTCAAAAGTGTCGGTTACGATCATGTGCTCAATCAAAGCTTGTCCACGATTATGTATTATAAAGATGATATACTTGAAGCATTAAGAAATTATTTAGTCAGTTTACTTATTCAGTTTGTCCTAAACTTTTCCTATAATAACCATTATGGATTAATATGTCCTCTTGGTTGTTCAGATAATATTTACTATTTACTGTAACATTGAGAAGATACGAGTGTTAGCTCAGATCCAATATCTGGCCTCCAAAAAGTATCCTCTAATAATTGTGAAAGCTGAAAGATATACATTTTTTCCAGATAAATATGTACCATTTAACAATTCGATGATTTAAATCACTTTCTATTCGAATGCCCCACTCTTTCTTCTTATAGATTTCAATTTTTATATAAATATAGCAAGTGTAATAATTTGTATCAAGATGTGATTGAAGAGATTTTAAATGGTTATAACTTGGAAAAAATTAATGATTTCTTTTTATCATTAACAGCTTAAAAATGAGATCTAATTATTATTAATTTCTTTTTTTTTATATTCATATTTTAATTTATTTTTATATTTCATATATCTTTAATTAATAATAATAATAATAATAATAAGAGAGGAAAAGAAAAAAAATTTATTATTTCTGATAAAAAAGAATTCTATTTTTAATTTTATTATCTCACATTGTAAAACAGGTTAAAGTTTATTTATATATATCTAAAATTGATTGTATTATGCCCGATAGTTTGTAAGTCATTATGTACCAACTCATTTTGCCATGATATAATTTAGTGCAAATAAATAAAATATTCTTTTCTATTATTTATTTAATGTATCGACTTATTCACATATATTGCAAAACAATACATTTAAATCAAATTTATTATGCTTCATTTAGCTGGTAAGTTATTAAAATAATTTAAATTAATTTTTTGTTTTGTTTTCAAATAATCTTATATTTTATTGTAATTAAATCTATTAATGTAAATATATAAATTAACATATTATACAAACTTATAATATTATTTAACATATGTTCCTTTAATAAAAAATACTTCTTGCAAACATCATTTTTTTTCCTTTAAAAATAGTATTCATGTAAAAAAAAAAAAAGGTTGAAATTTATAATGTAGAAAATCGTCTGTTGTAACCAATGTAGAAAAATATTTTTTTAAAAACAGACATGATTATTTTTACATCTCTAGAGCACAATAATGGTTATAGGAAGTTTAAATATAAGGCAATCTCATGTAATTTATCTCACAGAGTTACTTAAAACTCAAGTTTTAATTAGTTTATAATACTAACTTTTATATTATTACAAATATTTACAATACAAATATATATATATATTTCAAGCGATTTTTTGTAGATATTCGTCAAACAAGAATACAGATAAACTTGGATCACGAACTTCTTTAAAAAGCATATTGCTGAGATCATTAGTGTATCCTGCAAGATCTCTAATTGTATCTGAGTGTTTGTGAACAAACTCCTTCTCCAGATAAGATAAAGTCTAAAAATTTATAATATTTTAAAACAAAAACAGTTAAGAAAAATATACATATTTATAATTATTAAGCAAACAAAATGTTGCTTGGCTGGGGGGCCAAAGAAAAAAAAAATCCGACTTTAGAAGTTTACTCTATTTAAACGTTTGAGACACCTTTAATATCCTTCCTCATGAACTCGTCTCATTCTAATTTTCAATTTACCATCAATTTTGTTATACCTTTTTTTTACCTTTACATTTGCAAGTGTGGTAATATTTCGTTCATTCTTCAACTCTGTAATGTCCCCCTTTATATTCATATTGACTTTGTAGTTTTTCATTGCTTACTTGTAATTTTCTCTGTTTTACTTATGTATTTCCTGTCGAAGGCACCGAATATGTCCGGAAAGTCGATAGAATTAACTTTTAAAGTGAAAACATTTTTTCTTAGGCCCCATTCAACCAACATTTTGCTTGTTTTATTAACAATAGCTAAACAAAACTATTATTATTGTATTGATAATTATTTAAGTTTATATAATTATATATAAAAAAAAAAAAAATCCAGCCAAATTACCTCGGCATCATGATAATCGTTACTTCTCTTCGACACTTCGCTATGAATTTTATGTGCTTTTTCGGCAAGAGACTTGTGCATGTCCAAGGCTCTTGATAAGCTCTCAAGTTCAAACATATTGTAACTTTTAGAAAATGCCTAAAACAGAGGGAACAGTGTACAATTAAAAGTATATAGTTAAATGCTAAAGTAAATGTAAAGTGCATTATTTAATAATTGCAAGATACCCACTGAATTAGGTTCACGAGGTACTTCAGTATCTAATTGCATAACTCCACCTCTCTTGGTTACGTACTTAATTAGATCGATAGCATCATCCCAAGTAGAATCAGAGAGTTTTCTATAAAGCTTTGAAAATCCTTCACGATTTTTTTCATAATTAGCAAAATTTGTTGACTGAAATAAACCTATTTATTGAAACATATGAAAAAAAACAAACAAACTTGAAAACTAATTGTTAATAAAAATTACCATTAATAAGTACTGGAAGCTGTGGGAAAGATGCTGCATAACATACTCCTGAAGATCGGGCATTACACGGTGAGCACCCGAATATTTTGCATTACAGTATGGCAAATCTGAACCTTTAACAAGTTTGTATTATTATTATTTATTACTATTAGTTTATATTTATAAGTCAGAAGTGGATAAAATCTGTGTTCCAGATGAGAATCATACCACCCGCAGACAATTTTACATATAACTCCATATTGCACAGTGTGGAAAAATTATATTCTGGGATTTTTAACCAAAGCAATAATTATTATCTGCTGTTACAACTTAATATACGCAAATTTTAGGCATAATTTAGATAGGCTCAACTGAATATATATACTCTTAACGAATGGGTTTCAAACATAAAACCCCATTAAAATTTGAAACCTTACTTTCATATTAGTTTTCTAAAAACCTATGCATTCGTGAATGCAGAAAATCTATTTGAAACACATGCACAACATTCTCATACTTATAATCCTAAATGAGTATTACAATTCTTATAATTTTAATTTTAACATTCCCTTCAATCTTGAAATTTCACTAAAACATTTGTGTTTTTTAAACGTAAGACGCGTCAACATCATAGGTCATTGGCACCGGGGCCCTTCCTCTTACGTTTATATGTGACATAAAAAAGTGGTAAAATACAAAAAGTTTTTTTTACTAACAACAGCAGGTGTCGATTTCCAAATCTTACACCTACTTGGGCGTATCCTTTTCTAGTTCTGGGCTGTTTTACAACAGTAAAAAATCAGTGATTAATAAAAGCAACGTAGCAGCAAACGCAGTGAATCAAATTTTGTATAAAACTAGGTGCAATGCTTGTCATACTATTTTAAGGCTTTTTAATTCTATGGTGGAGTCTGTCCTATTGTACAATAGTGAAGTTGGGACGGAACGCTATCTAAACGAAATTGAAGTTGTTCGAACCCGATTCTTCCAGTCGATATTTCACTGGCTA
The DNA here is from genome assembly GCA_011037195.1 of Triatoma infestans. NCBI lineage: Eukaryota > Metazoa > Arthropoda > Insecta > Hemiptera > Reduviidae > Triatoma > Triatoma infestans. The sequence continues at coordinate 54,341 of JAAEAF010001032.1, read as the reverse complement.
TGATGTCAGGCGAGTACTAGGGCTCAATAAATTAAAATTAATTAAACGAATTATAAACTAGTGGTTCAAATTATTGTGAATGCCTAACAACTAGCTACCTAAAAGCTGCTACAATAAGCATGTGATTAACTGCGAGCAAATAAATAAATTCAATTGGAGTTCTCAAGTAAGAAATCTTTTAGCTGAAATAGATTGTCAGTGGCTGTGGTTGGAGCGAGATGCTGCTAAGTTAAAGGAATATAAAACACAAATTTTAAAAATTTGGGAAGAAAATCTGTGGCAGAAGATACTGAGCGGATTCTCTGCTCCAGTTACAGCTCAATTTACCAGTATATTACAAATAATGTTAATGTGGAAGATTATGTAATAAAAGATATGTTTAAATAAATAAAAATTATTGTCCAACTGAGGGTTAATAATCCACAATCGGTGATTTTGTATTGTAATGGAAATAAACATAAGTCGAATAGTAAACACAGTTTGTATGTTTTGTAGCGACGAAAAGTACGACCTCAGTCATTTACTAACAAATTGTCCTATTTATAAAGAATTAAGGGAGAAATATCTCAGTAGGCCTGACTTCCATAACATAACAGATTTTTTCAAAATAAAATTCTACTGAAAAAATCAACAAAATAACAAAATTTATGGAGATTGCACCAAGAAGATCTCTTTTATATCAGTAATTATTACGTACTTAATTGCAGTATAGCGGACCAAGCCTATAACTAGTAGCACAATATTATTAACCAGGTTTCATAATCTATTATTAAAATTTTCATTTTATAATTTCTTTTAACTTTATGTCCTATCTAGAATTTTTCAATTTTTGGTTTTATTTTATGGTTTGCCACCAATCTCTACTGTAATGAGTTTTTATACTCATAAACAGTTTATAAATAAATAAAATAAATATAAAATTAAGAATAGTTTAACGTCTAATAAGCTGGAAGAAAATTCCTCGACTGAAAATTAAGAATTCAGTAGGAGTCTTGTAGGAATCTAATTCAGACAATTTTAAGAATCATGGATATTTAACATAAATCATTAAATCTATTCAGTTAATGGGAATAATTAATAAAATTGTATTCTGTTATTAAATCTTCTAGCTGATTTCATTACTTTTATTTCTGGAATTGAATTTATTACATTCATTGCACAAAGATACTAATCTGATGAGTAAAGCAAGTTCATAAACATTAATCATAGGAGAGGCTATAGTTATTGATATTGGAATCAACAGATAAGAAGTAATAATTTTCTGTTGCCATTCGTTGATTCTGAATATATTAGGTATGCATTAGGCAACTTTTGAATGGTAAAGCTAGGATTTCCTTATTTTCCATTTGTTCTGTAATTTTAAAATCTTACGTCTTGTTAGGAAAGAAAAATATAGTAATCTGCATTTGTATGTTAATGGTGGTAATGTTTGTATTTGGTTTATTAAAAACAGCCATTTATATAAGCTTCTAAGTTATAGGAGTATGCCTTGAAGTCACATAGTCTCCGTTATATATACTGTTCAATACCACGAAGGAAACTACAAATTCGATTAAATCTTAATAAAAAATATACTAGTTTTGGATTTCATGTTAAACAAATATTAATTCTAAAACTGTGTTTAAGATAGAAACATTTCTAAAATGTAGATTTCAAAAATAAATTACGCAAAAAACAATGGATACGATGATATGTAGTGACTTGTACTCTGCTTTATATAACAATGTAGATAAGAGAAAGAATTGATGTTTCAATGACGTTTTTACAAATTATATTGATTTATGTATAGAATCTAACATCACATTTTACTACGAAAGTTAATCTTTCAAAAAAAAAAAAAGTATATCTACAAATATAACAATATACCTTGTATCCCGCAACTATTATGAACTTGATTGAAACAATATTCGGCGTTTGTTAATCCAAAGAATCCGAGGCACAAAATATATAAAAATCTCATCATGAACCCTGAAAAAGAAGAAATCTATAATGAAAAAATTTACCACATTTCAATTTTTGGATTATAAAAAATTCTCATCCTCTTAATATTTACTGGCTCAGTATGATGTACGATAAACTATGCAGAACAATGCGTCGGAACTATGAGATGAATAACTCGGAATTTGACGGCAATTCAGCTGACTCACTTGGCGCAGTAATATGATAGAACCACTAGGGAAAGATAAGAACATAAAATTCCGTTTGTTGCTATTCTGCTCTGGACGGTAGGTATACAAGTAAAAAATACTGATACAAATTACACTTGCGCATGCGTTTATCGCCCACTAACAACGCAGTTGTGTCCGCGCATTGGAAGTGTTTTGGAATACAAATAAATAGTCCGGTTATATCTCGTGTGTGTTAAGTAATGTTTATTCACGTTATCCGATTTCCTGCAAGGATATAATACTTATTAAAAGTTTAGTCGCCTTCTGCGCCAGTGTGTGTAAAGGTTGACTACATTGTCAAAAGTAATTTTCATTACTAGATTATTTCATATTATTAATAACTTTTTAAGGAATTGGTTTAAGACGTAATAATGAAAACGTTATTGTTGATTGGAATTTTGGTGACATTCTCAATTGTCTGTGCCAATGACAATCGCAAATGTAAGTATCAACTTAACTTGATCAAGTCTATCAATTACTCTTGTTGCTATTAATTTGGGTTTATTTAGCAAGACACAATGGTTTTAGAGAATCTGTATTAATGGTTTACTAAGTGAAAAAGAAATTTAAATAATATGGTGAATGATTTACTAACAATTAATCAGCTATTTTACTTATTTGTATATAACGTTATTAAATTTTCAGCTTTTCTTCTCACAAAACTTATATAAAACATTATCTATATTATCCTTTTTTTTCTTGCATGTGGTTAATGTATATTGCTGATAGGAATTTATCAATGTTGTTATTCCCATTATGAATGAGTCATTGTGTTATTAGTTCCTATATACTAGTCATGCAATTTGAGTTTTCTGTTTGAATATTATCGCATTTGCTTTAAAAATTAAACCCTTAGTTTGCTAGTGGTTATAACACTAGAAGTAATGGTAATTTACATTAAATGAGTTCCGTAGGCACGATTTCAGAGAATATTGATAATATTTCACATTTCTCGTTCATAATTATCTTGGTTGGAAGCGACATTACTTCGTTAATTTATATGTCAGAGAATGTTATATTATTATATTATGTAATATATCTTAAATTTTCTGTTGAAAAAAGACGCCTTTCATTTAATGGAAATTGGTTTGCCATGATATGACGCACTTTGTACTAATCATATCTATCAGTTCAAAATGTCCGATAGTGATATAGAACAGTCATTGTTTTGATAATGATAAAAAAAAGTAAAATTTCAGTTTTTAATTTCTCAGTAGAAATATATCTTATTTAAACAAAAATAGAATACCATTTCTAGCAACTTTGATAGTTTTTAATAAATTGAGGTTTTCGAACATTAAGCTGTAATTATATCGTTCAGAGATGCTTCTAGAATGGATGTTAAATATTTGAAGGAAGTGAGAACTTTATAATGAATATTTGTTTATTAATTATAATAATATACTTATTATAAAGATTTTTTAAGTAAACTTATCTAATTTCAGCGATAAAATTTAGTTCTTAGCGCTTTTGCATATATATTTTTCACTTAGAAATATGTATATATATTTTTCCCATTTCTCGTTCTTAAGTATTCTTGGTTAATAAACGACATTATTCCGTCTTATTAATTTATATGTTAAAGACTATTACATATTACTATATAAAATATATAATGCGTGCATTTATTTCTGTGTTTTTATTGATGTATACATGTTTATTGGTATGCCAGTGTTTATTGGTGTGGTTGTAATTACTAAAGCGAATTGGAGTATTTTATCAAGGTTAAGGAATGAAAGTTTGGTGTGCATGAGATTATAGGGGCTGATGCCGCACGGGTGGTAACTGTCGGCTGCGGAAGCCTTTTTCCATCATCTTTGAGAGCCACTGATCAGGTGGTTACATATTATAAAGTTTGCACTTCATACAATCAACATCGATTAATACTGTACATTTAGGTTAATTAATTATCTTTTCTCCTTTTACTTTAGTTTTTTTTAAATATAGTTAATTATAAATAAGTAAATTTTAGTAACAATTTTAAATGTTCAAATTCCACTGGTTTGCATAAGAATTTTTTGTAGTATCTCAACATAAATAATAATTTAGTCTAAGCTTGTGGGATCCAAGCAGGGTTCTTTATATGACAAATTTTCCGTTTTTTCATCTTTAAATCGATGGGATAGAGCGTTTAGTTTTAAAAAAGCTGGATATCTTGTGGAGAGAAATTTCATTAGTAATTGACATTGTCTTAATTATTACAAACAAGCTTAAATTAAATTTAACATTAGTTTGTGATTTGCATTTGCCAACAGTTAGCGTTGATTTTTGCTCTTGTTTTTCATTGTCGTGCAGGTACTTTTTGAATATAGTATTCCTATTTTCAACCAAAGGACCTGAGAAGCAGTAATAATTCTGAACTTGTATACATGCAATCACATGTTGAATGAATCGGCAGTAATATTTTCAGAAACATTCTCAAAAAATAAATAAAAAACAAGTTTCCGGGTTGAGACTAAGTCAGTGGTTTACCATTGACGTGGTCTCAATCCGAAAATCTAAGTATTTTTTTTATAAGAATAATCGCGTCGGCCCAAAATATTTCTTTTAAAGATTTGCTTGTGTTAACTCTTAGATTTTTCGCTGTTATTGTATTGGTAAATTGAATTATAATTATATTTTTTAAAGTGCCTGTTTATCATTGAATATATTTCATGATAAATATCTTTAATTAATAAAGTTAAACATTGTAATGAGAAGAGAGTAATTTTTAAAATAACATTTTGGAACAATTTCAGAATTGAAAATACAGATTAAATGAAACTTTAAAATTGTAACATAATTAGCAAACGAATGTTTATTTTTGCTCAGGTAAATTACCTCCTGCTCAAATACCAACAGAATGGATAACAATGGTAGACACATGTACAAGGAAAATGAAAAGTCAAATTGCAGAAGAGCTTGTTGCAGCCATGACATATATGGCAATGGTAAATGTTGGAATGTTATTATTTCCTTGATTTATAATTTATTTGAAGGAATATAATTTTGTTTTTTCATTTTACATCCATCTATAATATTATTCTTCAGTTCTCTTTATTAACAGCTAAGTATTTTGCGGAGCATGAATTGGCATTTAACTGATTAATTTTCAAACGCTAAATTTTATTCACAAAAGCAATATTTAAAAATTCAACAGTTTTCCAGATTTTGAGAAACGTTTATATTTTTCTTAAAACATATTCTATGAGGTAATGTTAAAGGCAATAAATTGATGCGGAACATTGGAGGATAAATTTGGTAACTTAAAAATACAATTGGTTTAGAACAAAAATTACCTTTTTATGCCAGCCAGCTCATTTTTTTGTCTATCAAAAATGAAAAATAATAATACTGTCTACAATATATAAATATTACAAATTATTTCATTAGGAGTTAAGTAAAACATAGCGTTTAAATTACTAAACTTAGTTATGTCTGGTTTCCGAATAATAGAAGTTAGATTTTATTTCAAATTATTAACAGTTCCAATTTTGAATTACATGGTACGGGAGAATAAATACAGCTTTTAATGTGCTTTTGATTGAAACTTGATATCCAAGCTGTCCTGAAAAATATTGATACTTCATCGATTAGTAAATGAATAAAGACTGTCAAATCTCTGCAGAGGTTTTCATTTCAAAACTTTCGGTAGAGTATTCTTTAGATCCCAGTGTAGTATTATATTCGTAACTTAATTAATATGGATTATATTGTCCGGTACAATTGTCCTGGCATGTTGGATTTTCGTAGAGCGATTGGCCATAAAGTCAACACCATGGCGACCTGAAAGCTTTATTCTGGCTCTATTAGATGGTAGTGTTTGTACACATAATGTAATTTTCTGCAAAGTGAACATAGCTAAATTAGGAATGTAAGTGCCTTTGAATTAGAGTAGCCTGTAAGTTCTCTTATCAAAGTAATTACATACTTCTATTACTTCTGTGTCCTGTATGTACTATGTGAAATGTTGGCGTAAGTGTTGTCCATGTTAGGCTGGAATCGCTAAGATCTCTGAAAGGGTACACCACTTCCTTCTAAGGGATCCCCTTCATTCTAATTTCTCACACAGTAATTAATTATTGTTGGCTTCTATTTCATATAGTTTATTTCTTAAAAATACTTTTTTTTTACATGCATTTTAGATGCATTCGGTATAATAAAGTTTTGCTGCCAAAGTATACTGCAACCTGCAGCCAATGTGTTGAGTTCAAATTTATTGTGTATTAAAAGTGGAAAGAATGGATCATGTACTTCATATTTGTTTTTATAACTTCCTCAACTATTTTCCTTAAAGCGAATTTGTATTATAAGGCATCGTATGTTCTTAGGCAACTGTGATTCAGAGAATTAATTTTAGTGCCTAGAATTTCCTACTCGAGAAGAAATAAAATTGCATCTATATTCAGATGAATTATTATTATTCCTTTCATTATTATTTTTCATACCAGCTATGGCAAACGCAGTTATGAAATTAACTTGTTGGAAATCGTCCAATTATTCCCAGTAAATTCATGGGAATGAATTTTGAATTTGTCTTAACTAGCATTCATTTCTCATGTCGTCGTCCTTATCCATCCTAAATGACAGACAAAATAAAACCAAATATTTTAAAACTAAATTTGGAATCATAGTTTATTGTTTCTGTCAACATTTCTGAAATGTTTTCAATTTTTAATTGTGGCCCAAGTCATAGTCACTTTTCCACTCTGCGTCAATACAGGTGTTATTCATCACGACTGTTTAAATGATTTTGGCATTAATCTCTGTCTTTTTATGAGAGCAATGGACTTTATATTAAGAAGATAAAAAGTTTTATTTCATGGTTTGTAATATTAAAAACCATTTGGATAAATGGGATACTCGATTGGTAAAATGTCTTCATTGCATTGGATTTGTTAGATATAATACATTATAGTTTCGCCTCCCAAATCGAAAATTTAAAAAAACTACTGTAAAAATAAAAATAATGAAATACAAAATGAATGATTTCTCTTGATAGGGTGCACATTTTTCAAGAGATACTGTCAACCGGCCAGGTTTTGCAAAAATGTTTTTTGAAGCTGCATCTGAAGAAAGACAACATGCTATTAAACTTATTGAATATTTATTGATGAGGGGTGAATTATTTAAAGATTTACGACCAGTCATTGAGAACGTACCGGTTAGTGATTTTTTTTTCTTCTCTAAATTTTGTATAAAGAAATATTAGGGGAAATAATAGTAAATACAAATAGTTAATGCTTGATTAGAAACCACTGAATCTGACTTGGACAAATGGCCATGAAGCGTTGAATGAAGCATTAAAACTTGAAGCCAAAGTTACAAAGCTTATTATCGGTGTGATTAAAGAATGTGAAGTACCAAAGGATCAGCCAATCAACGACTATCATGTAAGGAAAAGTGTTATTGTTAACTCTATTATCGCGTGAATGTTAATTAAAAAAAAATTGTTTAATTACAAAAAAAATTAATATCAATTAGTATGTTACATAATAATGATCATTTCTTTTTCCAGTTGGTTGATTATCTAACAGGTGAGTTCTTGGAAGAGCAGTATAAAGGACAAAGAGACCTGGCTGGAAAAGCTTCCACTCTTGGTAAAATGATCAAAAATCATGGTGCCCTCGGAGAATTTTTATTTGATAAAAAATTGTTGCATGGTGAACTTTAAACAATACTCAGATAGTATTGCCTCTCCTATTACTTATTTAAACATTATCTGTCCGATAAATACGTTTAACGCCGTTATATGATACGATTAGAGGCAATAAATCTATACCTATATTTTTCTAAATTTCTTCATTTATGATGTTATTGTTCATGTTATACAGCAAATAGGAAAAAATGTTAGTGTGTTGAGTTTATTAAATTGTAAATACAAAAATATACGTAGTGAGATCTGGTGATTTTATTAAAAAAGTTTTAAGTTGAATAATAAATAAAACTCACTTTTTTTGTAAGATTGTTATTAAATATAATTTCATATATTTTCATTATTTTTTATTGTATTTTTAGTATTGCATTTTGACATATAACCTTCAACAATGAGATAATCATCTCATCTCTTCAAGTTTCCCAGTATTCAGGGCAGATCTATTTCAGACTGTCCTCATAATTATTTAATCAAGTTTCATTAGACATTAAATTAGATGTTATCATTTTATCTTTATAAATCTTGTTCTTTATTGGCAAAATAAAAAGACGCAAATTCCGAAATTAAAGGTATTTTCCCCTATAATAAATCGTTGCAGCAAGCTATGACAAAAAAGAATTGAGTTATTTTTAAAAAATTTTAATAGGATAAATCAGGGGAGGGATTAGCTAAGTGGTTAGCGCGTTGGACTCCCACGCGGAGGTCCCGGTTCGAGTCCAGTGCTACCCTTAGATTTTTTCTTCCTAGGAGCCTCTACAGATCACTGTTCGGAGGCCGGCAGTGCAGTGAGAAGGCTCCGGGCGCTAATGACCATAGATGTTGAAGCGTCTTAAATTAAAAAAAATAGGGTAAATCTCAGAAATTTAAATTTATTATGCAAGCAACCATTTTATGTGATAAAATGCTTGGACCCAAGAAAAAAAAATATACACATTTAAAACTATTTGTCTGATTTCGAAAAAGTAAGGGTAAAAAATTTAATCACAAAAATTGTACTTACGTTTATCTGATTTTGAACAAAAGCTTTCGAGCTTTTACGGTATCACAAATGAAATATAAAGTTTGAATTTTCTGAGACTTTGGGTTTTGACATTGGTACCATTTTTTCATGGAATTTTTTTGTTATATTGATAGAAAAGAGTGAAACACTAGAATAGAAATAATAGTCAAGTCTGGATATGTCAAGGAGAGGTAGGTAGAGTTAAATTTTGTTGTTACCTTTAAATTTACCTTAAAATTACTAACTAAAACTCACTTATTGTAAAATTGAGATTTAATATCGTCAATCAAATTTTTATATATCCAAAAATTACTAATTACAAAACACAGTTGATATTTTTAACATTTATTATAAAGGTATAGAAGGAAATATCGTTTCACAAATATCATAAATTGCTTCCGGAACTAATGGACCAGTCTACTTTACTTTTGATGATATGAACTGGTGGTACTATAAATTTGCCACAGGTACACTTCCGCCCAGATATGAAGTTAAACGAACCCAAGCGTAAAGAGCAATTAGGGCAATGAAGTTTACCTTTCTGCCATTCTGCCTGGAACAGATAAATTAAGTTAGGGACATCATTAACAAATTGAACTAGAAAAACAAACTTTCAAGATTATTCATTTACTTCATTCACTATTTCTATTATCCAACCAGGTAATCCTTCTTCTTGCAAAAATAGAGAACTCTCTGTTTCCAAACAATCCACCTGTTCTAAGCTTTTTCTAAAGTATTCTACGCCCACTTTAATATTGTGTCCTGATAGTAAAGGTGTTTCCAAATCGTTAAGTAATATATGTCGGCACTTTCTACACTTCAATGTAATCAAATTCATTACATCCTTTTCTGAGACACATCAATAACGATTGACTCAACACACCAATTATGTTCTATAACCTGCCTACTTGTAACTTTTTCCCATTAAGAAATTCAAAATGTCCCCTAATCTTAATTTATCTAATTTGTACAATTTTATAAATGAAGCAGATCTATTGCTCGAAAATTATAAATGTAATTTTGATACTCTGAGGGGTTTATAATAGCAATATCTTCTGCTTGGGGGGTTGGTCCAAAATTTTTATTTTTTGTTGCAAGTTTTTTAACCCAGCTTGATGGTGCCGAAATTGAAACCCTATCTATAGCAAAAAATCGAGTTTAATGCAATGAAGCAGCACCATTTTATTTTCTAACATAATTTATTACATCATTTAATTTTTCAATGTAAAATTTACTTATCTCATATTGATATCGCGTAAAGCGCTAACTTTGGAGTAATTACTAATGCAAGCTCAGAAAAAAGATGGGCATAACCAAAGGTCCGTTGCGAGGACTATTAAAGTTCCTTATTGGTATGATGATAATCTGACAAATATGAATATTTCTAAATTTAAATAACCTAACATACCAAATCTATTAATAACTGGTAAATTTAACAAACCAAGCAACCAACAGGTTTGCCTATCAGAGATTATATCTTCAAATTTGTGCTTCTCAAGAGATATTAATGATTATTTGGGACAGCAACATAAAAAAACTTTTTTTTTTTTTTCACTTAGTACAGTCATAAATTATAAAGTATGAAAACATTTTTCCCCCAAACAATTTTTTCGAGTACTACTATATTTTATTTTCCGATTTTCCACTTGCGATATCGGGGCTCAAAAGTAAGCTTCTTTTGCACTTTCTGTATTACTTGGTAGTACAGGAAGTTTCTGTACAGTAATACAGAATATTTGCACTTTCTATATTAATTGCAAGACTTTTAAGGGATTTTTTTTTCTCCCTTCCATCTACACAATTTTGCACAAGGAGGTTCTACAACTACAGGTTCGAATTGATTTTATGGTATTTCCAATTTCGAGCTAATCACAGTTTTTTAGATATTATAAAAAATTTTATATCCATATGAAGAGTACTCTGTAATGGTTTTAGTAATGGATGATATACCCTTGATGGAACAGGTAAGCATAGATATGGTTGAAAAATAGAAAAACCATTCAAATATATTTAAGATTTAAAATGAGGTAAATGAATATGATTTTTCGCTTAAAGGGTTATCTGTTTGTACTTTTTACTCTGATATTAATCTCGACTCGAATTGTTCATTTTTTCTAACTATTATTATTTCCCTTACATCCTCGTATTCGTTATTATTAGAAAGTATGGGAAAATACTTGTGCTTGTCTACAAGTAAATTTAATTGATTCCTTTGTACAAGGATTGGCTTTGGAAATAGAACAAATCATTGATAAAAGGCAATTTATTATTTTTTGTCCGTTACAGTTGTAGTCAAGCGGTTTTCGAATTCTCATTGATGCTACTGAAGACTGAAAAGATCTTTTCGCTTTGAGAAAAACGTCGCAAATATAAAATTGCTCGTTCTTTTTACATTTGGTTTATCATACATCTCTTTTAAATGGGAACTTTGTACCTGAACATTGACATTATTGGTAACTAATAAGAACAAGCTTATACCACAATTTAATTATCAATCAGCAAGTACAGCAATAAATAGTTATTTCAGAAATATTTCTTGTTCCGTTTTTATGCCTAATATGGGTCAGGGCCCATATTCAGAGTAAGAACATTAGACCAGCCTATTGTGCTTTCCAGTATTATTTTATATCACTCCTTGTTATTAATAAATACACAGTTGGTGTAAGAGATATCTTCAATTTAATGTTCGAGCCATCAAATTTTCGCGCATACTTAGAAAAACTTTTTTTGGCACATTTTCGCAACCATATTGTGTAAACGTTTCGGAAAGTGGAACGCCTTGTAACTGAGGACGCAAGGATTGGCTTTGGAAATAGAACGTTTACACAATATCATGATTTACTTAATAAGCCTCAGCTTATTTTTCCTTCTGCTAATATTGTATGTAATTACTATTTCTGTTATACTTTTCTGTTTTTTTTTTTTTTCTAATACAGTATGATTAAATATAATTATTTTCTTCTTTTTTTATTATTATTATTATTATTATTTGATGCCACCTATATATCTATATCATACAGATATAATAACAACTAATATATAACAACTAAGAAGTTGCTTGGGCATTACCGGCCCTCCAGGAGTAACTTGGAGGAACTCTGCTTCTCAACAACACCCGAATATAGAAGAGGGGAAGTTAACCCTTTTATTAACACTTTAGGTGATTCGTATCTTCCTCCTCAGCTTAAGGTAGCAAAGCCCTTTTCGCCAGTTTGCCCAAAGGCAAGAAAGAGTAGATAAGGAAGTATGTATAACACCAACTTCGATTGAAGATCAAAAGCAACACTTTAATGGAATTAAGTTACCCTCCAAGCTACTCCTGGAAGGCCGGTGATGCCAAACTTTGTTAAAGGTTAAGTGCACTTCGTCATGGTGCTGTTTGATTCCCTAGGAATCATTAAGGAACCCCGCTACGAAGATTGTGGGTCGAGCGCAGGGAATAAGAATAGGAAAAAAATAGACGAGGTGCCCGGTTCTTATCACTTATTAAGTAAATGAAGCACACATGGACTCAGAAGGACCCTTGTGATTCACGAGTTCCTTATTCAGTTTTATTCCAAGCTTATATGGATGTTCATCAAGATAACTTATTAAATTATTAGCTAAAAAAAAAAAAATCTAGTTTATATTGAGATAATAAAAGAATTCAAAGTCGATCGAGATTTTGGGTCTATTGCAATTGTTAAATGTAAGTAAATCCTGCTTGAACTCCTAGGGAAATAGACATGACATTCTTCAGGAATCTTGGCATCCCTGAAGGAATCACAAACGACACATACAAATGGTTGTTTGGCATGCAGACGTAGTTGACGTGCGCAATTACTTGGTTTAGCAAACCTCAGTTCACTACTACACATAAACACCATCCAACAATTTCACATTGCCCATTATGCAGATGACCTTATTTTTGTACCAACATACTAACACCTAAGGGAGCCACAAAGATCTTTCAGATTTCGGTAAATTTGGCTTTAATTTGATTTGGCCCTCTACAAGCAAGCCCCAATGTAAAATTAAACATAATTTTCTTTACTGATACAAATTTGAGCATTTATGCTATATTTTATCTGTATTTTATTAATTTTCACTTTCTTCTTTGAATGTTAATTATTTTTGTTTATGTTTAATAATAGCCTTCGGTGCCTTCAAGGCAACAAGCGGTAAAATCAAACGCTATTGTGAAATACTCTGCAGTAAATAGTCCTGCAATGTTTGCACCTCTTCGTTCCAATACTGATTTGAAGTTACCACCATCAAACTGGTTGTCAAGTCATGCTGATTCTTATGGATTAAACTATGGACTATCTCATTCTTCAGGGTTCTCAAGGTATACTAAATATATTATATAACATATAATAACATATATTATAAGGCAGCAATGATAGCCTTTACTTTTGATAATATAATTACTATTGATAGTTAAAGTTTGTACGCTTAAATTTGTTTTTATTTAAGATATCATTAATCCCTTAGCATTAAACATGTATTACTTTTTACAAAGTACTATCTAAACCATAAGCATAATATTTTATTGAAAGATAGAATATTATGATATGTCAAGGAAGAAATTTCAGGACATCATACATAATATTAATGACAATGGAAAACTATCTGTCAGAGTTTGGTTTGGTGAAAAAGAAGAAAATATTATCGGCTAAAAAAGTAGAAAAGTTAACAAAGAATTCAAATAAAAAACTAGACAAAAATGCAGAAAAATAAAATAAAAATCCTATAAGAAGCAAAAAAATAAGTAATAGAACAAGAAGATTACTTTTTAATTTAGATAATACGATGGTCAATAAGTAACGAGACAAATCGCTGTAGCTCAGAAACGGTTTGTTTAATTAGTACAATAGTTGCAGTGCTTCAAGTTGGCTTCCTTGTTTAGTTTCTCATCTGAAGTGCCCCTAATGTAAAACTCTCAGCTGAAGTGCATCTAATTTAATGGATGAGTTTGACGTTCATGTTTTTAGCATTCCCTCACTGTATTTAGATCTTTGGGCATACATATGTATATCTATCTCCACCTACAAAGATTTGGGCTTTTTTTTCTGGCATTAGCTGTTCGAGAGTATTTGGTAAGCATAACTTCAAATATATACAGTTAACAATGGCGAGTTCCGCTCGAGCATTGCACCTCGGAAGAACAACGCTCAGTGATTAGATTTTTAGTTGCAGAGGATATCAAAGGTAGTAAAATCCACGAAAGAATGTTGAAAGTGTACAGGAATAATTGTTTGAACCGTTCGGACGTTTACAAATGGGTAGAATAGTTTAAAAGTGGCCGGTGTCTGTGACGAGCAACGAAGTGGACGACCGGTTGAAGTTGCAACTTCCTTCCTCGAATCTCGCACTAATGAGTTAATTCAGGGCTACAGGCGTATTACTGTTGAACAGATAGTTGAAGAAGTGCACGCGAGTGTTGGAACTGTCCATAACATTATTCAGAATAAGCTGCAGAACAAGAAAACTTGTGCGAGATGGGTTCCAAGACAACTTACGACGCCCACAAAGAAACCAGGTTTCAAATCTGTCAGCAGTTGAAAGAACGATGTTTAATTGAAAAAGAATTTTTCAGTAGAATTGTTACATGTGATGAAACATGAATACACCATTTTGAGCCGGAGTCTAAGCGTTAAACCTTAAGTGGAAGCATACGGGTTTCCCCACTCGAAAGAAATTCAAGACCCAGCCGGTCTGCAGGTAAAGTCATGCTTACAGTGTTCTGGGACTCGCAGGGGCCTATTTATTGTGACAATCTCGAAGATCAACGAACCACCAATGTTACAGTGTTACGCTCACAAACAAATTAAGGCGGACTCTGGACTAAAGGCGGATTTTGCTTCATGACAACGAGCGCCCACACATTGCAAGTTACTTCAAGAAATACATCAAAAAGTGGGGTGGGCGATCCTTCCACATCCCCCTACAGCCCCGACCTCGCCCCATCGGACTACCATTCGTTTGGACCTCTTAAAGAGGCTCTTGTGGGAAACATCTTCAATCCAATGAAGAAGTTAAAAATCAGGTGCAAAAGTGGCTTCGAGATCAACCCACAGAATTTTATGCCAGAGGCATATACAAATTAGAAGAACGATGGGACAAGTGTATATGTTGAAAAGAAGCCAAAGTATTGTATTGATTAAATAAATCGTTTTTGAGCTACAACGATTTATCTCGTTACCTACTGAATGACCCTCGTCATAATAACCTTAAGAATCTCCTAGAGTTCTCACACAAAAATTCATTTTTAAAACAAAGTTTTAAACTATTTAAACTGCTAACTAATTCGGGTCAGTATTCTATGCACATTTGCGAATACATATTAATGGCTTACATAAAATATTAGTTAAGCAACTAACTGCGGAAGTTAAGGAAGTTTTTAGAAATATTGGTGCAAAACACACTATTTAAGAACAAAAAAACAAAAATGGAAGAGAACTTCGCATATTTAAATTCCACAAGAAACCCTTTATAGGTATCTTTTTTATCCCGAAATTCTAATTTACAACAATTAAAAAAAAAACTCTCTGCTGAAGTGCATATAATGTAATGGATGAGTTTGACGTTCATGTTTTTAGCATTCCCTCACTGTATTTGTAGGTCTTTGGGCATACATATGTATATCTAACACCACCTACAAAGACTTGGGCTTTTCTTTTTTTTCTCTTTAGCTAGTAACCCTGGTTGAAGAGAATTTAATCAGCTCATTTCAATACAATTGTATACAGTACAGTCAAGCTAATAAAAAGCAATAAATGGTTCAAAAGAGAGTAAACTAAACTTAACTGTGGTTCGAAATGTTTAGTAAAAGATAAATTTGACAAAAAAGTGATTAGAAAAAATGTTCCGAATGAGGATTTAGATTAATTCAAAAGAGGGTTAATTTGAATAAAAGATGGTATGAAATGTTCAAAATGACGTAATAAAAATGTTCAAAAGAGAATTAGCTAGACTTAGTTGTGGTTCAAAATGTGCAATATAGGCCCAAAAGACGATTAATTGTCCTGTTGATTAATTGTTTGTGGTTCAAAATGAAATGTATGTGAATGGCTTAGCTCAAAACCGAAAAATCGTAGAACGTTCATTCCATTTGGATATCACATGGGATCCGACCTGTCTAAATTCCTCAACTGGAAGTACCACTTTACCGAATGGATTTTTCTGTTTTTTTTTTTTTTTTTACGGTTTTCCAAAAACCGCTCCACCGATTTTCTTTAAACTTGTTATATATATTAACTATACATACAAAGAGCTACAACTTTTATTTGAAACATTTTTCTGGGAAAATTCGTTTAAGGGAGCTTTTGAGGGCGGGGTAGGATTATGTTTTCCTCTAAAGTGCTATTTTAATTTATTATATAATTGCATCATCTAAGTTATATTATATAGAATTAAATATGTTACCAATATTCCGAGTATGAAGAAATTATGTGGACCGGAAATGCGTTTCAACTGAACAGTTTTTTTCATTTTTCTGAGATTTTCTCCAAAACAGCTTCAACAATTTTCTTTAAACTTTTTATATCGACTACACATTCAAAGAGCAGTAACTTTCATTTGAGATATTTCTCCGGGAAAATTCATTTAAAATGGTTTTTAGTAAAATGGGACTTGCATTATGTTTTCTTCTAATATGCTATTATATTTAATTATACAATTCTGCTATCTAAATTATATTGATTAGAATTAAATGTGTCGTTAAAATTCTGAGTTTGAAGAAAATCGGTTGGCTGAAAGTGCGGTTTTCCTGAAGTTATTTCAGTTTTCTACGGCTTTAAACATAAAAACACCGACGGATTTCAATAAATTTGTTTCATTAACTATAAATATAGAGACCTATCACTTTTATTGGGAGAAAGTTCATCTAAAGGAGTTTGGGGGCGGGGAGTCTTTGGAGGTTTTGGAGGTTCCTCAAAAAAGTCATTTTATTAAGTTTGATTCTCCAATTGGTATAAAACAGAAGACAAGCAAACATTTAGTAAAAATTATAAGTTTGAAGAAAATTTGTCACCTTATCTGTGTAACTGCAGTAAGAGAAAGTCGTGTTTCACACCAGATTTTTTTGTTTCAGTTTTCGAATGGCCCATACGTTCCCTGATTGTGTTGGCGAAGTTGATGTAGTTTCTGATGCTGAAAATATTAAGAAGCTTTTAAAAATTCCTTACAGCACAAATACAGTAATTATAGTTTTCATTCTTTTTTAAATAATTAGATGTGATTTATAATATTTAATTATTAAAAAAATATTTATTTACATATTCTAGGTAAGTATGATGGTTCATCGAATTGAAAATACATTATTAATAGATGAATTTGATATACATAAACATCTACTATCAAGAGCTGAAAGTGATTGGGCCTGGTTGAGGAAATTTTTTTTTGAACATATATTGCAAACACTCAGTCATAAGGTATTTAAATCTTCTTGTTATTTATGTATAATATTCTTGTTATTTATATAATATTGTTGTCATATATATATATTCTGAGTTTGAAGAAAATCGGTTGGCTGAAAGTGTGTTTTTCCTGAAGTTTATTATATATATATATAAAATAGAGGATATAAAGTGTTAGATAAATAAACAGCTTTATTTAGAAATATATAAATATATAGACCAAAAAAAAAAAAGAAGATGCGCGTACCTAATGTCAGCAATTTTGTTATATTGAAAATAATGTAATATGAAAAAAAACAACTCTATCTTTCAAATAATGTGGCTCCTACAGATCAAAACAATTGTCGGGAACAAATAAAAAAAATTGAACATCATACTAAAAAAAGAATAGTAAGCAAAAAAAAAAGGCATAAATTTAAAAAAAGCAAGAGAAATTTATATTTATTTATTTATGTTTATACTAAGTGGACCCCGCCCAACCCCCCCAGATGGAGGATTGCCAAAAATAAAATGTAAGAACAAATGAAACTCACAAACTGATGACAAAATTTTTATTTATAAAACTAGTTTACAAACAACGATTTTAATAATTTCAGAACTTTGAATTTCTATTCTTTGTTTTGAACGACATCTCGGAAACTTAACATATGATTGTCCATGAATGAATAAGGATCTATCCAATTTAGGTCAACACGATCAAAACTCTGCCCCCTAAGACTTAGATATTAATAGTTATAGCAAATGACAGAACTATAGGAATTGTCAGGATGCTTGGACGGAAAACAATTTCTCCTGCATGATCAAATCCTCTTGATTTTCATGTGCTACATTTTCCAATGCTTGATATTTCTCAGCGTAAGGATTATGTATTTCTAATTTTTTTCGTTATTTCACTAATGTGAAATGTAAGTTAGTACATGATACGAAGTTAGTTCAATATCTCAAAGCAACATCAGATTCATACATGTAAATATGACTACAACATTTATTAGTCGTAACTGAGCCGTAAAGAGATGAAGCATTTTGGCTACTTAAACTAAATTTGAAACACAGAATTATATGCTAGGTTATTGTTAAAAGCTTCGATTGATGTAAAAACACAAAACAAAACACTTTTACATTAACATCTTAACCAAGAGCCTGAATGTTTTGCATTTTGATAAATAATTTGTGTTAAAATAATTATTTGGCATCAACATTCTTGCACGGTATGTCAGTTATGCCCAACTTTTTGAAAGAAGACATTCTCTATAAAATGCTGTGTCAAATGGTGCAAACTGCTTGAAATTCGTCCAGCCGAATGCAATACTAACATATTTCATAAAAGAATATCACTTTTTTTTAATACTAGGAGGACTCCGCCCACTGGCGCCCAGCCTTTCACCTCTCTTAACATTCTTAAGAAAATTGTTCTGTGAGAAATGGTGCAAACTAGTAAAAAAATCAGTCCAGCGGAATTTGCAATATTAACGCATTTCACGGGGCTCAGCCTCCTGGCGCCCATTTCCTCAGTCTTCTTAATATTCTCAAGAAAGATCTCATTTATTTACTACAAGGGCTCGACCCCTTGACACGCTGGGAAGTTTGCGGTGCGCGGTATTCCATGAATGCTTTTCATTAGTTGTACAATCTATTTTTCTTGCAATCATTTCATTTAGCCATGTTTAGAATGTGTTACTATGATTACCATAAATCTTGGATTGCAGTATGGACTAACGGAACCCTCCATATTATACATCATTTTAAAGATCTCGTCAAAATTAGCTACGACGCACAATTTTCCAGATATTTAGGGAAATATAGAAAATTGTAACAGATCTAAACCTACCCCTTAGTTGGAGCGTCATGATTTTATTTTGTGGTGTTAAAGCACACGCACAAATATAATAGTAAAAAAAAAGAGTTTGTGTAAATAGTATTTGTTAGCAACAGTACTACGCAGCTGTAATTATTTGAAAAAAGTTTAAAAATATTTTCTAAACACATTATGTTTTTGTTTTGCAGGATAAATCATTATCTTACCGAGAAAAGAGTCGTTATGCATTACAGCAAAAATCTCTTGTATCCAAATTTCTACATTATAGCCTTGCTGAGGCAGAAGAAAGTAATAAACAGAGTTGTGAAAATGTTTACAGATCTACAGCACTTCCTTTGACCACGGTAAGTTTATTTTTTAAATTAATGACGGGGATTAAGAAAAAAAGAACGCTACATATTCTGTATATACGAAAGATTTATTTATGAGCCCGGCGAGGAAATTGACTAGTTATTTTTCGGGTCCTATGGTTTTACCCAAGGATATCCCTGCGGAAGCTATCTCAAATAAAATGTAGACCTCATCTCATTTTTACATATAAGACATGCAGAAGTTGTTGACGTGAGCATCTACATGACTTTAGGGTGAGGGTCCCAACTTTTTTCTTGTCAGGATCTTTTTTAAAAAAAGGACTCCGCCATTTTTACAAAGACTCCTTTCCAATCCAAACAGAGTGTTTCAGGCTAAATCGCTAAATTAGGATGCCATATATTAATTAAAAAAAAATCCTCTGGGCATTTGTCTGGAAATTTCTCTACAAAAAGTTACTCGTTCAGTCTTCTACAAACATTTTTTTAAAAGCATATTTCCAACTTTATTTAAAAAAAATTAACTTTTGAATAAAAGTCAAAACAAAATAAATTTTGAATCCAATATCCCCAAAAGCCATGGAATTATCATCAGTGATTCATAAAAGTAAACTTTTATGCCATTTAGCAAAGAATGGCTAGGGAGATAAATAATTGATTCTGGTGAATGAATAAAAATTTATTTGTTTGCATCCACGATTGCAATGTGTTTCTTGAAAAACTTGAACGCCTTCATAAATATATACATATATATAGTTTTTTAATCATTTAGTATCTCTAAGGATATATTTTCAGAATTTTTTATTTAATTATTTTTTAGGTTTATGAAGTTTGACTATTTCATTGTAAAACATCTATACATGCATCTAAAAGATGTATTTAATATGATCATCCACCCTATGTTCATTTAAGTCTGTCTAGTCTACGTACCCATAAATGGTCGATATCAATCTGTCGGGAACCTAGTTTTAAGTTACGAAATCCATAAGCAAAGTACAGGTACTGCTGAATATTCCTAAACTTCTATTGTCCTCTATAAGCATATACAAAATATAAATACTCAACGATGCCAGAGATCTTCTAGGCCGCAGTTGATTATTCGCTAATCACGAGAGAGGGCGAATTCACTTATAAAAGTGCCAGTCGTAAAGCTTCCACAATAAGCGCTTGAGGTACTGAACTAACGGAAGAGCTTACATTGTAGATATTGAGACTTTGCCCGTATTAGCCTATCCCTTTTTGCTTTGATTATCGGTCTCGGTTTGCCCATTTTCTTATGCATTTGGTACGGTCAGAGTAGAGATCGGTATATGTTTACATTTCTAATCTCTTTACCAAATATCTCTGAAGGCCGTGAGTCAAAAGAAAAAGATTAAGCTATAGAAATAAATCTCGGATAAGTACTTGTGGCTTTTTAAAAGCCTTAGCAGATTTTTAGAAATATTCTTTTTTCACAGAAATATTCTTATTTTTATCAATTCGTTTCTTTACATTAATTGCATTTATTTGTATTATTATAAAGCATGATACTGCTGTACTACCAGAACCACAGTTAGAGGAAGGTCTTCCTGGGTGGTCAGATCACAAATTTACTAGAAATGTTGTTTGGACATTTGAAGATATCCAAATGTTACTAGGTACAGATATGCCCATATTCGGAGGTCCTACAAGACCATGCATATCATTGCGACTCAGGTACACATAAACGTAATTTGTTTAATTGCTTATTATAAATTTAGTAAAACATTTTATTGGAGAACCCTTATGCAATTACCGGCATAGTTTTTTCAATCAGTATATTTTATATCTCATATAGAATGTGAACAAATAATAAATTATTAAAAAAAAAACAAATTTGAAAATTTAGGGATGCGAAGAAACCGATCAGTGTGCTGACTGGAATAGACTATTGGCTTGACAATTTAATGTCCAATGTACCAGAAGTGGTAATGTGCTATCATTTGGATGGTATTGTTCAGAAATATGAACTGATTAAAACTGAAGATTTGCCTCATTTACCTGATGCGAAATTTTCTCCGAAACTTATTCGTGATGTAGCACAAAATATTTTATCATTTCTAAAATCAAATGCAACTAAAGCAGGTCATACATATTGGTTATTCAAAGGTTTGTAAAATTTTTCACGAAATAAGTATATTCTCATTTTTAATAAATTTTTTACTTTTTGACGTAAAAGACTTGATATTTAGTTCACATTTTCGAAATTAAGTTTATGCTTTGAGGACCCCCTAAGCGCAAAAACTTTGAAACATTTCATTTATTTAACAAGAGGAAATCTCACGAGATTCCTTTCAACTGTAAGAGCCACTTTACTGGATATGTAATTTATTTTTTGCGATTCCCTCAAATTCAACCATTTATTTAACTATGATACACTTACTTCACATTATGATGCCCTATTAATTTGTTTACTTTTCTGAAATTTTCTGAAAAAATTTATATTACAGGGGTTCCGGGGATTATGCATTCAATTTTTCTTTAAATGCCATATCTTATTTTGAAATATTCTACTTGTTATATATTGGGTTGTCGTAAACTAAGTGGTCGATTTAACAAAGTACTGAAACGTGAGCCCAAAACATATTCGTAATATGAATGTATAAGTTTTGGG
Organism: Triatoma infestans; assembly: GCA_011037195.1. NCBI lineage: Eukaryota > Metazoa > Arthropoda > Insecta > Hemiptera > Reduviidae > Triatoma > Triatoma infestans. The sequence goes on along the minus strand of JAAEAF010001032.1, from coordinate 32,383 downwards.
ATCCGGAATGCTGGATAATAACTGAGACTTATTCGCCAGATTCTTTTCTTTATTCCGATCGTTTCGGATTTCCTACATGCTAGAGACTAGTTCTGCAAATTCATTGACTTCCACTTTCAAAGTATCAGTTACATACTGTTAATGCTATGACAGATAACATATCAGATATCAATAATAATTTATTTAAAAAAAATAATTTCCATCACTTCTAGATTAGATGTTTTTGATGATAATTTACAAGATATTTTATACTTTATGAAAAAAGCTACAAAGACGTCTCCATCTTGAACGTTTTTTCTTACAATTTCCTGATTTATAAATTTTGATTCTTTTAAGAAAGAAGTAAATGCCTGAAAATACGGTAATCACCAGCGATAGGCAACTGGTAAGGTATGAGGCCTTTTCTATTGACCAAATGAAATCCCTAGCACATAATTTTTGGTGCAAAGCATCTAATTCTCTGCAGTAGAACAGTGACTTCAACAGCTTCCAAAACCATATCTTGGAAAACTCTAATTGTCTTCAAGTTATAATTTTCATTGCATGGTATTTATTCGATGCAAAAATAGTTTATTATGATGATTGTGACCAATTTTCTATTTTTCCCTATGAACTCTTCTGGACCCATTATCCACTTTATTTATTTTCGATTAATGCCTGGCTACTGTTGAGAAATGTAACCCAATTGTGTTGCTAATTCCCTGGGATTGGGTCCACTTTTATTCAAATTATCATTATCCAATAATGATTTGTGGCATTTCCTACCATTTCTCTAAGGCTGAAATCTGAGCAAACTTTTCGATGCAATGACGGATGGTCCTTTCGCTAGGGAAAATGTTAGTAATAGCTTCAGTAACTATACGGCCAAGTTTAAATTCGTGAAGGGATAAAATACATCTATCTTCTTTCTCCATATCACTACAATAAAAATTAAAAAAACATTGATGAATAAAATTGACTTGGAATAAAGTTGTAGTAGTAATAAAGATATTAAAATTTTTTTTTTATAGTAAACCATTGAATGTAAACTGTATGTTACATAATATTGAAAACAAAACTGAACCAAGACAAAAAAGAAGGCCATTATTTTTCATATTTGTAGTAATATAAACGTAATTGTTTTGCCGAGAACTTTCCAACTGGTTGAGAAATGTAAAAAGAGAATATTAAGTGACTTTTACTCCAGAATTTTTTGTTTTTAATTCCTTTAAAACTGCAACTTTTGAGACTTAGTAAATAATGCCACCAAAATAAAAATAAAAACATAAATAAAATTAGATAGCTAAGCGATTTTGCATACTATTTAAAAATTTGGGACTTTTTCATGGAGAAATACAAATTAACTTTACAAAGACTATATTCACTGTTATCAGATAGTATACTCCATCCATAAGGAAAAATTAATAATTTTTCTGTTATCCATTTTTAAGGAACAAATGATGATGCAGTTAAGTTGTATGATTTAACATCTCTTTGTTCCGATTCTTTGGAAGAGAAAGGACAAAATCCATTTACCGTACCTGTTGGGATGCTTTTATACAGAGTTGCTAGAAACATGAAAGCATCTGGGGATGCTTCTCAAGTAGCAACAATTCGAATCCTTTTGAAAAACTGTCTTTCATTACTAGATAAGGAGAAATATCCTCAGGTAGGCATTGTGATATTTTTTTTTACATTCAGATATTGAAATGGTTATAATTTTTCTAACTATTAGCCATAATGGATATTTCAGATCGTTACTTCAGCACATTATATGCTATCCGATGTGTATGTACCTAGTGAAACAGACCCATCAGCTCCAGAACTTCATGTTCAACCGCAAAATGATGTTCCAACAGATCAAGGGCCAATGTATGATGATTGTGAAGAAGGTATATCTGAAGTTCCAGTAACTGACTTGGTTTCCACATATTCGCAATCAGGTAAAAAATGCTACATTTATGGTATTTTCTTATGATTGGTCCAATACTATCTGTCTATTAAATATCTTTATTTTTTCAGAATCTAAATATAATCACCCTCCTCCAATGACAGATTGTCTAGAAGAAAGGTGTAAGCTAGCATTACAACATGCAGCTGAAGGCATTGATGGACTCCAATATTTTGATCTACAAGACAAACCAGTGCGTGAAGGAAATATTTTTCTAATCTCTCTGTTTAAAATGTAGATGAATTTCAAATCCAAATTCATAGTGTTAACACTTAGTGAAAAAGTGTTACACATTTACTCTTGCCCAACACTTCTAACCTATCAGTGACCATGTGCTTTATTTAAACTATAGCTTGAAAGAGAATAATTGGAATCCTGGGCCAACCATTAAACGAAATGCACGAAACAAACTATTCAGAACTCATTTCAAATCACTTGAACTGTTAAAATGTAACGATTGCGAATGCGATTTATCTACATACTTCTTCGTGTACGACATGGACTTATGGACTTGTATACATTTTTGACAGCTAAATGGTTTATATAATTATTGTGCAAAATCGTGAATCCAATTTTTTTGGATTGTTAATGCGCTCTTTTAGTACTAAATCTAATTCTAATTATATCTGAACTTGTAATCCCGCTGCAATAGATTCCATCAAAAGCTCTATGTAGTTACTATTTATTGGACCATTCTAGGGGTTACCAGTCTTAACGCCCCTAATTTTTTTGTTATTGGCGCAGTTCAGTATTTAATGTAAATTCAAATTTGCCGCCAACGGGCGTACAATAATTTTATTTTAGATGGGGGTATTGTATTACCTTGATAATAATTTATTAGGCTGAGTCCTATGCATTTTCTTCTCTCTCTGTCATTCGCCATTTTAAGCTAGAAGGACTAAGTCGTTATGCAACACGTCCTTGAATAGGTCACAGTGTAATACCATACAATTCATGCCAGTTTGATTACCCTTAATTGTGAAAACCTGAGTTTGTTACTTCTGGTTTTCCTAGGTTTTCCTGGGTAGCGCCATTCCTTTGGCTGTTGTAAGTGATAATAAAGAATATTTGCTACCCATTTTTCAATTTAATTTATATATTCATTTTTTGTCCATATAATTATAAATTTTAATTTTCCATTTTGCTCACCAATTATATTATATACAGTTCACCCAATATTTTCATTCATTCAATTTATATTTTTTATTTTTGCTGTATTTATTGAACAGGCGCATTTACTTTTTTCTGCCTGATCAGTTGAAAATAGTCAGTAAATGATAATGATTCTTGACCGTTCGATTATAATTGCAAAACTTTTTTAAAATTATCCGACCTTTTCACAAATTTGTTGTCTTCTTCAGGGATCTGTACAACACTCAAAAAAAGAAAATGTTTTACAGATCCCTGAAGAAGACAATAAATTGTCGAAACGTCGGATAATTTAAAAAAATTATATTTTTATTGACCGCTCTCGTGATCTCCTGCAATTATAAGTCAGTTAAGGTTAAAAAAGTTAATGTCAGTGCATGCTAAATGCATGACAGCTCTATATAAGTAATCCTCATATTCAATATAACTTTCTGTTTTCTTCAGAAGAATGAAAAAGAAACTAGAAATGAAGAGGAACCCAAAATGGCTAAACCTTTTGAGGCAATTCCAATGCCATATGAAAAAATAGATCCTGGGAATAAAAAAGATTCTGAAAAAGGGAAAAGAAAGAAGAAGAAAAATGAAATCAAAAGAGAAAGCAGAGATTCATCACCAGACGCAGAAGACGAAAGGTAGGTATTTTTTTATTATAAAGTCGAAACAGTTTTCAAAAAAATTGAGTTTTGGTACTGTGGGGTATATGTGATCTATGATCAGTTCTTAATGATATCATCAGTATATTTTACGGTTTCTCCTTTATAATATTCAGAGCTACTAAGCATTTAGTAAAACAATTCTTTGAAAAAAAAATTGTCAATTAGAATTGAGAAGAGAAAGATTGTGTCCATATTGATTTTTACTTTCTCTTACTCCTATTATGAGAGTATTGCGATAGTGAATGTTTTCACAAAAGATATATATATATATATATAACGAAAAGTCGCAGGAAGCTCAAACTTGAGATTCCGTTTAGGCACTATTAATGCGTCAGACACGAAGAATGCGACTTTACTGAATAGGTTTTTTTTTTTTCTGTTTTTCGTGTTTTTTTCGAAAACGGCTCAAATGCTTTTCTTTAAACTTTGCCTAGTACCTCATACATAAATACATATCGCTTTTATTTGAAACATTTACCCGGGAAAATTGATGTTTGGGGGTTTCTGTGGAAACAGCGTTATGCTTTCTTATCAAGTACCACTTGAGTGTAATATATGATTTATCACCTACATAATAGTAATACACATAGAAAGCATTGCTGTAATTCCAAATTTGTAGAAAACCGGGTAACCGGAAGAGCGACTTTATTGAATAGGTTTTCGAGTGTATTTGGAATTTTCTCGAAAACTACAATAACGATTTTCTTTAAACTTGTTATGATAACTACACAGATAAAAATCTATTACTTTTATTTTGAACATTTTTGCAAAAAAAAAATGCGGAATTTATGGCGTTAATTTCAAATATAATCATCACTTAAAGAAGTGCCAATACCAGCCGGGTTGATATTATTTCCCACCCCCTCTATATTTATGCTCGGCCAAATACATAAAATTGAGTTTAAAGAAAATTTGCCCTTATATATATCTATATAATTGATCAAAAGGAGTAAGAAAAAGTTGTGCGAGTATATCACATCAGTTTTTTCTTTTCTTTTGAAATGCTTGTTTAACTTCTATTTAAACACTGCAAAAATGTGTACCCTATTTAGCATTCTTTCAAATCGCCGAATGGCAAGCCTTATTATTTTTTTTTTATCTAGCCTTCTTTAAGATATTGGAGCTTCTTTAGAAGTTTTTTTTTTTTTTTTAAATCATAATTTTTAATGTTTTTTTTTTTTCATAATCTGTAACTTTACATCAGATCTAATTTGTTTGTATTCTTCAGTTTTAATTAGAGAAGTTAAGTTCGTTTTTCTAGAATTTTGTCACATTAAGTGTTGGAAAGTTAAGTTATTAAAACTTTATTTCTTGAATTTGTTTTTAGTGAAAATAAATCATTAAAAGCATTGCTATGCAAACCAAATAGTGGTACACTACCAACATGGCAAAAACCAGATAAAGTTGATAATAAATCATGGAAAGCACATCTTTGTTCACTTTTAACCAAAAAAGCTTGTTTAGTTTATTCAATATTAATTGAGAAAGAAATAGATACTGCGCAGTAAGTTGTTTATTGTTATTCATAATTTTTTGTAAATTTGCAGTCTATATTAAGTTAATTGTTTTGTTTCTAAAGATATAGATTAGCATTGAAACATATACAAGGAGTGTTACGTTGTTGTGGTCAGAACAGAGCATTAGTAGGGCTGATGATGAGTAGGGCTGGCGACTGCATGTACAATCTTTCAATAGATAAAACTTGTTCTGATATAATTATACAAGAAGAAGATATATATCCTGTCTTACAAAATCCTGAAAATACTAGTAATGAAGAAGGTAATTATTTCTAATTACTTTTATTACTCAGGATAGCTATCTTTTAGAAGATTATAATTATAGAATATTAAATTACTAGATTGAGAAAATAATAAGGAAATTTTGCTTTTACACTTGTAAGGGAATATATTGCATTGTAAGGATGAACTGAATTTTCACTATGTATCCGCGGTTTTAGATTTCCTAGTTTAAAAATGTTTTTAAAAAATTTGCATGTATATTAGTTTAATCAAAATTTGATATTTCGTTTAGGGATCACAAAGGAAGTGAAAAGACACGGGAGATTTTAGTCAAACCCATCAACTGGAAGCATCACTTTACTATTTTTCTCCCCCTGGTTTTCTCATAAGGCTCCATCTTTTTTTCTTTAATCATTATTTACTTTTCCAACACATATATGTCTTTTCATATTTATTTAAAATATTTATCTGGGAAAATTGATTTAGGCGAGTTCTTTCCGAGTTGTGATGTTATATTGCTTTCTAAAATGTCACATAAATTGTTTTGTGAGATGTATCACTGTATTTTTTAAGGTTAAATAAATGTGTTGTAGAAATTTACCAGTTGGAAGTCTAAAAGCACAGAAAGAGAAACTCGTTTTTGAATTGTTGTATACCACTCGTTAAGATTTTTATTTGTGTTGCAGAATTATTACTTATAAGCAGCGAAATAAAAGGAGAAGAAAAATTACTTTCAACCAGTATTTCTTGTTATCAGAGATCAATGGAACTGTGTCCATGTATTGACACACAAAGAAGAATGGGAAATGTCTATAATCGCCTTAGTTCCTTTTATGCTAATCGTGCACAGGGTAAAGTAAACATATTGAAATAGATTTAAGTACCTAATGCTAATGTTTAATAGATTAATGTACCTGCTTAATGATGAGGATATTTTTAATGGAACTGTATTCAAAAAGTTACCACAAAGGTAAGGTAACTTATTGAAATAGATTAAAGTACCCGCTTAAATGATAAGGATACCGATTGCTTAAGACAGTTTTTCTTTTATAAAGAAAAATGGCTTTAGGAAGAACTGATTAATATTTGTCTATTACATGCTTTGTCTAACATGTTCAGTTTTAATTAGAGAAGTTAAGTTAACTTATAAGAAAAATGATTGGTAATACTTATAAGTCATTATTTTGATAAATTTACTCTTAAGTAAATGATAAGAATGATAACTAAACTTGATCGAGGCCAGTTTGCATTTTATCCTTTATTTTTTGTAAATTATTTTTTTAATATTTGCATAGGAAATGGTCTAGCCATTCCTTTGGATCTTGATTATCTGCGGATAATTCCTTAGGATTATTTGACGAACTGCTCTTATCACTTCTCACAACCTCACACAATATTGTGAATATTGTGATGGAAGCAAGAAGCAGAAAATTAGAATTTTCAATATATTTTCTAAAAAATTACTTTAAAGGTAAAAACTGGACAGTTGGCTAGCAAAAGGGGTCAGGAACCGTTAGGAAAGACAAAGCTCTTAGTCAAGCTCTATTGTAAAAGATCCGACTGGAATGTGACTAGTATAATAAGAGACCAAAAGTTACATATGTGTCAGTCTTACATACGAATTCTTATACACAGTCAAAAAGCCACCAACGCGTCGCTTCGTTATATTTTCAGCAAGTGTACTACACATTCTCTCTGTTCGTATATTTAATTATCCTAGTTTTATATTTAGTTAGCTTGTTTCTATGTATAAAATATCTAGTCATTAAATTAGTTGTTATTTACGTTTGGTTAAGTTCTAGTTCCTAACTCACTAAGTTCTTCTAATATTTCTTAAAATTACGCCCTTTCAAAACCGCTCTTGCCAAGGCGCAATCAAACACACAAACATCAATCAAAACATACATACATCAATTATTCAACCAGTACACTATAATTGTTCGTCACCTTTTTGCTAGCCAACTGCCCAGGTTTTGTCTCTAAACTAATATTTAAAAAAATATATTTAAAATTCTAATTTTCTGATTCTTGCTGCCATCACAATATCAATATACAAATAGTCTGGAGAGATATTGATGTATGATAGTGTTTGGGTTCGAGCGCAAACTCTAATTCATACACTCACCCATTTTCATTTATACATTGTACACTTGAAACAAATGATTACGTAATGGCCCAGATAATTACATTGATCTTCTATGTTGCAATGGTCTGCCTTTGTAGACATTCTGTCTACATTTGTCGATTACAGAGACAGAGCGGCGTCAATTTTCCATATGGCATTTTATGTGAAACAGATCATATTAACATTTTTTTAAATCATTTTAATAATTTTTTTTCATGTACTTTTCAGTACTTTTACAAACATCAAATGAATTTCCAGAAGAAGAGGTTAGTTATATTATTACGATTCCTCAAAAGTTGTTTACTTATTTAAATTTAAATTATTTGATCATCATCATTATTATTTTTAGTTTACAAAATGTACTATAGAAGCCGAAAATCTTTTGAATCTTGGACTTAAAAATTTTGAATCTGTACAAGACATTTCTAACAGTGCCCTCTTATTGTGCAACTTAGGCCATCTGTATAGGTTAAAGGCACATGCACCTAATTCACTCGTCGCAGAACCCCTTTCTGCACAGCAAAGGCAAAATTACAATAAGGTTAAATAACTAGAGATTGTTATCAACTTTTCTTTTAAAAAACACAATTTATTGATTTTTTTCATTTTTTAAAACGTATTTCAATTTCTTTACAGGCTATCGATAGTTATATGAGAGCTCTGGCATGTCTTGGATCAAGAAACTCTTATTTACAAATTTGGGACGTGGTCAATTGGGAATTATCCACAACTTTATATAGTTTTGCTACTGTTACGCAAGATTGTCCTCCGTATCCTACTGGTTCTAAGGTATTTTAGTTATTTTACTCAAAAAAACAAAAAACAAAACTGTATTGTATATAAATAATTATAAATTTACGCCCTAAAGAATAAATTAAGAATTCAATCTAACTCCAGAGTAATTCTTGTTGTGGATAGAATGGAATTTTAATGAACGGTGTACAAAACAAGAAAACCTATAAAAATAATCTTTTAATAGTTATACTTATTTATGATATTGTTTGATTGTTATTTCATTTTTGAATTTAATTTTGTTTTTAAAAGTATTATACTCTACAGAAAATGGAGGATACTGAAAGAGAAGTTGCCGAACTCTTGTTGAAAGCTTTGAAATATTGTGATATAACTACTCCTTCTCATAGACTTCCATTGTACCAGTTTAGAGCGGCAAAATTGCATCATCGTTTAGCTTCTCTCTATCATAAACTGTATAGGTAATTTATCTTTTTTTACTTTCTCTTACTCCTAGTGTTGTTAATATTTAATAATTAGGATAGAAAATTGTGTTACATCATCGATTCTAATGTTGTTTATTTCGATTTAATATTATTCGTCGCAAAATTTCAAGTTGTACTTGTTTTGAAATCTGACAATACTTCTAACTCACTGAAAAATGTATTTTTCAATTTCAGGCAACATCAACAAGAAGAATCTAAATTGAGATCTTCCTTGCAGTTGTCACAGTTATATTACTCTAAGGCATACTCCCTGTTTACTCTTTTGGATCATCCTGCTGAAACTCTTAGAGTGCAATTAGAAAGGATCTCTCTTGCGGAATACATAGCTCAGGGTAAGTTGTTTGAAATTAAAAAAGACAAGTCGTATAATTATGTTAAGGAGATTTCTTATTGGTTGTAAGAAAGAGTTTGTCATGACACATTTCCGAATTTCATTGGGCACTACCTCAATAAAAATATTTTTAGGGTACGGTGTGTGTGCGCGCGCGCAGTACAACTCAAAAACGAAAAATTCATTCTTGTATCAAGTTCAGATTTGATATTACGTGTTTTATTTCACAAGTATTCTGTTAAAATTCATCCGAAAAAAACTATCTCAATGAATAATTTCTATGTTTTTGACGATTTGCTCTAAACATATTGAATAATTTTCTTTTTAAACCTTGTATACTATTCAACTTAAAGAGGTTGTCATTTTTATTTGTGATATTTTCCTTAAAAATTATTTTACAGCATTCTGCGAAAATTGTGATGTTAGTATTTTTCTTCTAATGACATTTCAAATTCCCAATAAAGTGCATTCCTAAGTTTAGGATAAAATGATTGTGGTTTTAGAAAATTTGAATCTTGGGACTTGAGAAATGCAGCCGGTGAAGTCATACAACAGATTTTTAGAAACATTGTTTTTATATTATAATTTAGAGAATAGAAACATACTCTGAGGATTTTTATTTCATCTATACATAATTATTAATTTTTTTCTTTCAGGCGCGAAAAGTTCTAAGACTAAAATGAAAAATTATCAAACAGCTTTATCACATGCTGTAAAGTGTCAGCCGGTTCTGGCCAACATACTGGAGTCTACAAGTAATTAAATTTTTATTAATTGAACTTATTATATAACATGAAGTTTCATCTACAACTTTTTTTTCTTTATTAAAGTTATGGGTACCGAAACATAGTATAAATTCAAAATTATTTAGAATTATTGTGTAGTTTAAAAACAAACGCAATTTTGCTTGCATAAGCGAATATTAAATGTTTTCTTTATGAACAGCTTTTTTTCAACTTGTAGATGAGGCAAAGGAAGATGAAGAGGCTATGGAAAAAGAGGAGGAAAATGAGAAAGAAAATTTGATAAAGATGTTAGAAGATCGTCTTCAGTTTATACTTAAGTCTCTTGTGAAAATCTACACAACTGCTGACAAGTAAGCAGTAATAGATTAATTATTAAATTCAAACATAAATTAACCTAGTTATGATTAATTTTTTAAAATATATTCATTTTGTTTTAGGAATTCATCATTGTTGTCTATTTATAAGAAAGCCTATGAGTCTCTTCTAAAAAAGGATCCCCATAAACCGTTAACATCACATCTTATATCTATTTTAGAATATATATCAAGCAATGCTCCAGGAATTGTATAGTCTGATACTTTTTTTTATTTAACATATTCAAGAGACAAAGACTGCCACCCAGTTAGGCCTATTTTCCTTATAAAACCCGTCCTTTGAAAGAAGTATGTACATACTTGTATTTAAGAAACAAAGAAGGCGATCTCTTATTTTTATACTATTTTTTGAATATAATTAACAAAAAGTGCTTCCCTAAATCAAACTAAAATAAGGTTTTTTTATTTAAGAGTGATAATGTGCCTTTATGAATGCAATTTTTATCTACTGAAGATTTTAAAATGCTGTTTATTTGATCCAATTTTGTTTTTAAAATATTGCCTACCGCTAGCATTAGTTTTATTTTTTCGATTATATTATTATATTATTACCTTTTTGCATTTAATATGCGTTTAAGATAAGTTCGTTGTGTTGAAAATTCTGTGATCTTTATAGTTTATTTTTATGTGTTTATATTTATTATGAATAAAAATAAAAATGTTTAGATAGTTTAATTTACTCAGTATAAAAATACACATAAGATTGGCGAGGGTTCTGATTCAAGTAAGACAGTCACCATCAGCTTCGAGATCTGTAGATAAAAAACAAAACAAAAGTAGCTGGAATACTTACTAACTTCTGAAATGACGTTAATTTGATAAAAATAAATCTATAACGTAATGAGCAATTTATGCCAAATGTCAAATCAGGACTAAGAAATCTATAGTAAAAAAAATTTAAAATTTTTAATTATACCAGTTAAATGTGCATTTCTGTTCCTATAATTTCGTAATAAAATAGGGTCTTAAAAATCATTAAGTTGTATTTTATCTGGTTTTACTACTCCACTTACTGGCAGAATTATTTTTGCAATGAAAGCAGATTTTTTCCAGGAATAAATAAATTTCTTAATTTTTGGATGTATAATATGATCATATGATACATCCAAACTTACCAAATTGGGATAATATGAGAGAAATTTCAGCGTCAAGAACTTCTTTAGCGTTGTGAATATTTTCAAGAAAGTAAAAATAAACAATTATTAGTTGAACTTAATGGTGAAAGGTAGGTTTTTCATACTTAATTTTAAGCGAACGTATCTCTATCTGCACTTATTAATGTTCCGTGAACTGGCATCATCATGATGTTTGAATCTGACGAAGACAGAGAAATCTCATAAATCCAATTCACAGAATAACTTGAGTACCATTTTTTGCTAAAGTTACTAAAGTTGCTAGGATAAACCCCCAAATTACCTTTTTATATTTAATAGTATCGGAATGATGAAATTTTCACAACAAATGTGTGTAGTGTGAGTGTGTGTGAGGTGAAAGTATGGAGTTTGCAAAAGCAAAATTTCTTTACCAGATAAGTTCACAAAATTGAATAGACTACTTGGAAAAGTATGTGGGAATAGATCGAATTTATATAGAACAGTGATCCAAGCGTGAACGAGTTGAACCTGAGGAGTTATTTTTTTTATTTCTCGGACGCACTTTAGAGACATTGGGGGGGACGGAGCACCCGGATAAGATCGGTATTGTCGTGGCGGCAAAAGGGGATGCGAGCGGACCCCCTGATTAACAAATATATAACATGCTTGTTATTTTTGTTTTTCAAGTAATTTTGCATTTCATACTGCGTTCGCATCCCCCCCCCTAATTCCAATTTAGTATGAAATGCAAAATAATTTTTAAAACCGAAAATAACGCATTAAGCGTAAAATATAGCGTAAATGTTGGCTTAGGTTACAAAAAACCCTTTACTGTGGCTAGGGGGTGTCTATTCCCGACTTTTCTGCATTTTTTAATAGTAAATTTATAGAGATGCATTGTTTTCGTTACTCTAAAGAATTTCTTTTGAGCTCGGGCCAGAGTCTGAAACTGTTATAACTTAGCAAGAGTTAATTATATAAATTATTGGCACGTTTGGTTGTATCTTTCTTGAAAATGAGCATTTAAAATTCAAAACGTTCATAAGCATACATATGTATTACAATTAAAGCATTAAGAAATTAATGTCTGGACTCTGGATTTGTATTTGTAAGCAAATCCTTTCCATATGGATTTCCACCTCTTTATCTTTCCGTTTAGATACCCAACAACATTTATAATATTGAGTTCATATTATAATTTCAACAGAGGGGTGAAGTTGTTCGCGTCCAAGATTGTTCTCCTGTGCCCCCTGGATATCCAAACGAAAAAATCTAGCCAGCACAGCATATAATTTTATATTAGTCCGCGCGACGCAGAATGGTTAAAAAGCCCATGTCATAGCGGGGGGAAACATTTTTAATGTAATTTCAATATTTTTAGATGAAAGGTCAGAAAACTACAACCTGATACCTGACATTCACTACTTACATGCCAATAATTAGCAATTCATGGCGAATAGCGTAATAGTTGACTCTTCATCTTTCATTAGTCTCCGATTCTCCCAAGTCCCAAATATTTCATCATGGCGACATCTATGAAGTAGAGGAAGGTTACAAATGCAAGGCAATTGGCGGGAAATGAACGCAGTTTCGGTTACTGGTGAACTGTGTGTTGTGTTGTAAATAAGGTTTAAATTTTTTGTTATATTGGAACGTACATACTACATTTGTACGTTGTATTTAACTAATTCGGATATTAAAGGTAAAAATGTGAAGAGACAGTGAGATTATATCTAATATACTTTATTATGTTGGTTCGTATGAAATTTCTTGTTTACTTCTAAAAAATGAACGTTACTCAAAGATGTTCTGTCATTGATTCGTTTAATGGTATATATATTTTTTAATTTAATATTTTGACAACTTTTCTGGAATTACTCCTCTGCATAATTACCGATAATAATTGTATATTTTATTTTAAGAAAATACTTCTCCGGAAAAAATTTATGATACACTCAGTGAACTAGTAAATGATATTTGGAAGAATGGTTTATCAAAGGATCATTTCACGAAACTAGTAGAAATTTTCATTGGGAATGATGATCTCAGTAATGTATTTAAAGTATATTATTTTATAAAATTAGTTGATTAGTTTCAAAGTTATTTTTTCAATTATTCCTTTTCCAGATTTGAATCAAAGAAAACTTATTTTAGAATGTTTAATTCCAAAGTTTGTAGTTGATAATGATACGGTGGAAAACTTACTAATATGGTTTTTCTCCAAGTATATCAAGGAATCAGAAGCTTCAGCTATTTTTCTGGCATGGCTAGCGGGTAAGCCAATTCATAAATTAATGTGTACAATCATGAATCATGAACTTGATATTGAAAACGGGGATATAAGAGATTAACGATGATTTGGAATGTTAAAATTGTTTTAAGAGGGGGTTGTTAGTAGGAGAGGGTGCAAAACTAAATTCATCACAGCCTAGAAGATCTTTGTAGCCCTTTGAAAGTTAGCGTTTGGTGGTGAGCTAGAATTGCTTAGTTAGTGTTTATAAGGTGTCAAGTAGTGTAAGTGAAGTGAGTGTTTGGTGATGAGGTAGCCTATGGGAATGCTTGCATTGTGCTGTAAATGGTTTTAAGCCGACGCAGGACACCAAGATCCCTAAACATATAGCTCGTTCAGTTACTTCTATGAGGGATATTAAGTTAACTAATAAAACTTGATGTAGCCTCTCTTATAATTAAACTATTGGCTATTATATATGTGTTTGCCATTTTAAAAATAATATTGTTTTTTTTTTTAAAGCATTGATGGAACATAATTTAGTGGAACTTACAAGTTTGGAGATGTTTTACGACCAGCTAGCTAACTGTTTCGTATCAGAATGTTTGGTATTTGAAATGTATATTTGATGTATTTCAAGTCTATACTAATAATTTTATTTCTTATTTCATACTTTACATTTCTTCAGGTAAAACCTTTATGCAATGTGTTGGAGCAATTAACTAGTGACCGAACTGTAAATATAAGAGTAGCATTTTTAATTCAGGAATTTTTTCATGAATTTAACAGTGTTGAACTTAAGCATCTCCTTTGGTAAGCCAATAATTATTCAAACCATATTGCACGTTAATTTTTTTTTTTTTGTTTCTTTTACGATTCTTGGAATCAGTGACACTACCTAATTTTTTTTTTGGACCTGAACTGCTGGATGTTTTCAGTCCGATCGCGGGGTTATCTATTCCAAAGCTAGTACGTCCTTATTCGCTATACACTTTGCAGGCTAGGTTTATTTCCTGTTCTTCTAAAGTAGCCAACCACTAACTTTCCTCGATTCTTTGTTGTATAAATTATAAAATATTGTTTTTATTTTTGTTATACACCTTATTTCGATATTGTCTATTCAACCATCAAGAATTAACTAAATTGCTCGATTCCGTTCTGAAATTGCTAGATTAATTTTTATATTTACTCGCAATATTCCCTTTTCCTTTTTTTCAGTAACATCTATGGTGAAAATTATAGCATATATATTTATATCCAAGAACCTGTAATATCTTCGACTCATTCAATTTGTATCCATATTGGAGAATTTTAAGTGGCAACTGCAATCCATATGTTTTGTTTTCATTTAGTATCACTTCTATTTGATTGGCAGATGAATTTATTACTCTTAAAGCTTTCTGCTGCTAATAATAAGATTCAAAAGTTTTAGTTTTGAACTGAAAATACTTTTTCAGTTGAAAGTCGATTAGAACCACTAAGTATACCCCTTGCTTTCGATCACCATTGGTGTAGGGGATGTTGAAAAAAGGGAGTTTCCAGCTTTACATTTTAAACTGTCCTGCTACGGCATTTTCTTATTTTTCGTAACCTAATCGAGTTGAATATCTGTGAGGAGAGTACGTACGAATTCCATACCAAGTTTTTCTTTTTCTTCTATAATTTGTCATGAGTTGAATATTTTGGTCGGTAGTGGGTTTCTTTTCATGAAGCGAATTGGTATTTTCAGATCAAATTTTCTCAGAAAGAAATAATCTATGAATGATTTATGCTGGTTAGTACTTTTGTGCGGAATTAATAGAGAAATTTCTTCTTATTTGTCGCAAAACAAATGATAACTCTTGGTAAACAAAAATAGATATTCTAAATTGTTTAAATCTATTGAACTAATTTTATAAATGTTTGAAGCAATAACCAATTTATGATATTAAACATTTTTGGTTTTAGGAAAATAAAAAAATATCGACCACATTATATTGATATTGAATTTAAATCTCAACCAGTTAAACGTGTTAAAAAAACAGATTTTGAAAAAGCTTTATTAAAAGCAGCCAGAAAACAAGGAATAGAATATCCAGCAAATAATGTTCAGGTTAGTGATTTTGAACAAGTTTTCAGAGAGGAATGATAGATTTTAATAATCTTGCTGTTAATATTTTTTTAGTTTTATTTTTAAGAAAAATAATGTATTTGATGAATTAATTTCAATTACAAAACAATATAAGTGCAATATCGCTTGTTACCCATAATCCAGGTAGTATTTTGGGTAATTAGTATTTCCGTAATATATGCACAATTTAAAAATTTTAGCAAGTCACTGAACGCAATTAAACCTGAACCAGCGGGTGAAAAATGCGTTCAAATCCAAGAGAGATCGTGTATAAGTGTACACACAGAACATAACAGATTTTGAATTCTTCAAAGATTATTTAAGCAAGGCAGAAATACCTACACTCCTACTGGTGAAGTAGATAATAAATTAATAGTACATTTGCCTTCAGCGGTTACAACTGAAGAAATTAAAGAAGGATTAAGTGTGCAGGGCGTTGAAGCTCTCAAAATAGAACAATTTCACCGTAAAGAAGGCAATTACAAAATACCTTAGCCGGTGCATGCTATAACTTTCAAAAAAGGAACGCTCTTGAAAGGAATACATAACATCAGAGCAATTGCTTACTGTCGTGTACAATGGAATAAATATAAGAGCAGAAATGTAATTACCAGGTGTTTTCGATGCCAAAGTTATGGACATATAGCAGTAAACTGTAATAAACGATTAAAATGTGAGAAATGTGCAGAAAATCACTCTCTAGACAAATGCCCCCATCAAAACAATGAAGAAATAGTTAAGTGTTCAAACTGCGAGGGCAAACATAGGTCTTAGACGATCAGTGTCCAATAAAGCATGCAATCGCCAAGAGGAAAAATTCTCGCATGCATCTTCTGAATAAAATTAACAAGGCTGGATATAAGTACGATAATTCAAACTTCCCGCCTATTAGCGGAAATGTTTCCTCAAGTCAGTCAAATACAACTTGGGGACCGAAGATGATAACCTCACAACAACAACAACCGCCTGAAACACTCGACTCTGACGTTACTCTCAGCTCTCTCTTTAAAGAACTAAAATCTATGCTTATGTTTGAGAATATATTTTGTAAAATAAAATCTGTACTAATACCATTAAAAACTGCAAAAGACCACATATCTAAGTTTGTAATTATAGCTAAGGCTCTCTTCTCACTTATTGATTAATGCAATTAACTAAAGTTAAATTATACTGGAGAATTTAAATTCAATTAAAGACAAAACATTAGTCTTATTCTTATGGATAATTTATTAATCTAACAATCAATCTTAGTTTGATACTCTATGAATTGTTTTTCTAACTCTTTTAATGTCTCCCAATGGAATTCCAATTCAGTATACGACAAAGTAAATGAATTAACTTTTACGTTATCTAATATGAATATAGTTGTGTGTGCCCTCTGTGAAACTACAAAAAAATTTAAAATTAATGGATATACGTTATATAGAAAAGATAGAAACTCAAGAGGGGGAGGTACTGCGATTGCTGTACGGGATAATGTTGAGTATGCCTTAGCTGCGCTTCCCCAACTTTATATCTCTTGAGCAGTTGGAATTGAGGTGTTTTCCCCGCTGTGCTTTTTGTTTCGTGCTATAGGCCTCCAAATAAAAGATGGCATAATAAAGATATGTTAGATTTACTAACATTACACAAGAGAGTTGTATTACTGGCGATTTTAAGACTAGAAATATAGCCTGGAACTGTACAAGTATCAATACTGCAGGTGAGCGTCTGCTAGATTTATCACTGAACCAGAACTTTATTTTGAATACTCCTCTATTGCCTACTTACTATCCACCGATAACTTATCAACCCAGCATTATAGATTTTTCCATAATTAAAAATCTAAGAAACTTTACAACACCTCAAGTCATTCTATTTTATCCAGCAACCACAACCCGGTTCCATTTCAATTATTTTTAACTTATACTAAGATTCAGTCTAACGTCATATTTGATTTTAAAAATGCTAACTGGGTGCGTATAGAGATATACTTAATAATAATATTGATCTTTACTGTCAACCCAAAGATGTAACTTCACTTGAAAAAGAATGTATACAACGTTTACGAAAGTAATTGAATACGCTACAATCAAAGCTATTCCTAGACGGTCCTTAGATTTTAACATAAGCCTCCCCAGCAACATTAAAACACTCATTCGTTTTAAAAATAAAATCAGACATTTATACCAAAGACAGAATGTAGCCTAACTTCGCCAAAAGAAATAATCGAAGTTATTAAAACCAGAAAAAATAAAAAATCACCAGGCTTAGATAAAATCCATAATATTCTTCTTAAAAATCTCCCTCGTAAAGCCATTGTTCTTCTCACCAATCTTCTTAATAGGTGTCTGGTTTTTTGTTACTTTCCTAACCAGTGGAAAACTTCAATGATAATTCTTCTATTAAAGCCAAATAAATCAATGAAAGAGGCAAATAATATAATAGTTTGTTCAGCACAATTAGTAAGATTTTTGAAAAATTCTACTCACGAGAATCATCGCCATTTGGATGAAAATCGGATCATCAATCGGAAGATGAACAGTTTGGCTTCAGGTTAGGCCTATCCACAACTGCTCAACTAGCCAGAATTGTAGACGATGTTACCGAGAAGAATTGTAAGCACACAGGAATTGATGGGCATCTAAAAGGCATTCGAAACTGTTTGGCACACAGGCATTATCTACATGCTACTGGAATATAATTTTCCAAAATATTTAATTAAAACAGTATATTCTTATTTAGATCAAAGGAAATTCTGTACTTCTTTCAATTCGAAGTTATCACAGCCTCTGCAAGCTTCTTCTGGAGCTCCCCAGGGATCGTAATTGGACCAGTACTATTTCTTATCTATTTTAATTCAATCTCTATTTTCACCGAGGTGAAGTTAACTTTATATGCCGTCGATATTGCTATCTACACGTCCTCTTGGAGACTAGATGCAATAGTCAATCGATTAAATAAAGCAGTAGGGAACATTAGTAAATTTTGCAACAGATGGAAAATAAAAGTCAATAATTCCAAAACAGAAGCAATTCTTTTTGCAAAGCGTAGGCCTTCGTTGTATAGGCATGTTAACATCGCGTCCTGGGCGAATACTTTCAGATATCTGGATGAGTTGCTGGATAGAAAGTTATTTTTACCTCTCATATAAAAGATAGAGTCAATCGAGGCAGGTTAGCAATGCGAATGCTGTTTCCTCTACTCTGTAGGGAGTCCAAACTCCCGTCTGTAGGGATCATGCATTAGTAACATATACTAATTCAAAAGGCCAATGCTACTTTATGCCTCTCCATCATGGAGCTTGACATGCTCAACCAATATAGCGTCTTTACAAATTATACAGAATAAATTCCTGCGACTGGCCACAGATTCCCCTCGCTATACGCGAATCTCAGATCTCCACTTGTCCACCAAGGTAGACTACGTGAAATACGTTAATTAAAAAGTTTGGGGCACATTTTTTTCTTAAATGCTCAACCAGCAAGAACAACCTCTGTAGAGGTATCGAAGACTATGATGTGGAAGGTGTTTACAGACACAGGAGAGTGAAACACATCTATTATAAAAATTTAAGTCATGATATATCCATTTTTTCCCTTAATTAATAAGTATAAATTTTAATAAAAATTATTTTTAAAATTTTACTTTAAGTTGGAGGTTATGTACTGAAACTCCATGTACATAAAATGTATTGTATATATGTATATGTAAAAAGATAATAATAAATCTCTATCTATAAGTATTTCCGGTTTTATTCATGTTTTTTCAGTTTTCCAGCAATTATTATCTAAGCCATCCTTGATATTTGTTTATTATAATTATTTTACAGCTAGAAAAACATATTGTTGGTAGTTTACCAGAACCCGAATATTTGGAGGATTGCGCTATTCCATCAAAAAAATTGACCAGTATTTCAAGGTAGTATATTTTAAAATTGTTCTTTAGATTAGTTAGTTAAAAATATACTAATTCTAAATATTTTTTATTTATTTAAGTTTACCACTGTAATTGTTTAGGGTTTTTTATTTGATTTTATGATCCCTTTATACAGGGTCTCCCAAGGTATATGGATAACGACTTTTTATCAGAAACTAAGATAGTTAGAAAAAAACTAAAAAATACGTGTCCCCGTAGTTTTTTGTTAGAAATCAAAATTTAATTTGCAAATTTGTTTTGGTGCTTCCAGAAGCGAGATACAGGCACCAACTTCATTTTTCAGGGTGGTTTTTATTTAAGAAATAGTTTCCTCAATTTTTTGTAAAAAATTTACTAGAACGGTTTTTTTCTGTGAGCGATATTTTACAAGTTATGAATAAAAACATGATTCCTATAAGAAATTTCAAAATGATATATTATAACGGTTTTTTGATTGAATAAGAAGAAAAGTAAAATTTTATTATAAATTTTACTCCTCATTACAGATCTTGCTCGAACTGGCCTCCACCATTAGAGATGTATTTCTTTGGCCGTAAGGTACAATTAGTAGGAATGAGCATGTCTATGCATCTCTAATAATGGTGGAGGCCAGTTCGAGCAAGATCTGTAATTAATGAGGAGTAAAATTTATAATAAAATAGTATTCCTTTGATTTCTTCCTATTCAATCAAAAACCGTTATAATATTATTATTTTGAAATTTCTTATAAGAATCATGTTTTCATTCATAACTTGTAAAATACCGCTAACAGAAAAAATCCGTTCAAGTAAATTTTTCTTACCAAAAATAGAGGAAACTATTTCTTAAATAAAAACCACACCTCCCCAGTTGAAAAAATGAAGTTGGTGCCTGTATCTCGCTTCTGGAAGCACCAAAACAAATTTGCAAATTAAATGGATTTTTAACAAAAACTACGTGGATACGTATTTTTTAGTTTTTTCTAGCTATCTTAGTTCCCGAGAAGAAGTTGTTGTCCATATACCTTGGGACACCCTGTATAGAAACTTGACATGTATTTCTGTCTTATATATATTTTTACTTTCCTTTATTGCAGAATTTCATTTTTATTATTTAAATATATAATTTTTCTCAGTTATAAATAGAAGGTGATATATTTTAATCGATATTTTTCAGTGCCAAAGAGCTGGGTAGTTCCATTCGTAAACTCAGTATAGTATTCCCACATAATCCAGTCAGCCTTATAGCATCTAAGCCTGGCTTGATGTACTTAGAACTGTGTGGTCCCAGTGAAGAATTCATGCAAGTTTTAGAAGGAACCATAGAAGCTCAACCATCTGAGCTAATTATATCAAGGCTTTCTGAATTGCAAAATAGATTGAGGCATGGTTTACCAGTTATCACAAAATATTTGTCAGGTTATTTAATAACTTGGGATGGTTTGGAATCGCAAAAGTTGGTTTTCGATTTGATCAAGTGGGTTCATTTCGAGACTTATACTGGTAAGTTAGTATTGCATAGTTTTATGAATCCGTTATTTTCTTAAACTTAATGCATTGATTGTATAGCCAATGAAGAAGTGTGATTTTTAATTCGGAAGGAGAAATTTTTAAATAGTAATAGTTTTATTATTTATTTTAATTTGAGGCGCTTCGTCAACATCTGTGATCACATGGGCGCTCGGAGCCTTCTCAGTGCCGGCCAATGGACGGTTGTTCTCTCGTTACAGACAACCTGTCCACAACCTATAATCTAAGTAGTAAATATTGTTCTAACTTTTATTAGTTTAAAAAATATTGTCCTCTTATTTTACTTCCTCCGTTAAAGGAAGAAAATATTATGATTTTCCGTTTTGGGTACATTTCAGAAATAAGGTAATTTGAAGAAGGATTTTTAAAATTTAATTTCAAAATAATACTGCAAGATTGGATCAGTGAACAACTCCTCATAGTTTGTAGTATTTATTTATGCTTGGAACATTTGGATATAATGTAATCATCAGCCAGAAATCAATTGAGTTCTGTAAATATAGATGCAATAATTGTAACTGGCTATAAATATATTGATTACTTCACAATATAATTCAGTTGTATTTCTATTAATTTTTTTTAGGCGATGGTGATATAATAATATCGAAACTTTCCGAATATAAATAAATAATCTACAAAATAAGAGGAATTACTGTTCATTAATCCAACCATGCAGAATTCAAGATTTCCTCTTTATCTAGTCTACATCAAAAAATTTAAATAGTACATTTGTTTCTAGATCTTTGTTCAACCATCTTGTTACCACTATCCAGATTGTTTATATGTTCAAGTGTAGATATTAAAGTTGGAATTTTACACGCTTATGAGAACCTTGTTATCAACATGGTAATATCTGTGTTTAATATCTTAGTAGTTCAAACATTTTGTCTTTCACATAACTATAAAATTGATTACTTACTAAAGGTTTCAGTACATATGGAACGCTTACAACAAGAACAGAATAAATTTGAAACAATTTTTGGAAGACCAAAGTGGCTAGAAGATCCAATGGATAGTTTTACAAAATTATGTTCACATATACAATCTTTGATCGTGATTGGTATATTGTTGGAAGGTTTAGATTGTTCATCATTATTATTGCAAGCAGTTTCATTTTATAATACAATCATTACACTTCAACTTGAGTTCAGTTTGATATGTTTATTAACACCTTTACCACCTATTATTCATGCTGGTTTAGTTTCGATGAATCATATTGTCTTGTCTGAAATTGGTGCACTTATTTTACGGTAACTATATTTTGTTGTTCAATAGTTTATTTTGGAAAGTTTACCTAGTGTTTAATAATTGTTTACAATTTATTATTACAGATATAAGAAAAATGTGTTACCACTTTTGGATAGTTTAGGTGAAATCGATCAGTTTGCTGTAGAAATTGATTTGCTAAATGAAATATCGGAGATCATGATGAATTATCTTTGGTCTAGAGAAGTTAGTTGAATTCTCCTATTATCCTAATCTACCGAAAAGTTAATTGTTTATTTTTTACAAAATAAGAATAATCTCTACTTTATATATTAAATTATGGTATTTTCAATTATTTCAGGATCTTTTAGAATGTAATACTTCGATTGAACAATCAAATTTTAAAGAGAAAGTTAGAACCCATCCAGGAGTATTTCCATTAATAGAGTTCTTATCCAATAAATTAAAAATTAATCCAAACAAAATTAAAAAACAAGTAAGTACTTTTGTTTATAATTTTTTTTTTTTGTCAAGTATTATTCTTTTGTATTTTGATAATGAAAATTTAACTTTATATTTCATTTTTTGTTTGTTTTTGCTTAAGGATCTGCTCCTTATGTTGATAAACTTTTCACCAGGAATAGGGGAATTCATTAAATATCACCTGAAGGAAGCTAGCTTACGTGATTCTTAATTTTTGTATTTTTCTAGTAATTATTATACTCCATAGTTATTGTCTATGTATATATATATATATATGTATGTATTTATATCCTAAGATTTTGGTAAACTTACTTTTTTTTTTATAAATGATTAATAATTGTAAATAAATGATTATAATAAAACTTCTAAATATGCTTTGAGGGTTTTTACTTTTGTTTTTTAATTTCTTTTAGGAAATTTTACCTACTGTATGTTCCATTTTTTTTCCTCGGTTTGGACATTGAGTTATAAGTGCACACCGCCAGCGCCCACTTTAGGGATGGGCAACCCAAACATTTGTCCGGTGCGCCATTTTGGCTGTAAGTGTGAGAATAATGTTGATGTGTTAAATACTCAATTAATAAAAAAAATTCACATAATGATTTTTTGGTTCGCTAAACATTTACAGGACGTAGCATATTTATATTTTTTATGTCTAAAAGCTAAAAATATTTACACTATTATTGAAAAATTAACGCAGAATTGTAGGAACGATGCTTGAACTTGTTTGAGCATGCATATACTTCTCTGCACAGTATAGCGTTAGCACGCGATGAGAGCGCTGCTTCAGCATGTGTTTGAACATGCATAGGCTTGCTTACAAAAATATATATAATTCTTAAGGGGTGGCAATTTGTCTTTTTGTTCGGGGCGGCGTAACCGCTAGAGCGGGCGCTGATACCGAAACCCTTCAGCCATGTTTTCCGGTCAAGAAGTCTATGTTTTCCGGCTCTTCCCATCATCTCCTCCCTTCACCTTCTTCGAGAGCGACATCTCTTCTTCCTGTAGGCACATCCATCAGCATATATCATCATTTTGGGTCAGTTTGTTTCTTCCATTGTTTTCACATGGTCATAACAAATGAGTTTCCTAGTGCCAATATCATGAAGTAAATTGTTCTCCATATCAATCCTACTTCGGATTTCAGTGTTTGGGACATACTGAAGACGCGTATTCCACAGCTTCTCCAATAATCCATTTCTAACGTGAGCTGTTTCCTGCTTTTCTCTTTGAGCTACCACGTTCTTTACCAACGAATGGTATAGTTTCTTTTTTGTTTTGATGGTGATACATTTCGACCCTAATTTATAAAACTCCAATCATACCTTTCCCTCTGTTAACTTTTCATTCATTTTGAAACCTCTAAAAATCTACACATGCCATAAAATGGTGGTATAATCGAAATTTTACAAACATTTATTTACTCTGTGTTACATGTGTGGCGTGACCAGTATTCAGAAATGGTTGGTTCCCAAAGGGATTTTTTTTTTTTTAATCACAGATCCCCCTTTATATATTTAATTTTTTTTCTGAAAAAAGAGTTAAATAAAATGGAATTTAAATCGTAATGAGATGTTTGTACGGCAATGGCCAAAGGAGTTTTTAAAGAAAAAAAAATTCTTTCTTGCTCTACGTTTCGGGTACCATTGGTGCCTTTCTTCAGGAGCTCTGTAAAATTTATTGGAGAAAATACATTATTGTACAGAACAGTAGTTATAAAAAGTGCACAGATTTATAATAAAAAAAGAAAAATTTAAATTAAAGAAATATTAACAAGAAATTATAAAACAGTAGTGACAATAAATGAAATAAAATATTAACAATAAGATAAAATAAGATAGATGAAGATACCTTCAGGGTAGGAGAGGGACGAACATTGAAACTGAAATGAAAGAGTATTTTTTTAAAATTTAAAAAAGTGTTAAAAGTGTGGGAGGGGTTAGAAAAATGTTTGTAGTGAGACGCGGCAATTTCAAATTTGGAAGAACAAATTACTGGCGAGTATCTTTTTTTAGGGTAAGAAAAATATTGTTGTAAGTTGAAGTTATGATTTCTTTGTCTTTTTTAAAATTGGCAGAATTCGGATGAAGATGAATTTGTAAGAATTCGGATAGAAGACGTTTTGAATGGTTGAGGTAAGTGGTTAAAATGGAAGGGTTATTGAAATCGATGCATGATTGAAAGTTAGATGTTTGGAGAGAGCAGTGCTGTCAGTTTTTTTTGTTAATAATGTCTAGTTCGTGTTGTCTGAGTCTTTTTTGTAAAAACTGTTTGGATTCACCTATGTTGCAAGCGTTGCAGTTGGGGGTAATACTTTGGAGTTTGTTATACCATGTTTTGTTAGATTTTTCAATAGGGTCTTTAATTTTTGGGATTTTATTTAGTTTGTTGGTGGGAGAGAAGCTTGTTCGGAGGTTGGGGATAAAGTTTTTGAGGATGTTATTGATTCTATTGGAAATAGGAGTAATGAAGGGGAGCGAGTGGTAAATGGGAGGTTCAGTATTCGCGTTAGATGATGTTTTGAGGGTTCTGCGTTGGAGGTTTGTTTGTGTATTTTTGGATGGTTTTGAGAATTAAATGAATAGGATAGTCATTTTTAACAAGTATTTCTATTATTTTTTTTGATATTGTCTTGGTGGAACGATCGGCCCGATAAATGGGCTGCACGGTTATATAGGTTTTTTATGGGGTTTATTTTTTGAAGTAATGAAAGGAAGTGTAGAAGTCTTCCAGAGTAAGTGGGTTTAGGGTACCAGTTGTGTGTGGACGTGTTGTCATGGTTGCGAATGATGAATGTGTCAAGAAAGAAATAGCGTTTCTTCTTTCTAACCTTTCTTTCTTCTTTTTTTGTTATAAATCTATGCACTTTTTATAACTACCATACTGTACAATAATGTATTTTCTCCAATAAATTTTTACAGAGCTCCTGAAAAAGGGCACTAATGGTACCCGAAACGTAGAATAAGATAGAATTGTTCTTTTCTTTAAAAACTCCTCTGGCCATTGCCGTAAAAACGTATCATTGAGTTAAATAAAAGTTTAAATATACCAAGTTTAAAGAAAAAATGTTTGGTTTGTTCGCAATGCTGTGTTTGTATGCGACAGAAAATTTAAAAGTGGATTTTAAGGAAATCACCGATGGAGGAAAATCAGAAACCAGTTAGAATTTAAAGAAAGATGGTTACAATTTGTGCTTGTAAGAATCCTTTTGGATTTTATCACTTCTTCTTCACATATATTTTCAAAACAGATTTTTTCTTGATGTTTGCCCTATTCTAGGTAATTTTTTTTAAATAAGAGCCACAGTTTTGAGATTTATTTTTGATTAGAAATAGTTAATTCCAACATTTTCATAACTTTTATTTGTTAGACGATAGTGTCAAATTTTAGAATTGAATTTTCATCGGAAATACATGTTCATACTAGAAAAAAGTGCTTGAACTTCAAAAAAATCTGGATTTATAATTGACATGACATGATTGATATTGATTTCTTTCACATGACTAGAGAAAGTCGTGTGTTTTTATTCTAGATTTTTCTCTTATTGTTGTAGATAAATACGACGAGATTTTAAAGTGACGTAAAATTGGTAGAAAATTGACTAACGAGTGAATAATAATTAAGAAACAATTATTTGGACTTTGGATTAAATTCATGAACGCAAAGATTTAATAGCGAAATAGTTTTTGCTTCTCGAACTATCACAAATGTGCTTTTTAATATTTCTCACATTTTCTTTATAAAACTTATTTATCGGCCGTAAAAAAAGTAATAACAAAATAATAATCATTGCAATGAAAAGTGAAAAACAAAAAAGGATGGGGAGGTTGTGTTAAGTGAGTTAAACGGAGCGGGACATGCGTGACATTACTGTAGTGAGCAAGTGAGCTAGCGACTATTTGGGAGGCTTTTAGCTCGCTGGATCATAAACCAAGCTCCTTCTCGCCATAACCCCTACCTCAGCTAGACTTGGAACACATCCAATTTCTCTCTACCCTTGCTTCTTTAACAAAAGCGGCCTGCAAGTCAGGACAGTTTATTTGACATGGCCAGTATTGTAGGCCAGCTAAATGTTTAATCCTATCCAGAGGGTACGCAAACAAAAATTGATATAACATGTGTGATAACGTCTTGTTTTATTTTTTATTAAATACAGCAAATTATTATAAATAATGTTTACAAAATAATTTGAAATATTGATTTCTTTATATTCTACTTATTTTGTCCGAAATACACTTTTATAATTTTGTTTGCAATTCCCTAGTTTTCAATGAATGATTTTTTCACTTTACTTAAAAAAATTGTGGAACGTTTAGATGAACCCGAACTTGAGCTGTTAATTACAGTATTTACCTATAATAAAACCAAATTGATTTGATTCTGCCTATGGAAAAAAAGGCATAAAAAATTATTAACCACTGATTTCAACAAAACTTTCTGATTAAGTGAATTACACTATTGAATGTTGGCTATATGGATTCTATATAGCCAAATCTACTGGTAACTGAAAGATCAATTGCACCTTCCTAGAATGTAGTCGTCTGTAAAATGTGTGATTTTGACCTAACCTCTGGGTTGGCCAACCTAAGTAGTTGCACAAATAAATTATCTCTGCAGGCTTTATACAACTTTGTATGTTGTAGGAACCTTGGCGGTTGTGATGGAAGCAAGAAGCACAAAATTAGAATTTCAAATATATTTTAAAATATTAGTTTAGAGGCAAAAACTGGACAGTTGGCTAGCAAAAAGTTGAGGAACCGTTAGTGAAAGTCAAAGCATTTGTAAAAGAACCCAGTGGACTGCAGCGATTTAGTATATAGTAAGAGACCAAAAGTGAAAGGAAAGGAGCAGTTCAGCAACTCAGCCAGTCCACGCATTATTTTCAGCAACGCATTATTTTCATGTCACTCTGTTCGTTCATTTTATCTATCCTAGTTTTATATTTAGTTTAGCCCGATTTTGTATAAATATCTAGTCATTAAATTAGTTGTCTTTAATGGTTGTTAATACTACTTTCTAACGGATCACCGGAGGAGCGGCGCAGGGCTCGATACTGGGGCCAGATTTGTGGAACGTTGCATATAATGGAATCCTTCGAATGGAAATGCCAGACAATACATTTCTCGTTGGATATGCAGACGATATTGTTGCGGTTATTACAGCAAGAGATACAGAAATTGGCCAGCTAAGACTGAACCAGGTGATGAGGCGCACGCAGAACTGCCTTGAGGAGCATGGTTTGGAGCTAGCTGTGGAAAAAACTGAAACCTGGTGATATCCAGGCGACGTACGGATATCGGAAGGAATATGACGATTGACATGGTGGAACTGGAACCCAAGAGAGAAATTAGATATCTCGGTGTTTTATTGGGCAGAAGATTATCCTTTGGGGAACATATTAAGCATTGTCTACGAAGGCGATGAGAGTTACATCGATGCTTAGTAGGATAATGGCTAATATAGGCGGCCCGTCCGCCAGTAAGAGAAAGCTGTTAATGACGTCGGCAAATGCTATTATGCTGTATGGGAGTGAGAATTGGGCTGGAGCCCTGAGTCAATCTAAGCACGCCAAGCGATTTCTGGTGGTTCAACAAAGAGAAGCGTTGAGAATTATTAGCGCCTACCGCACGGTATCCGAGCCTGCAGCCTTGGTGATCGCAGGTGTTGCCCCCATTGACTTAATTGCCTTGGTAAGGCAATTTTGTTTTATGCACAAGGCACTGGGGAAACATGAGGCAACATGCAGAGCGTCTGCTATTCTACAAGAAGAATGAAAGAGACTCTGGAGCACAGAGACTAGGGCTAGATGGACATATAAGCTGATCGAAGACCCTATAGCATGGGCAAATAGGAAGCACGGGGAGGTTAATTTTTACCTTATGCAATTTCTGACGGGTCATGGATGCTTCGCGAGCTACCTATACAGGATGAAGAAGCGGACATCCACCAGGTGTATGTATGGTGACGCAGAAGTAGATGACGCCCCTCGCACCTTCTTCATGTGTACCAGATGGAGTATAGAAAGTGAGCAACTGTAGAGAGGCACTGGACCTTTGACTCCAGATACTCTAGTTGGAAGTATGCTAGAAGAGGAAGGCACTTGGTATAAAGTTGTAGGGTATACAGGTGTATTCTGGAGCAGAAGAGGAGAGAATTTATTTTATATTTAGCAAGAAGAGAGTAGGATCGATGACTTGCACAAATTAGGCGCCCCCCCCCGAAGTAATGTCTTCCGACGGTTCCGGGGGGGTTTCACGCCTGTGCTTGGAGGGGTTTTTTTAGTGGGTAAGAGCCCCACACACCCAACTCGGGAGCTGGAAGGTGCCTTTGGGCATTTTTCCCCCTCCTAAAAAAAAAAAATACTTTCTAAGTCACTAAGTTCTTCTAATATTTCTTAAAATAACACCCTTTCAAAACCTTGCTCGTGCACCCTAAAACATACATACAACCAACACTCACTCAGTACATTACACGGTATCAGTGTAAATGTTTTTCGCCTTGTTAGATCGGGATAGCTGCAGAGACAACAGATCCCTCAAGTTGGGGATAAAATTGTATTATAATATATAAAAGGAACGTCTGTCGTCCAGCAAGGAATTGAATAAAAATTAACATTCCCTATTTATCGACAAGCAATTTGCCATTTATTTAATTTCAAATCAGTTTTGGAGATAAATGTAAAAATTATAAAAAAAAAAAGCAAAACAATGTATCTTAGATTCTGTTGCTGAAAAAAATTATTTTGGATAGTTGTGCGGAGGAATTTATGGCTTTAATTTCAAATATGTGGTTTTTAGAGCGCTCTATTGGGCCACAATATAATCATCAATTCTTTCAAAGAAAATTTGTCATTTTTTACTTACTTACTTAACCGGCGTCTCCCTTCATCTGGATCATTTTTTATATAATTTTATTAAAAGGAGCAAGAGAAAGTCGTATGAGTGTTCCATACAAGATTTTTTTTTTGGTTTGTTTCAAAACATTCTTAATGGAATATTGATTCAAAATATATTTATCGATGGAAAGTTTTAAAATTATTTCGATATTTCTGTTGTTTTAACTCTACTATTAAATCTTTTTCGAATACATAATTGCTCATTCCACTTCAATTATATTATTTATGCATTTGCTTTTATTAAGGCTTTTATTGTTTAATCGCTAACAGTAAAATTTGTTATTTCTACCTTATGGAAACGTTAAGTTGCCATTGTATTTGTATTTATTAGAAGCAAAATTGGGTTTGCGCATTATTTACTGTAGTATAATTAATCCCTTTGAAAATTACTTTCTACATATATGCACAAAACATGATTAAATTATTCACTGAATTATTAACAATTCCATATAATAATGTTCAATGGTCTCATAGTTAATTTGTTTTCCTTTATACTTGATTATTTATTTTACTAGCCCCTCAGGTAAAGTGGCTCATTTTGTTCAATAATAGGAAAATAATGTTGTAAAAACATTTGCAATGCCTTTAGTATCAAATAATTATTACGTTCAATAAATCCATTAGTTTCGAATGTTTTAATTTTTCTTTTTCATTTATTAATGGTAATTGTAAATTGTAAATTGGGCTTTAGTGTTTGTCTTTAGACACACTTCAGTTCGCTGATGGCTAAGCCATATGACGACAAAGGTACACTTGGACACATCGGATCCCTTTAATGGTAATTCATTAGTCTTAGTGAGAAGGGTGTTGGTCCAATATTTTTATTTAATTTCAAGAAACGTTGCCTAATTACTCATTACATGTTTCTAATACTATTTAGAATTGTACACTTGATTTATACAGGCAAATAGAAAATTAACTGAAACACTTTATTTAATGAAAAAAATAATATTAATATTCGAAGAAAATTAACATGGTAAAAATAGCCTGTTTATCTATTGGTAGCCTAATATTCTTATTCACCGTCAAGATTGCTAGAAACGGGATTTTTGTACGACTATAGGGTTTTAGATTACAATTAAGATTTATGTAACTAAGTGGTTGAGAACAGCTCCTCTTTAGTCGCCAGCCCCCACATCTCTATGTTAACTCCAATCGCATTTTAATAGTACAACTTTACGCTTTGCATATCATCTTATGTACTTTTCTGTGATATGAAATTCTAAACCCTAATGCGACTGTATCTTATTTGGGATATTCACAATTCTAATGAAATCTAATTAGGAAAGCGGTATTTTGAAGATTTACTGAATCTGAAAAAATTGTTTTTATCAATGATCTGTATATGTGAGTATGAACAAAATAACTCAAAAGCAATATAATGTCAAACCTATATATTCGTTTAGCTACTGTAGTGGAAAAAGCAAATGGAAAAATTATTTAACTTAAAATCAAGTGTATTTTAGTGCAGTGAAATGAACTTAGAAACTGTTAGGGATTATTAAACTGAGGTCAGTGGTATCTATAGACAAAGGACTCAGGTACAAGACACCGTTACAAGAGAGTTCGGAGAACTCGGCCACTCTTTGTCTTTTAACCCCTTCTAGAAATCATATAAAGAAGGGCAGGTTTTAACTACCTAGAGGAGCATTATTTCTATCAGTCTATTCCAAAGCATTCAACCAATAACATTCGTTGCATTCAGAACGTCACTCTCTAATTTTAAATGTAGTATGCCAAGAAGTGTTTAACATTTGTATTTTAAATCAATCTAGCTTATTTCATTATTACAATTAACTGTAATTGTTATTCACATTCTTCAATAATTCAAATATAGTCAAATTATTTATTGTAAGCAGTGGTGACTTCTTCATTATATCTTAAACATATCTTCTCTAAAACTTAACACACTCATAAGCCATTTCAACAACGTTCACATTACACATTACAACACAAACTACGCTCAACCAATAAATAACATTACACTTTCACCATTCCAACATATTTATCTGAAATTTATGATCCAAATCCGTCATTAACCAGTAATGAGATTTTACTGAATTGTCGTTATTTTCTATCTATCACATTCCTCGATGCGACACACTTACAATACGCTCGCTTTCTTCTTTTTTTGTTTTCTTTCTTTGTTTCTCTATTTTGTTAACTTAGTACCGTTGTAGATCAGAATGATAGTATGAATGCCCTCCTATGAAGTCTGCTGTTATTGATTCAAAGAGAGTTAAACAGCAATCTGCAACTGAGAAGGAAGAAAGAAGCGATTCTGAAGCAGCCAAACAGGTAGAAACCAAAATTGAAATTGGAAAAGAAGAAGGTTGGACAGTAGTAAAACCTAAAAAAGAACATAAAAGAATGGTAAAAGTTGGTACAGTTCAAAATAATTTTGAGTTGGTAGGTGTGAAGAAAGCCTGGTTACATCTCGGTAAGTTAAAAGAAGGGACAACTGTAGAAGACGTCGAACAATTTCTCAGAAAGTATTTACCTGACATAAATGTATCTGTAACGAAACTAGCCTCACAAGGAAAAAATTGTAGTTTCAGACTGGGTTTAGACTTTCATATGTTAATTAAAAATTACATATATATATATATAAATACGTGTTTATTATATTTGTCCTGCTTCTTAGTCCCTCCACTCCAACAATTCCTAACGGT